>CM076584.1:421940761-422258598 GCA_034641835.2 Pinus albicaulis
CGTATGTATGCATATATCTTAAAATAAACTTGCGTATACCCAAATGAATTACTGTTTAGATAAATATCCAGTAACATTACTTAGCCCGGATCATCAGTTACGGATCATATAATTAAGTAGTAAACATGCGAAGTAATAACATAATAAATCATCACGCAAGATAATCACACATGAACACCAAGATTTAAGGTGGAAACCCAAGCCTGGAGAAAACCACCGTTGTTGTAGTCTATGTATTAAATATTTATTATATAGAAAATTACTTACAATGTTGTATTGATTCATACTCATATCAGTATGCAGGCACCCACCTGTAGAAGGCTGCAACCTTCTCTCATTCTCCAACTTCTATTGAAAGGGAGCTCCAACCCCCTAATATTGTTTACCATCCACTACTGAAAGGGAGCTACAACCCCCTGAACTGAACACCAGCTTCTACTGGCAAGAAGCTTATATTTCCACAATGAAGGTTTCAACCCTCAAATCCATTGCAGACCACGTTTCATAAATTTTCACACTAGATCCAACAGGTTCAACACAACTCAATATGTAGATCAATACCAATAGCCATAACCCAAACTTTTAAACATAACAGTGAGATCACTGTAACCAAAAAATAGTAATAAACCTAGACTTTTGAACTAACATGCAGGGTCAACTTCAACTTTGATCATTCATCGAATCAATTGTATACACTACTTCACTTACTACAATCTACGTATATATGCACTTTCCTGCATAACAACCTCGTATAGATCTTTGTATACTGAATTTTAAGAATCTGATTAGACTCATAACATATATGAGACATTAAGTCATACTTAGTAAGATTTACAGAACCCTTATTCATTCAACATCATCCATCATATTAAATTACTCAGTCATTGATCATAAACGTACATAATTAACTCGCAACATATATAGTATTAAAAAAACCCATATATACATGAAGACTTCATTGAGAGACAAAAAAAATATAACAGAAATAATCAGATAACCTCTTCATCAAGCTTCATAAAATCCTAACTTCCATACTCCCTTTTGATGAAATGAACCTGCATGTATATGCACTTTCACCGCGATGAACCAACGTATAGATATGTAAATATTCAAGACTGCATAAAGTTTCAAATCAACAGACTTGATCAGATCATACCCTTCACTTCAACAAACATGCGCCAAATCATAGATCTAAAAATCTCATAAATAGATCAAGAAAATACATAGTCGTTTTAGATCTAGAGATCCTGATTTATCATTGTATTCATGGGTGCATCATTATTCCAAATATATTCATAAAATGTAACCCATTCCATGTAGATATACTTCAGAGTCAAGTATTCAATCAAAACCCATCAACTTGCACTCCTTTCACTATGATCTTCTTCTCCTTATATAGTTTGGGCCTTTCTCAATACCATGAGCCAAAAATACACAAGTGTCGATGGTATTCTTGGACGGAATCAAATAGATGACACAACACTCAATACTATGGGCTAAAACCATGGTAAGGATCCCTGGTATCATAAATTTAGAGTGAAAAAGGCATACACTACTTGCTTCTTCTTTTTCTCATGTATACAAGACATTGCTTGCACAAACTCACGTATATTATCCATCTTTTGCTAGACCTTCTGCTAAACCACAATGCTTCTTGAGAAGCCATATAATTCATCTATTGCAAGAGAGTTTCCATCAAGGACAACATATCCAATCATAAGAATCATAATGCCAACATACTTGACCCATTGTGTTTGTTTATCAATTACAAAACAACGAAGATATCCTTCAAAACATTTGTTTAGTATCTCAGTTTACCAACCAAATTGAGGATGATAATATGAGTTATGAGCTAATTGAGTACAAAGACAAGAAAATAATTCTATCCGAAAAAATCCAATGAAAATGGGATCTCTGTCACTTACAATAATCTTCGGTTTCAGTGTAGCTTTTGAATTGTCTCCATAAATGTAGTAATGAATGTGCTGGCTTTGAAAGGGATGAGATAGTGCACAAAAGTGTGCATACTTGATAAGTCTATAATATACCACCATGATGACACACTTTCCTTTGGAATTAGGTAAACCTATGACAAAATCCATCGAGATCTCCGAACATTGACTTGAAAGGACTAAAGGTTGTAACAAACCTAGGGTTTTAATTGTCTCGACTTTATTTAGCTGGAAAACAAAAAAAAAATCCACAAACTTCTAAATATAAAATTTAAATCCATCCCTAAAAATCCTTCTTGACCCTATGTTAGGTTCTCAAAAATCCAGAGTGTCATCTTAAAGGATAGGTGCGCAATTCCAAAAGAATTTTTTTTGAGATGGGAGTTCTTACATAAATATAAGAAATATTTGTACCGTAATGAATCAATTTTCCAGATAAAATGTATTAGATGTATTGTGATCTTGTTGCAACTTTTGAATGAGTTTCCACATATATTTTTCATTCTTCCACTCATCCCTTTCTTCAGGAATTTAATCAAGTTGGATAGTAGAAATAACACAGAGCAATGGTTCCACATCCTCATCCCTTCTTGAGAGTGCATTTTCAACAAAAAATTGCTTCCTTTTTTTGTAGATGATTTCAAATTCATAACCCAACATCTTTGTGACCCATTTTTGTTGCTCTTATGAAGATAATCATTGTTCCAAGAAGTATTTTAAGACTATCATGATCTATTTTTACCTCAAAGTTTCTTCCCATTAGGTAAGGGCGCCATTGCTTCAAAGCATGTAATATTTCCAACATTTCCTTCTCATAAATAGGTTTTTTTAAGTGCTTTCCCTTAGTTTGATGACTTTCAAAAGCAATGGGTCTTCCTTCTTGCATTAAAATAACACCAATTCCATTTCCTAAGGCACCACATTCCACAATAAAGGTTTTTGTGAAGTCTAGTGTAGCTAAGACCGAAGCTTGGCACATTGTGTCTTTAAAATGTTAAAAGGAGTTGTTTTTGGAGTGCAATAAAATGCATTGTTATTCAATAATGTTTTTTAGAGGTGTTGATATTTCCCCATAATACTTTAAAAAAACTTGCGACAATACCCTGTCAACCCGAAAAATCCTTGAAAATGCTTTAGGATTGTGGGGATTTTCCATTCCTTGATTTATTTAATTTTTTTAGGGTCTAGCTTAACACCCTCCAGAGATATAATATGACCCAAATATTACATATCTTTTACCCCAAAGAAACATTTGGAGGGTTTTGAATACAATTGTTTCTCCTCTAATAGTTTAAGCACCTTGTTAACATATTGAAGATGATATTTCCAAGACTTGTTGCATATTAGTATATCATAAAAAAATAATAACACAAATTTTCTAAGAAAGGGTTTGAAAGTGGAATTCATCAAACCTTGAAATGTGGAAGCTGCATTAGTAAGGCCAAAAAGCATGGCCAAAAATTCATAATGACCTTCATGAACTCTGAATGTTGTTTTTTGGAATGTCATTGTCTTCATTATAATTTGATGATATCCTGAACAAAGATCCAACTTGATGAAGTAAATTTCTCCATGTAATTCATCCAAAAATTCATCAATGATAGGAATGGGAAATTTATATTTAATAGTGAGCTTATTGAGTCCTTTATAATATAGACACATACACCATGATCCATCCTTCTTGTGCACCAATGCTCCTGGAGAAGAGAAATAAATTTGGCTAGGTTGAATTATATTTAATAGTGAGCTTATTGAGTCCTTTATAATATAGACACATACACCATGATCCATCCTTCTTGTGCACCAATGCTCCTGGAGAAGAGAAATAACTTTGGCTAGGTTGAATTATACCTCCCTCTAGCATTTTTGAAACCATAGATTCAATTTCACTCTTTTGGGCATAGGGATATATCTAAGTTTTGATGTTTGGAGGAAAAATTCCTAGAATAAAATGAATAGCATGATCATGATCATGAAAAGGTGGGATACCTTTGGGAGTCTCAAATACCTTGGAATGATTGTCCATAACTCTTTTTATATATGGAGAAATGGATGATTTCGATTTTTGAACATCAAGTGAACATAATTGTGAAATTAAACCTTATTTCCCCTTCTTCAAAATATTTGTCATGCAATTAGATTTGATTATCTTTCTTGCGATACCCATTAATTCAATTTTCTTTCCTTCCCAAAAAAATTTAAAAAAAAAATATTGAAAATTAAAAGCTATCATTCCCAAAATTTGTAACCATTGGACTCCTAATACAACACCAACGCCTCCCATTGGAATGGAAAGCATTGGACTATTCAATATATATATTACCTCATGTTTAGCTTGATATTATGTAACTTCCCTGAGTAATTTATAGTTCCTCCATTTTCATCCATCACTTAAAACTTTGGTGTTGGATATAGGCATAAATTCAATTCCTTGGCTACCTTCCAACCGATAAAATTATGGGTACTACTTCTTATTAATATATCCTTCTATATTGAAGAATTTGAAGAGTGTTAATTCCCACCAATGCATTACAAGGCATTTTCATATTCATTTCTTCTATTTCTTGGGTTGGTTCCTAGTGTATATCCTCTTCTTTTATGTTTCTTTTTCCTTTTATTCCTCCTCTTAACAATCTATGTAAAATTAATTCTTCTTGAATCACTTATGGCCTTTAGTGTATTTTCTGTCACAACTGTAACAAATCCCTTTTACTCATTTTTCCTCCAGTTGTTGTGGTGTCAACCTTGTAGGTTGTGGGAGGCTAGGATCAACAAAACTTCCATCTTTATAGTTGCGAGTGGTGTACCTCCTTGGTGCCTCCTTGTTGCAATAATTTTACTTTCAACTTTTCTGGCCACCCTGAATAAATTTTCCAATTAGTTAGGTTCCCAAAAGAGAACTGTAGAGCCTCATGATTGCCTCATTTTTTACATTTCCTTTCATTTATCTTTCCTTCTTTTTTCATCACCATCAGCTCAAATAAGTGTCAAATTGCAAATTTTGACTTGGTAAGGTATTTTTATGACCTATTTTTCATATTTTGAAATGTTCCTTATTATTAGATTAAAATTTTTATTTAGCTACAAAATTAACGAATTCTACAGCTGACCCACGTTTATGTAGCCACCACCATGGTTAGATGTGTTCTAAGGTGCCAATTGAGAATAATTGTATGCAGGAAAGTGGATAATGATCCTATCATGTATTTCCTCCTATCCATACGAACTAAATCAAGCAAGAAATCTCCCAGATGCGTAGTCAAAGGGACAATCAACCAAGTACTGGAACAAGCAAGCGAAGGGTTTGAAGTAATCACGCTTCATGATTTTCTCTGCCAAGTAGCAAATTGTGAAGAAAAGAAATTCTATGTTCTATTTAGAGTTTAAGATAGAATTTGTTAGTCCAAATAGGCATAAAAGCCTCAAGACAATTAATGATAGGCTTTTATAAATACAGGTCCATCAAATGTATGAAGAGGGTGAATTATGACGTGATTGTGAACTTATCAAAACTCTGTTTTATTCTTTGTTTGAATGAAGTATTTCATAGATTCAATGCACAATAGTGTTGGATTATATTCAAAACCATTTGTTGTGAAGGGCCCCTGCAATAGAGAAGGTTCTATTTGGTTTATGTTTTTCACTTAGATATTTTCCATAGCTTCGTTTTTATCATTTGATGCAGCCTCAAGTTTATGCTTTCACTGTGTTATTTTCAAATTTTCATAGTATTATTTAAAGTAAATGCATGATTTTTTTTTTTAATGATTTGATGTAGCTTCATTTCACTGTGTTAAATGCTGTAATCATTTCCAAAATTTCATATTGTTAGAATATATTTTTAAATGATTTTTTTTGTCATTGGTTGGAGGTTCATCTTTCTTTTTGAATGGTTAAATTGCAGAAGTAATCTTAGTTTTATTTCCTTGCAACAATGGTTTATGGTAGATTAGTTTTTCCTGTGTGATTTATTTCAATAACATTGAAAAATTTCATTTCCAATTTCAGTGAGTTCCTTTCAAGAAATGGTGATTTGATGATTTACTTTTTGGTACAAGAATGGGAATAATTTCTAGTTTTATAGTGATTTTTGTCCAAAAAAATAAATGATCAATAAATTATTTATTCATTTCTTTGCTCAGTATCATTTACATAACATTTCATTTCTAAAAACACAAAATTATCAGAGTTCTTTTTCTAGGGTTTGATTTTCTTATACTAGATTCTCAAAATTCTTAGATACTAAGAGATAAATCAGTTAGGAATTTTCTTCAAAGTGATTTGTTGTAGTTTTTAGTTTAGTTTTAATTCAATTCATCAATTTCATTAAAAACATAAAAAATAAAAACATCTTTAAAAACAACCTTCACAAATACAATCATCACAATAAACTAAGTAAGAAATGCTTCTAGAATATATAGTGCACTTGAACTTCACAAGATTACCAACTCCGGTCGATAATTTATAATAGAAATTTAAGAACATTAAATTGACCAAACATTTTGGCATCATTTCTGGGGAAGTGTAAATGGGAGCCTTTTCTCTCTTGGAAAAAAAATGTCCATAAAAATAGAAAAATGACATGCATAGAGAAAGATATTCTAGGGGTAGATTCGTAGCTAGAGGTAGAAGCTTAATTCCAAAAACAACACTCACCCCATCAAGACCATGTAGTGCCACAACATCCACCCAAACTCACATATCATTCTTGGTAGGTAGACATATAGTTCCTGATATATTAAGATCAAAAATTCAACCTATCGATTTGCCAACTTCATCAAATAAAGAACTTGTGGAAGAACAAGATCCTACATCTCCAACATAAGGATTAAATTTCCTAACCTCTACTGGAGAAAATTTTTTTAGCTCAAGAACTAGAAATCCCTAGTGAATAAGAGGAAGAAGAATTATTCATTAATATACCATTGATAGGAGAATCGAAAGAATTAGAAGAAGAAAAGACCATCCCAATCTTGGAATCTTATATCAGTTCATAAGAATCTACAATGGCTAGGAAAGGGAAATGAGAAGTACACAAAAATGATGAAAATTTAAGAATTGGAGGAGGTGGACCTAGGATTGGAGATGGAGGGAGAGAAAGGGGTGAAGGTAGGGGAGATAGAGGAGAACTAGATCTTGTTGGATTTCCTATACTTGATGAAGATACTACTGCCACAATGAAAAAAATATTACCCTCTATCCTTCCTAAGTTCAATGGAATAAGAAGTGAAGATCCTGAAAATTTTCTTTTTGAATTCAAATTTTTATATAGATCATATGACTACCTACTCGATTCTCAAAAATTGAAATTGTTTCCAGCTAACCTTAAGGATGCAACATTGAAATGGTTCATGGTATTAATAACACACTCTATTAGAACATGGGAAGAGATGAAAAAATCATTCTTATTAAAATACAAGGATTTATGCATGCCTCGTAACCAAAAACATGAAGTTTTTAAGATGATACAAAGAGAATATGAGAATCTGGAAGATTTAATTGAAAGATTTAGTTATAATCTAAAAAGGGCTAAAATGGAAAATTTGGATCAAGATACTTTGAAAGCTATCCTACTAAAATCCATTGAAAGATTTAGTTATAATCTAAAAATGGATAAAATGGAAAATTTGGATCAAGATACTTTGAAAGCTATCCTACTAAAATCCATTAGAGATGGATATATATCCTTAACATGATGGGAAAATGAGACATTTCTCAGCTATAATTACCTGATATTTCTGAATTATGCATACATCTTTCAAGAGGTAAGTCAAGAGTTGTAAAGAATTAAAGAGATAATGTTCTCTCTAGAATTAATAAATCTGCAACTGGAACTATAAATAGGGCTGAAATAGGCAATTTGCTTGATGAATTTAAAACAGATATTTTAGGGAGTCTTAGTGAACAAATAGACACCTTGAAATTAAAAAATCAAGAAACGAGTTGAAAGTGATGCCTTATTTATCTTTTTTCCTAAGTGCAGAAAGAAACATTCCTCAAGAGAATGTGCTCTTGATTTAAAAAGTGCAGAAACCTATGATATACGTAGACAAAATCATGAAACAAAGAAGTTGCCTTTAATTCCAGGTCTTAAGGCTTTCTACCAAGAGGAAATGGTTCCAAACTAAGTATATCCTCTTTGCTTTGTTACTATAATACCATGGCAAGGATCACAAACTCAAATTTTCAACACTCAAGATGTATACTCAACCCTCACAAAATAACTAGATTGCACTAATGCCATGGTAGCCTTGGTCTCAATCCCAACCTTGGACAAAAGGATGGAAAAATCATTATGGTATATATTCTTAATATCACCAATATCCACAATATTATCTGAAATTCCCACCACAAAATTTTCCTCAGTCTAGTCAACGACCTCTACCTCAGTTTCAAAATCAAAATCCACAACTTTCATTACCATTTCAACATGGACCAAATCAATTACCTGCCCAACCACTTCCAACCTGTTTACAACATGGAGGGACAAAATTTGCAAACTTATATGATCACTCCATTAGATATTAAAAATTTACAACTTATATATGGTAGAGTATTAGAAAATAAATTACCATCTATTGTTATTCAGGAAAAAGAAAAAGATAATCATTCTGATGAAAAAAAATCCTTTCATCAAAATGAAAATATTCAAAATAAATACATCTATTCTGAAGAAGAAACATCTCTTCATCTGAAAGAAAATCTTAAAAAAAAAACACATGATACTCCAATAAACTCAACTCCCATTGTAGAACAACCTTCAGTATCTGTCTCAAAACCACCTTTCCTTGAAATATTACAAATCTATAAAGGAGTGGAAAAAAAATCATGATGCCTGATTATGATATGTTAGATGAGCTACAAAATGTTTGCATAAAAATACCTTTGCTACAATGTATCAAATAAATTCTAATCCTTGAAAATACAATAAGGGAGTTAATTATAAAGAAACTAGAAATAAAAAGAAGAGAAGTCAAAAGAATACAGTTAGTTGGAAAAATTTCAGACATCATGATGGGAAAAACAAAAATACAGAAATATTTGTATCCAGGAAGTCCCATTTTGAAAAAACGCATCAATGGTATCAAAATTCCAAACACATTTATTGACTTAGAACCAAGCATAAGGAACATGAGTAAACAAACTATGGATCAACTCAATTCTAATCCTTGAAAATAAAATAAGGGAGTTAAGTATAAAGGAACCTGAAATAAAAAGAAGAGAAGTCAACAAACTATATACACAAAGATCATGAGTAAAAAAATTATGGATCAACTAAAAATTCCAAATCTTCAATATACACCAAAAATGTTACAATTAGCAGATAGGTTTGTAATTAAACCCGATGGTGTGTTAGAAGGAATTTATGTATCCTTAGGTTCTTAGGAATATCCAGTTGATTTTATGATCTTAACACCCAAGAATAACTTAGGAGGATATCCATTAATCTTAGGAAGACCTTGGTTAGCTACAACTGATGCTTTTATCAGTTGTAGATCTGGTGATATGTTTATCTCTGTTGGTATTTCAACAAATAAACTCACTTTATATCCACCTGAAAAAACAATGATAAAGGTAGAAAATAAATAATGGATGGATAATGATATACAACCCATTTTTACTATCTCACAAATTAGTGAAGAAGATCAAATTTTAAATTAAATAGAACATAATGAATTCTCTTCACACTGTGAGAGTAGTCAAAATTTTCAAGAACAATGCAATATTGAATATTTTTCATCTAGACATATGTCTTTATATTGGAAGAATTTTGAAATTATAAACTTTAAATGTAATTTTTTTTTTGGAAGAATTTCAAAAGAAGAAATTAATGGAAACATTACAAAAACACTCTTTTGCATATGCATGGGAACACACTCACATGAAAGGAATCAATCCCAAAACTGCATGCATCACATATATATTTAAGAGAATGCCAAACCAATCCGACAACCTTAGAGAATAATGAATCCAAACTTAAGGGAAATTGTTAAGGAGGAACTACAAAAATTGTTGAATGTAAATTTTATTTATCCAATATAATATAGTCAATGGGTTTCACCTTTAGTAATTGTTCCTAAAAATAATGTAAAATGAAGAGTATGTATTGATTATAGGGAGCTGAATAAGGCTACCTACTTTGAAATATCATTTTCCACTCCTTTTCATAGATCAAGTTTTAGATGCATTATCAGGGAAGAAATAATTTTCATTCTTGGATGGTTTTAATGGATATAACCAAAATCAAGTAGCACCAAAAGGTAAAAAAAAAACCACTTTTACTTGTCCAAAGGGAACCTATGATTACCAAGTACTTTTGGATTATGAAATGCACCAACAACATTCCAAAGAGCAGTATTGGGTATTTTCTCTGATCTAATTCATGATTGTGTGGAAGTGTATATGGATGATTTTACAGTCTATGGAAATTATTTTGAAGAAGCCCTTGAAAAGTTGGAAAAAGTTCTCATAATATGTAAGGAATCAAATATAAGTCATGAAAAATGTTTTATGATGTTTACTTAGGGGATTGTTTTAGGACACCATATTTTAGGAAATGGAATTAAAGTAGACTCATCTAAAGTAGAATTTATTTCCAAATTATAAGTTCCAACTTGTCAAAAAGATGTTAGGAGTTTTCTTTGTTTCACTGGATACTATTGAAGATTTATAGAAAATTTTACAAAGAATGCATATCCACTCTCCAAATTTCTTACAAAATATTGTGAGTTCAATTGTAATTATGATTGCCAAAAGGCCTTTGAAACTTTGAAAGAAAATATTTCTAAAGAACCCATATTAATAGGACCAAACGAGAAATTTCATTTCCGTATTTCAACTGATGCTTCAGATACAACTCTGGGAGCTGTATTGGGACAAAAATATTTTACTCCTTATGCCATTTACTATAAAAGTAAAAATTTGACTCCTGCATAGTTAAATTATAATGTTACTGAAAGGAGTTTTTAGTTGTTGTCCATGCCATTAACAAATTCAAACATTACATCACTGGTTATGACACTTTCATTCATAATGATCATTTTGAAATTAGATATTTAATGAATAAATCAGTTACTAATGGAAGATTCACAAGATGGTTATTATTATTGAAAGAATTCAATATCACCATAATATAGACTTGGAAAACAAAACACAATTGCTGACTTTTGATCTAGAATTCAAAATGACAATAAAGATATACATGTAGAAAATAGTTTTCTTGATGAATATATTTTTTGAATATCTACTAAATCTCCATGGTTTGAAAATATTGCTAACTATTTGGCCACACAGGAGTTACCATTATATTTGTTTCCTAGAGAAAAGAGAAAGATAATTTAAATGAGTCCATCTTATTCATGGATAAATAAAGAATTGTACAAAACAGATCCATATCTCATCATTTGAATATGTGTGAGAGAAGATGAAATACCTGAAATACTAAAATCATGTCATGATGAACCATGTGGAAAAAACTTCGCTAATAAAAGAACTAATTACAAAGTCCTTCTCTTAGGTTATTATTGGCCTTTCCTTTTTAAGGATCCCAAAGAATATATTATGAGATGTCATCGTTGTCAAAGAATGGAGAAACCTATTCCTTCAGATGAAATGCCTCTACAACCTCAGGTACATACTGAACCTTTTGAAAAATGGGCTCTGGATTTTTTCAGACTAATCAATCCACCATCAAGGCAAAAGAGGTATATTTTTGTGTGCACTGATTATGTCACTAAATGGGTAGAAGCTAAAGAACTTAATTTTTCTACTAAAAATGTTGTAGTTTCATTTATTGAGGATGTTTTTACTCATTTTGGTGTCCCAAGGGAAATTGTGACAGATCAAGGTACTCAATTTACATCCAGAATGGTGCAGAAAATAGTGGAAGAATACAAAATCAAGCATAGAAAGTCTACTCCATATCATCCACAGGAAAATGGATGAGTAGAATACACTAACAAAGTGGTTGAAGCAATCCTTACCAAGAATATATATTTGCATAGAAGGGATTGAGAAAAAAAACTTCCATAAGATCTATGGGCCTACCACACCACATGGAGAAGCACAACATGACATACTCCCTATGAACTTGTTTATGGGAAGCAAGTCCTATTTCCAATTGGGTTCCAAATAAAAAATTTCAAGAAAAAAATTAAATTGGGACTTAACCTGTCAGAAGCACAAAAAAATAGAATGGAACAACTCAATGAGCTTGATGAAATAAGACAAGATGAAATTCAAAAGACCAACCTAGTTGAGAAACATAGATCTAAATGCCATGATAAATATATCAAAGCAAGAGAATTTCAAGAAAGATATTGGGCACTACTCTTTGATTCAAAGTTCAAGGATTTTCAAGGAAATTTCAAACTCACTAGCTTGGGCCTTATGAGATTGAGAGAGTCCTTGATAATGGAGCAGTCAAGATCAGAATCATTGATGAAGAAAAAGTTCCTCTCCTCGTAAATGGACATCGACTAATAATATATAACAAGCCATTAACAAAGGAGGAATTTGTTAATATTTTTCAAGACAATTCTGATGAAAAGTTGGTTAAGAAGAATCCTACTACATCTCTGACTTAGAAGCCTTCTTTTATTATATATATATATATATATATATATATATATATTCAAAAGAAAAAATCAGCAACTTTTTATTTATAAAATGAAATGTTACATGTAGTATATGCAATTAAGCATTCAGAAAAGTGCCCATAGGGCTCCTGTGCTCTCGCACACAATGCATCGTAGCAAGGCTACGGTAAAATTAAATAAAAATTAAAAATTAAAAATATGAGCTGATAGAGAAAAGAGGAGAAAAAATAAGCTAACGGCCCCGAATTATCCTCAGTCACTAGGGAGTGGGTAGTACACCCACAAATCAAGTTTTCCTCCCTTTCTTCTTCTTGACCTTGCACCACTCACCTTGAGATGGCACGTATGTTGCAAGGACAATCTGATTATCTACTATCTGGGTTCCGGTGTCCTTGTCTGAGTATGAAGTATCTGATGGATGGTTTCGTTTGATCCCTCTATTTCTTGTATCCTCTGGGTTCCTTTCTATTTGGTTCATATGAGATTGAGAAACCATGTGTACCATTGTATCCTTCCTTTGTACCTCCGGTCCCTGTGTAGGCTGATTGCTTCCCGTAGGAGTTGTCTCATCCTCTTCTTCCGACTCATCCTCCTCTGACTCTGGAGGGGGATATTGCCAACATTTTTTTGTTTCCCACTCCTTTTCTTTTTGATATTTTCTTTCTTGGAATCTGGACATGTGTTTTGTAAATTTCCTATCATCCTACAAATTCTGCATCTAAATGCAGTGTTTTCATAGTCTAGGGATTGCAGCCAGTTTTTTTTCTTGTAGATCATCAAAATATTTTCCAGTAATCCTTTTCTTAGATCTACTTCCACGCACATCCGTGCAAAGGTGTAGATACTCTCCTCTATTCTATCCATGTCTGTTTGTATCACTCGATACTATTCCCAATACCCTCGAAGACCTGATCATTCCAAAAATGAAGGGGAAGGTTATATAATCTAACCCATACCAGCATTCTAGAGTCTATCATATTGTTTGCATCAAAGTCTGGAAACCATGGGGTGATGAAAAGACCCGTGGTTCCCCAAAACCAAGGTCCCCCTCTGATGATAAAATCTCTGTCCTCCGAGGATTTAAATTTGACGATAAAAAACCCTTTGGAGCAGAGGTGGATTTCACATTCTGTGGTCCATTGAGTGAAAATCCACGTACTCCTCCATCTCTAGGATATCGATCTTTAGTTCTGGAGTTTCTCCAAGTTGTTCTACTATGTATGGCCTCGAGGCATTTCCTACTTTTTCTGGAGATAATCCTGCAGCTTTTTTCCCCTGTAGAACATTTATGTATGATGGGCCTCTGTTTGATTGTTGCTGGTTTGTGGTTTTTTCCCCCTTTTCTCCCCCTACTGATTTAGATGTGCCCTGGTTCGCAGCGCCCCCCTCTCAGACGAAGTTTTAGGGAGATATTCATTTCTACACTAATAACATAATCCTTCAAAGACCCGCAGTCTTGAAGAGAGCGACTGCCACTGACCAGGTATTGAATCGGGACTGGGTACCCCATATGTCCCCATACTTTTTGTTTCAGCTGCAAAATAGTTTTTTCTTCTTGTACCCAAACTAAGAGAGATTTTCCCACAGGGGGTTTGATAAAAATATAAAAACAATTGGGGGTTACCTATTGCCAGAGATTTTCATGCAATAAAAAATATTTTCGTTGTTCCAGATCAAGATGCAGAGGTGAGGGTTGCTTCCATGGAATGTGCAGGCCTGTCCTCTTCCTTGCCCTAATCTAAAACCAAGCAATCCATACTCGTCCTTGCCCCAATCTGCAAGGCGGCTTAGCTCTCCTGAGATTAAACGAGAGAGTGTGTGCCAAGGACAGGGGACCCTGAACCTTCCCTCCAGTGTTACTTGTTCCTCTTTCATTTTTCGGTGGCAAGATTAGTAGTGGGATTCCACAAGTGGTTTTATTCTTTCTTATGAACTAGCCTTCATTTCCATCCTGGAGCAGGTGTTCCAGCTCCCACAGGTCGCTTACTGAAGTTGTTTCTTGCGCTTTTGAGGCCAATGGCTATTTTTGACTGCATGAAAGAGGAGACGGGGTTCCAGCGTGAGGATCGTCCTTCTATTTCACATCTCGTGTCGTCGCTTTTTCCCCTACCTTCTGTGCAAGAAAAAAAACTAGCTATTCGAACCTTAGCACTACCATTCGTCTCGAAGCCACTCTTCCAATCTTCTTCTTGACCCAAGACATTCAATATGGCCTTGTTAATGATATATATATATATATATATATATATATATATATATATAAATAATGTATAATCATGAAAAACAATCATTGATTGGCATGCTTATACAAAAAATCTAAGGTGAAAACCAAAAATTTTGGCACCTTAAATTTTATTTATTCTTGTTCTAAAATGCCATTTTATTTGCATCCCTTTTATTTTTCAAAGAATAAATATAGCTATAGAATTACTGAGATTCTGTGGCTTTGATGGATTTCTACATCTAATATGTGACGAAACCTGTTTGAATGAAGCAATGGAAGAATTTACTAAAGAGAACCTGAAGACAATACAAAGAGAAACAACTAAGGGTTAGAAATAACAATTCATGGTATGAAAATGCATAAATTTTATTTAATAATAAGGATTTAAACATTGGCATATGAATTATATGGTTATTATATACCACCAATACAAAAACATTATTAATAATAGCTAATAGTGTCAAATCAAATAAAATCCCCATTTAACCCCTCATAATTACACGAACTCTCCAACATCAAATCCCAATTTCATTTTTTAAATCATCCAACTCATTCACTCACTCTCGATATTTACGAATCCTCGTTCACTCATGCTCTCATTCATTCTGAAGCCTCATTGACTCACACTCTGATTCATTCTGAAGCCTCATTCACTCAGGCTCTCATTCATACTGAAACCCTCATTCATACCCTATCAAAGAGGCAATCTTGAGGTAAAACTTCTCAGAAATGGGAGTAATAGTGAGGAAAAAACCGAAGGAAGAAAGTTCATGGAATGTTACCCACAAGTAAAAGAGGTGTTGCAAAAAGCACAGTGGCTTAGTTTCATGGAAACATTTGAAGGTTTTAATAAGGAGGTAACTAAGTCATTTGATAGATCTTTCGATGAAATGGAGGTCGAAATCAGAGATGTCAAATTTTCAATAACAAAGTCTTTCATTGCTAAAGCCACCAAATTGCCAAGAACTGGAGAGAGGTGGTTCAAAACAGAGGAAACGAAGGTGAAGAATATAAATTCTTTCTGAAAAATCCAGGTATGGATACCACCATATTTAAAAAGGGAATATCTAGCACAACGCTTAAAGGAAAATGAAGGAATTTTCTATTAATAATTCAAAAGTGTGTCACCTACGAGGGAATATTTGGATGCACGTTATTTTATCATGTTAGACTGTTGATGAATTTTCTTGAAGGCAGTGAGTTAAATCTTTCATACTTCTTGTTGCATAGCTTAATAAAAATGCCAGGAAAATTTCAAAAGAGAATCTAGTTTATAGACAACATAATGTATCATCATGGGTTTATTAAAATTATTTTTTAATTTCACCTTAAAATTCTAGGGGATACTTGGGAAAATTTCCCAATTCGGAATCATTTCAAAGAGGGAAACCAAGAACAACCTAGTTGTAGCAAAGCAAAATGAGGGAGAAAAAGAAAATTCGGAAACCTTGTTGAAGGTGAACAACAACCATCTCAGGAATACTCAGAAGATGAAGTTCCCATGGCAGAAATTTTGTGGTAGCTTAAGAAGAAAACTATGAAAGAAGACAACACAAAAGAAAAAGATACATCCACAAAAACAAAGGATTCTAAGATAAGGAAGAATAGGGAAAAAAATCAAAACCCTCCTCCATCAGTAAGAAGAAGTGCTAGACTCAGCCAGATAGTAAAAGCACCATCTCCAAAAGAAACAAAATTTGATGACTAAGAAGAGGAACCTAGGGTTACATTACCTACTGTTATTTCACCTAATCATATTCTAGGCTGAAGGACCCCAGAAATTGATCCTATGCAGCATAAAATTTATGACTAGATTGAATCTCTGGAGAGAATAGATACAGGGAAGACATCAGTCTTAGATTAGCGGGAAGAAGCTCGACCTCATATTCCACAAGAATCTCCAGCTAAGAACACCTTAAGACAATATATTTTTGAGTTGGTGATACTAAAAATGCATAAAAGCAGGAGCATGAAGCCATAAAGTTGAAGAACAAGATTGAAAAAACTAAAAATGACAATATCCTTTTACGTATCGCCTTATGGTACAAAAAAAACAAATAATTGAAGAAAAATAATAAAAATCTTAAAAGACAAGTCATAAATTTGAAATACAAAATCCTGATGAGAAAGCCAAGGATGGTTGTGGCTATGGCAAGAAAGAAGGAAAAGAAGTTAAATTTGGTTGTTTTAGCAAAATTTTTAGGGAAGATGTAGTAGCATGACAAGGACCATCAATTTTGTGTTTTTGCATGAGGACATGTAATGGCCTCCTCGTGGGGGAATTTAGAGCCTCATGATTACCTCATTTTTTAGATTTCCTTTCGTTTATATTTCCTTCTTTTGTCATCACCATAAGTGTCAAACAGTGAATTTTGACCTGGTAAGGTGTTTTTATTACCTATTTTTCATATTTTGAAATGTTCCTTATTATTAGATTAAAATTTTTATTTAGCTACAGAATTAACACAATTATGCAATTAATCCATGTTTTTTTATCCATTGCCATGGTTTGATGTGTTATAAGGTGCCAACTGAGCATCGAAGTATGCGGGTAGGTGGAGAATGATTCTCTCATGGATTTCCTCTTATCCATTTGACCCAAATCAAGCAAGAAAACGCCCAGATGCACAATCAAAGGGATGGTAAACCAAGTTCTAGAACAAGTGAGCAAAGAGAATGAAGCAATCACGCTTCACGATTTGCTCTGCCAAGTAGCAAATAGTGAAGCAACAAAATTCTACCTTCTATTTATAGCTTAATATATAATTTTTTAGTTCAAATATGCATAAAATCCTTAAGACAATTAATGAGAGATTTTATAAATACAAGGCCAACAAATGTATTAAGAGGGCAAATTATGATGTGATTGTGAACTTATTAAAACTTTATGTTATTATTTTCTTAAATGAAGAAGTATTTCATAGCTTCAATGCGCATCTAGTGTTCCATTAGATTTGAAACCATATGTTGTGGAGGGCCCTTGCAACAAAGAAGGTTCTATTTTGTTTATGTTTTGCAGTTAGATATTTTCCATAGATTTGTTTTTTTCATTTGATACAGACTCGAGTTTATTCTTTCACCATGTTATTTCCATAATTTCGTAGTGTTATTTAAAGTAATTGCATGATTTTTTTTTATCATTTGATGTAGATTCATTTCAGTGTGTTAAACGTTGTAATCATTTCTAGAATTTGATCTTGTTAGAATATACGTTTAAGTGATTTGTTTTTAACATTTGATGTAGCTTCATTTCACTGTGTTAAACGTTGTAATAATTTCCAGAATTTCATCTTGTTATAATAGTTGTTTAAATGATTTTTTTGTCATTTGATGCAGGTTCATTTTTCTTTTTGACTGGTTAAATTGCAGAAGTAATCTTAGTTTTCTTTCCTTGCAAAAGTGGTTTATAGTATATTAGTTTTTCCTATGTGATTTAATTCAAGAACATTGAAAAATTTCATTTCCAGTTTCAATGAGTTCCTTTCAAGTAATGGTGATTTGATGATTTAATTTTTGGTACAATAATGAGAATGATTTCTAGTTTTATAGTGATTTATGGCTTGAACAATAAATTATTTATTCATTTCTTTTCTCAATCTCATTTACATAACATTTCATTTCTAAAAACACAAAAATATCAATGTTATTTTTCTAGAGTTTTATTTTCTTTTATTAGATTTTCATAATTCTTAGATACTAAGAGATAAATCAGTTAGGACTTTTCTTCAAAGAGATTTGTTGTAGTTATTAGTTTAGTTGTAATTCAATTAATAAATTTCATTAAGAACATACAAAATAAAAACATCTTTAAAAAAAACCTTCACAAATACAATCATCACAATAAACTAAGTAAGAAAGGTTTCTAGCATATATAGTGCAATTGCACTTCACAAGGTTACCAACTCCACCTGATAATTTATGATAGAAATTTAAGAACATTAAATTGAAAAAACAAGAACCTCATGTTGGATGTTATCCTTTAAAGTACCTCTGAAGACACCAATCATATGCTCCTCTAGAATATCAATTAACTTGATATTCAGACTTTGGAAGTCCTCAATGTGCTCCACCATTGAAACCTTTTGTTTGAGATTTATCAAATGGCCAAATAAGGTATTTCTCTTTGTATCCTCATAATGTATTATCAATTCCTCCATAAAAATTGTCGAAGTGACTATTTATTTATGAGAACAAAGCCATTGATAGCATACAAATTCATCGAGTTCTAAATATAAATATGCATTGCATACCTTTTGTGTGTGTTGCACATTGTGTAGATAAAACATTTTCTCCATCTATAGTATCCATGTCACCGGATCCTTGCCATAAAAAAATTTCATATGAATCTTTGGAATGTGGTTGGTCTTCAACCCATAGTTAGTCTTTAAAATCATGATTCACAATCATTTTTCTAACATCATGAGTTTCATGGAATACCTTGTCGTCATTAGGAAGTTTTTCTCTTAGAAGCTTTGCCAAACTGCCTTCAAACCTTCCATTTATGCTTTTAAATCATCCTTCAAACCTTCCAAGTACCCTTTTATTTTAAATTATAAAACATCCATGTCCCATTTTAAACCATCCATCTTAACATTCGTCATCGCTTCTAATTCATTTTTGGTTACGTTTTGCGAAAGAAAAATTTGTTGATCTTGGTCTTGCAATTTTGATATATCAATGATGTGTCATAGTAGAGATTTCTATTGGATTAATGGGTATATCCATTTTTTTGTATCAAGGCATTTTAGAACCAAATAATAATAGCTATTCTTCAATATTCCCTTTGAATCACTTCAAAATGATTTTTCAAACAAAAGTTTAAGATTTTTTTTTTTTTTTAATTCACACCTTTTTCTTGCTTTTAGGAATTCGATATTGTAATTGTTGTATCTCTGTAATTTCGGCCTCCCAAGGTTTTAAATTTCATCAAACAATATCCCTCTATGTCCTCTTTCCAAAACCACTAACTAAACTAAGATTGGGTTCTTCAAGATAAAGTTAAGCCAAATTTCCCAAAATGACCTACTTATGGATTGGTTAAGTAGAGAAAAATCGAACAGAATTACACGTATAAATATTTTAGTCTTGATCCCTAAAAATGGTTCCCAAGAAACTAAAGTTTGTGCAATTCAAACCACTTTTTATGAAATTCATTTTGGATGCCTGAAACGAAAGTTATGATGATTTTCCCTGAGACACCTATTTGAGATAGAATTTTGGAGCATACAAAAAACCTAACTTCCTTGAATCATATCTCTGAGAATATAACAAACCAAGATTTAAAAATTTGAAATGTTGTTCACCAAGATTTCAAGACCACATGTCGAAATTTCAGATTTTGATGCCTTGAAAAAAAATGTTATAGTGACAATGCCAATATGACCTATTTGAAGTAGCAAAACCCTACGATCCAAAGATTTATTATCAAATTTTATGTAAGAAGATCAAAAAAACATAATAAAATAAATCAACGACAAAAAAAATCCTCTTAGAGGTGGAAACCTCCTTTTATATCACATAAATGAACAATTCTTGGATGATACAAATGACAAGATCTCCTTAGTATATATAGGAGTCCAAAGGGTCACAATATAATAAGGGCCTATTGAACCCTTAGTTAAACTCAGAGGGGGGTGAATCAGTTTAACACATTCATGGACTTTTAAAACTTTCCTTTAAACTTATTTACACCTTCATTTCATGATCAACTTAATATGAGAGAAATCTTAATATGTGAGCAACAAGTATTAAGATAATGTAACAACAATCTAGATATGTGAGCAGCAAGTATTAAGCAGATTAGATACACCATATCAACACATAAACATCATGCACATAGACAACATATATAAGTGGAAACCCATAAGGGATAAAACCACATCTTATTATTGTTGTGATGCAAAGGCAAGCTCCAAATCCCTCTCATCGCTGATTTTTTGTAGGCTCCAACCTACAGGAGGCTCCCACCTCAATTCTGCAAGCTACAACTTGCAAGGAAGATCCAACTCCCATAAATTTTTTGTAGGAACCAACCTATAGGAGGCTCCTACCTCAGCCAACTACAACTGACTTCTATCAAGCTACAACTTGATATGGAAGCACCAACTTCCTCTATTTTCTGCAGGCTACAACCTACAGGAGCCTCCTACCTCAGTCATCTACAACTGACATCTATCAAGCTAAAACTTGATAGGGAAGCTCCAACTTACTCACTCTTTCATAAAAAACACATGTTCATTTACCTAGATATTATCTCTTTTCTGTACCTTCTTCACTGCTATGCACCAGCCTTCATATCTGCCTTAAATCATCTTTGAGTCTTCACAACTTCTCTATTTGCTCCTCCTTCTTATCCTCTCTACTTCATTTCTTCATTCTCTAACCTCTTTATGCATATCTATGTGATATCATTTATAGAGTTCACCTCATGACTATTTGTATTCCACAGGGAATTCGAAGTGTACATCCATGACTCTTTACCTTCTGCCCTCTCACTTATTTGTCCAACTCATTCAGAGGAATATAGCAATATGTACAAATTTATGTTTTATAGTGGAGTCTTGTTTTCATACGGAGACTTGCCTTTGCATCACAAAGAATATAAAACAAATAAAACTTTACATTTTCAGTTACAATAAGAATTTCTATTCAACCCATTCAATTTTTGGCTCACTGTGAGTTTGTCTTTTCTAGTGCTGTAATGTAACTGTTCTGCATATTCTCCTGTTCACTGCAATTGTGTATCTGCTGCATATATAACTATTTTACAAGTTTAGCCCCCAATGAATTCACAATCTGGTAATCTTTACATGCAGAAGCTTTTCTTATTATTTGCTGGAAAATTAAATAAATGCAGAGGCTTAACTATTTTCTATGTTTCAAACCACATTCCTCGGATTACAAATCTGAGTCAATTTAACTCACACTCTAGCAATTATAAAACTATGCGGAAGCTTTCTTTCTATAGGTATGGTGGTTATAAAACCCCCAAATACAATCCAGATTTTAGGAATACCAAGTTAACCTCACTCTTAGAATTTATATCTCAAATATTCGACTTGAGTTCTATATTCAACTCCTTATAGTTATAAAAATAAAGCCTCAATGTCCCAAACATACGCAGAGGTTACCTTTGAAATCAATGGTTAAATCATATGATAAAACCCATTCCATTAAAATCAAATCATATTTACCTTCCACCCTTTCAATTAATGTTCAAGCCCAATTATCAAACAAAATCCCTGCTTGTGTAACTTACCAACCTTTGACTTTGGTGTTTCCAGCGCACCCATGCATGTATTAATACTGACTTTGATTTAAACCCAAACACCAGCATGTAATATTATTCAGGCCCACAATCTCTATTAACATACCTCTCATTCTCCATACATCGAATCGACGACGTTCACACCATCGCTTTACCAATTGAATGATTTAACAGATATTGCACTTTTTAAAGAACCGAACTTTAGCACGAAAATAAAATGCGAAATGGGTGGTAAACGAATACCACTCAAGCCACGTGTCAAGCAAAGAGCATTATCGCATTATTTTTCAGAATTCCACTTACCACTTTTTAAAAGTGCGAATACCACCGGTTTTTATCTCCAAACACTCCTTTATTGTCCTACTGGTTCCATTGCTCAAGGTTCCATCGCTATTATTAACACTCTCCATATATTAATATTTGTTCCTCAATACGTATTCATCTAACACCGACCTTCTTTTTCCATATACCTTCCGCCACTACATATGCGTAATTTATATCCGGGCCCCACATTTCAATCTCTAAGTCTGGGCAATTTCACTCTATTAATGTTGTGCGGAAGCTTCTCCATTAAAGGTTAAAACCTTATTATTAATCCAATAATGAAATTCCATTTGCGAGAGCTTAATTCATTTAAGGTTATAAAAACCCAATATCACAATCTCATATGCAGAAGTTACCTTTTCATTCTATGATTAAAATTATATTATGTACCCTCCTTATGGAACTTCAAATCCACGTTAATCCTTGGAACAACATCCACTATAATGCTTCGGTCCCACACATACCTAAATATATGTGACCACATTCCACCTTACACCAACGCATCATCAGATCTAGTAACCATACTAGGTATCATCACAAGGTAATGGTTCACTTTCTATACATCAATTTTATAATTTCGAAGGGCCAAGGTGGTTTGGACCCACCATCGAACTTGGTTAATTAAATACCAAAGTATATCAACGAATTTTATATCCCAACCTCAACAAATATTTCATGATCTATTCACGACAATTATTTTAAATGCCAATGCCAAAGAAACTTATCTTACCCTTCGCATCCAATGGTGGATAGCTTATCGCGCTCCGACCTCCAATTAAACCCTCATCCGACGGTCCTTGCGCAATATCGCGCAATTTATCTACACGGGGTTTAAATCTCCAAAGTTACACGATGGAAATGGTTTTAGAATACCACCTTAGGACACGTGGCTCTTGAAGAGCGATATCGCGTTTTTTCCACAAAAATGACTTACCACTTAAGTGGTAGCGCGATACTGCTGGTTTCTATTCTCGAAACCACTTTTACTGTTTCCATTTCAGTTCCACCCCTTCTGCATGGTTCCACTTCATTTCTTAATTCCGCTTCTCACCATTACTTGTGTACTATGCTCTAGTTATTCCACCATGCCATTCTGTCTTCAATTTTGCTGTGATATAAAATATCAACCTTCCATTGCATGTTTGGGGTTCTACCCTGTCACAGTTCTGCTTCTAACTGCACATTCAAGTTCTTGATTCCGCAAACTAATCACTGTACTTCGGTCCATCGCAACTAAAAATTTGATGCTCACTTCCATTGTTCCCAAACTGTGCTTTTTAGAAGTTCAAAGGCCATTCGCACATAACTATATAATCTTTGCTACATTCAAAACCATCATGTCTCAGCAACCATCAATTCCTTCAATTTATACACAGAATCTTTAATTTGAACCCTTGCCAAAGAGTTTATTCAAGAACTGTTTATAAACCCTGATCGACTCACATATGTGATCTGTGCACAGGTAATTGCACACCACAACATCGGCTAAAGAGCCATACAATTTCTCATTGAAATCAAAGCTCCTTCTCATAGAATTTAGGTCAAAAATATCCATATCATACTGAAACAAATCCTTTTACATACTGAATTTTCATTCTTGATCTCACAGTCTCACCTCACTGTGCGAATAACACATAGGACCCATTTAGACCCCTAATTACAGAGTCTCACCTCACTGGTTCTCACCTTTCAGCCTCACTACTCTGTCTCTCTAGATCTCCAATCAAATTTTCCTTCTACTACTACCTTTGCTTCATGTCTGTCTCCTTTGTGCTCCTTTTATGCTTTCTTACTGCTACCTCTCTGCTACTTTGCTTCTCTCTTTGCTGCCTTTGCTACCTCTTTGCTTCTTTGTTTCCTCTGCTTCTTGTCTTCTCCTTTGCCTTATTTCTGGTTCAGGTGCTGCTCCTTTGTGCTCCTTTTCCATCAATGACAATATTTACAACAATCTCCCCCTTTGGCATTGATGGCAATACTTTAATACTCTTCTTTTGATTCCTTTTCCTCCCCCTTTGACATAAATAGCAAAGGGTTTCACATCTCCCAATGTAGATTCTATCTTTTCATTTCTTTTCTCTGACATTATACCTTGCTGCTCTAGACTGGTGTACAAGAGTTGTTGAGCTTGTATATAGATAGTAAGTTGATACCATCCCAAAGCACAGACTCCTTGCACTTGTAGGTGATGATAGAACAACCATATATAATCAGACTTATATAATCAGAGATGCATCATTGGACCAAAGATAAAATACTGAGAATGCTTCAAATATACTTCAGTGTCTAGAATGATCTTCATCAGAAATACATATCTGTTGAGGAAGAATGTAGATGGAATATGTCTTCTTCTGAAATACACATCTGCAGTACAACATCTGTTCGATTATAATGATGCCAATATATATTTTATAAATGTGGTTCACCTTTACTGCCTGTTGGTGATGATAAGAGCTAGGCTGCTGACAAGGATATTTTACTTAATAGCTGAAAGACCCTTGATACTCTTTTCAATGGTGACATACTGGAAATCCTTTCTGTTGAAGTATGCTTTTGATGAATCAATAATAGACTTTTGAGCTTCAAATGGTAATCACAACTAGTCTTTTATACTTCCGATACTTTAACTGTTCTATCATGATGATCTTCCACAAAAACATATTCAAGATGTTTAATTGATATCTCAGCAACCAGACTTCACACAGTGTTATGAATGATCTCAAGAGAGAGGCCTTGATGTACTATTTCCATAGTCCTTTGATCCTGAGGACATGTACGATACCACTGCTCCACTAAAAACACTTGATATTCTACTAATAGGCATGCTGTTTGTACCAAATACCCATTGATACTACTTTCACTTCAGCTCACACATGAACCCATAGTTAAGACAACCTTCATAATTTCAACTATTGAGCTTTCCACTGTTCACTCCAACAATCATCAATGTACTGATTCTGATCTTGTCATTATTAACCATTTTTCTTATTCTGTCATTCTGTTCAAAGTAATGTCACTGCATTTTCCTTTCTAGGACTGCTCCAGAATCATTGCTACTTTATATTCAATTCAACTGTTCTAACATAATGCTCTTCAGGAAGACATCTTCAATTTATTTACTAGGAATCTTCATGGGCTAATCACTCAGATATTTATCACTCACTCAACTTCATTCCTCCAAGGGGACTTTTCATAGATGAATAATGTAATGACCTAATGATGATAGGCACTTCTCTTACTCATCCTTCTTAATGTGTTACATTTTTAATTCTAGCAGTATGATGCATAGTGTGATCATCCTTTGTGAGTATTTCCAGTTCTGTAGCTTGAAACATAATTTTTTTTTATTTTAACCATTCATCACTTAATGTGTTGATGTCTTCTTAGCTTTCATGTTCATTGTTGATGTTTCCTCTACCATCATGGCTGCTTGCTTATTTATCTCCTTCCATCAACCTGTTGGCTATTGTGTGCTTCAGGTGTTCTTCTTCCTCTATAGTTCTCTGTTAGAGAAATTTTCCTTTCCCTTCCTGATCTTATAGTTGTTCTCATTCCAAGGAGCTCTTCTTAGACTACCTTCCTGGGGACTATTTATGAACTTCTCTCCTCCTGGGATGTTGCTTCATATTTATCACTGGTTGGATATTTTCTTTGCTTCCTAGAGAAGCTCCCCCTGAGACTATGATGGAGTCATTATGTTATTGAGGTAAAAGGCTCCCCCTTTCTCTTTTCCTTCCATACTTTATTGGGGTTTTTCATAATGTCTGCACTTCTTTTTTATTCACAGTTTTGTTTGATTTGAATAGATTCCATCTTCTGTATGGAGTTATTTAATTTATATGGTAGTTTACAGTCCTTTTCTTTGTGACCAAGCTTTAGGCATACATAACATCTTGTTTTACCAAGGTAAATTTGAGCTGATGTATAATACTTTGTTCCCCTTTTTGAACAAAATTTACATTCAACAGATTTATGTCCAAATTCATTGCATGAATAACAGTAGCCATGGAAATGATTTGTGTACCTGGTGAAAGATTGTCTTTTCCAGTTGCTTGCTTGAGGGGTTCTTCTCATTTGCTGCATCCTCTGCTGGTTGGATTGGATTTGCTTTGTCTTACAATATGCTGCAATATGTCCAGGTTTGTGATAGGAAAAACAAGTGGTACTTCCCATAGGAGGAAAGAACCTTCTTTGACATCTTCCAAATTTATTCAATTCATATTCAAGAGTGTATGACCCTTTTTTAGCTAGCTGTTTCATCCTCTCATTCTCTGTCCTTTCATGTTGCTGCTTGATTCTGTTTGTTTCTTTAAAAATCATGTTCTTGTTGGCTTCTTCTTCTGTAGGAATCTTCTGAGCAACTTCATTATCCTTTACAGCTTTTACAAACATGATATTCCTATTATATTCTACCTTGGTCTTACTTGTTTCTCCTTCATATCCTATCCCATCCTTTATGAGAGGTGACCTTTGAGAATTTAGGATATTTTCCAACTGTTTAGAGCTTTTCATTTGAGGAGTATTCATTAATAATTCTCTTTGGGCTTTTTCTAATTTCTTTCTTAGGCACACTACTTCCTCTTCCAAACTCCCACATTCCTAACTTTTATCTCTCATTTGTTGCAGCAGAGTGTCTTCTACTTTCCTTGCTTCATCAAGTTATGTCTTCAGGCCAACAATTTCTTTCTTATCTTCATATTCTCTCTCATCACATATTTGCACCAATGTCTTAAGGTCTTTGTTTTAATTCTTCAATCTTTCTGTTTCATTCAAGGCTGTGTCAAGTTTTCCTTTTTCTTCACCAGTGATTTCTTCATGGTCCTCACATCCATTCACCCTGGCAGGTATCTCATTTAATTGACCTTTTTCCTTTTGACATGAATTTTTCTTCTTCTTGATTCTCTTCTCCTTCTTGACAATGCAGCCACTAGTGTCTCCTTCATGCATGAACTGAAATCTATCCCAAATTTATTTTGCAGAGTGTAGATCCATTATTAAATCAAGATCCTTATTATGAATATTGTTATATATCACACAATTTTCCTTGGAATTCCACTATTTTTCTTGCAAAGAGGGAGAGTTTGTGCAGTAACCATCACATACAAGTTTCCATACATCAGGTTCATAAGCCATTAACTCTGTTTTAACCTTGTCTCTCCTTTCAAGAAAGTTTGATGTACTTAACATAGGTACATTTTGATAGTCCATGACTCAACCAGATCTCCTTCAAGCTATTAGGCTTACAACAAAGGAACCCCCTCTTATCCTAATTGTTGAACCCTTAGTTAAACTGAGAGGGGGGGTGAATCAGTTTAACACATTCATGTAATTTTAAAACTTTCCTTTAAACTTTTTTACACCTTCATTTCATGATCAACTTAATATGAGAGAAATCTTAATATGTGAGCAGCAAGTATTAAGATAATGTAACAACAATCTAGATATGTGTGCAACAAGTATTAAGCAGATTAGATACACCATATCAACACATAAACATCATGCACATAGATAACAGATATAAGTGGAAACCCATAAGGGAGAAAACCACATCTTATTATTGTTGTGATGCAAAGGCAAGCTCCAAATCCCTCTCACCACTAATTTTCTATAGGCTCCAACCTACAGGAGGCTCCTACCTCAATTCTGCAAGCTACAACTTGCAAGGAAGCTCCAACTCCCATCAATTTTCTACATGCACCAACCTACAGGAGGCTCCTACCTCAGCCAGCTACAACTGACTTCTATCAAGCTACAACTTGATATGGAAGCACCAACTTCCTCTATTTTCTGCAGGCTACAACCTACAGGAGACTCCTACCTCAGTCAGCTACAACTGACATCTATCAAGCTACAACTTGATAGGGAAGCTCCAAATTCCTCACTCTTTCATAAAAAACACATGTTGATTTACCTGGATATCATCTCTGTTCTGTACCTTCTTAAATGCTGTGCACCAGCCTTCATATCTACCTTAAATCATCTCTGAGTCTTCACAGCTTCTCTATTTGCTCCTCCTTCTTCTTATCCTCTCTGCTTCATTTCTTCATTCTCTAACCTCTTTATGCATATCTATGTGATATCACTTATAGATTTCACCTCATGACTGTTTGTATTCCACAGGGAATTCGAAGTGTACAGCCATGACTCTTTTCCTTCTGCCTTCTCATTTCTTTGTCCACCTCATTAAGAGGAATATAGAAATATGTACAAATTTCTATTTTACAGTGGAGTCTTGTTTGCCTATGGAGACTTTCCTTTGAATCACAAAAAATATAAAACAAATAAAACTTTACATTTTTAGTTATAATAAGAATTTCTATTCAGCCCATTCAGTTTTTGTCTCACTGTGAGTTTGTCTTTTCTGCTGCTGTAGTGTAACTGTTCTGCATATTCTCCTGTTCACTGCAATTGTGTATCTGCTGCATATATAACTGTTTTACAAGTTTAGCCCCCAATTAATTCACAATCTGGAAATATTTACATGTGGAAGCTTTTCTTATTATCTGCTGGAAAATTAAATAAATGCGGAGGCTTAACTCTTTTCTATGTTTCAAACCACATTCCTCAGATTACAAATCTGAGTCAATTTAACTCACACTCTGGAAATTATAAAACTATGCAAAAGATTTTTTTCTATAGGTATGGTGGTTATAAAACCCCCAAATACAATCCAGATTTCAGGAATACCAAGTTAACCTCACTCTTAGACTTTATATCTCAAATCTTCGACTTGAGTTCTATATTCAACTCCTCATAGTTATAAAAATAAAGCCTCAATGTCCCAAACATACATAGAGGTTACCTTTGAAACCAATGGTTAAATCATATGATAAAACCCATTCCATTAAAATCAAATCATATTTACCTTCCGCCCTTTCAATTAATGTTCAAGCCCAATTATCAAACAAAATCCCCGCTTGTGTAACTTACCAACCTTTGACTTTGGCGTGTCCAACGCACCCACACATGTATTAATACTAACTTTGATTTAAACCCAAACGCCAGCATGTAATATTATTCGGGCCCACAATCTCTATTAACATATCTCTCATTCTCCATCCATCGAATCGACGACGTTCACACTGCCGCTTTACCAATTGAATGATCTAACAGATATCACACTTTTTAAAGAACCGAAGTTTAGCACGAAAATAAAATGCGAAATGGGTGGTAAACGAATACCACTCAAGCCACGTGTCAAGAAAAGAGCATTATTGCATTGTTTTTCAGAATTCCGCTTACCATTTTTTAAAAGTGCGAATACCACCGGTTTTTATCTCCGAACCCGCCTTTACTGTCCTGCTGTTTCCATTTCTCAAGGTTCCATCACTATTATTAACACTCTCCATATATTAATCTTTTTTCCTCAATACGTATTCGGATAACACCGACCTTCTTTTTCCATATACCTTCTGCCACTACATATGCGTAATTTATATCTGGGCCCCACATTTCAATCTCTAAGTCTGGGAAATTTCACTCTATTAATGTTGTGCGGAAGCTTCTCCATTAAAGTTTAAAACCTTATTATTAATCCAATAATGAAATTCCATTTGTGGGAGCTTAATTCATTTAAGGTTATAAAAATCCAACATCACAACCTCATATGCGAAAGTTACCTTTTCATTCTATGATTGAAATTATATTATGTACCTTCCTTATGGAACTTCAAATCCACGTTAATCCTTGGAACAACATCCACTATAATGCTTCGGTCCCACACATACCTAAATATATGTGACCACGTTCCACCTTATACCAACGCATCATTAGATCTAGTAGCCATACTAGGTATCAACACAAGGTAATGATTCACTTTCTATACATCCGTTTTATAATTTCAAAGGGCCAAGGTGGTTCGGACCCACCATCGAACTTGGTTAATTAAATACCAAAGTATATCAACGAATTTTATATCCCAACCTCAAAAAACATTTCATGAACTGTTCACGAAAATTATTTTAAACGCCAACGCCAAAGAAACTTATCTTACCCTTCGCATTCAACGGTGGATAGCTTGTCGCGCTCTGACCTCCTATTAAACCCTCATTCGATGGTCCTCATGCAATTTTGCGCAATTTATCTGCACGGGGTTTAAATCTCCAAAGTTACACGATGGAAATGGTTTTAGAATACCACCTTAGGACACGTGGCTCTTGAAGAGCGATATCGCATTTTTTCCACAGAAACGACTTACCACTTAAGGGGCAGCGCGATACTGTCGGTTTCTATTCTCGAAACCACTTTTACTATTTTCATTTCGGTTCCACCCTTTCTGCATGGTTCCACTTCATTTCTTAATTCTGCTTCTCACCATTACTTGTGTACTCTGTTCTAGTTATTCCACCATGCCATTCTGTCTTCAATTCTGCTGTGATATAAAATATCAACCTTCCATTGCATGTTCGGGGTTCTACCCTGTCACAGTTCCCCTTCTAACTGCACATTCAAGTTCTTGATTCCACAAACTAATCACTGTACTTCAGTCCATCGCAACTTAAACTCTGATGCTCACTTCCACTATTCCAAAACTATGCTTTTTAGAAGTTCAAAGGCCATTCTCACAGAACTATATAATCTTTGCTACATTCAAAACCATCATGTATCAGCGACCATCAATTCCTTCAATTTATACACAGAATCTTTAATTCGAACCCTTGCCACATAGTTTATTCAAGAACTATTTATAAAACCCGATCGACTCACATATGTGATCTGTGCACAGGTAATTGCACACCACAACATCGGCTAAAGAGCCATAAAATTTCTCATTGAAATCAAAGCTCCTTCTCATAGAATTTAGGTCAACAATATCCATATCATACTGAAACAAACCCTTTTACATTCTGAATTTTCATTCTCGATCTCACAGTCTCACCTCACTGTGATAATAACACATAGGACCCATTTAGACCCCTAATTATAGAGTCTCACCTCACTGGTTCTCACCTTTCAACCTCACTACTCTATCTCTCTAGATCTCCAGTCAAATGGTCCTTCTACTACTGCCTCTGCTTCATGTCTGTCTCCTTTGTGCTCCTTTTATGCTTTCTTACTGTTGCCTCTCTTCTACTTTGCTTCTCTCTTTGCTGCCTCTGCTACCTCTTTGCTTCTTTGCTGCCTCTGCTTCTTGTCTTCTCCTTTGCCTTATTGCTGGTTCAGGTGCTGCTCCTTTGTGCTTCTTTGCCATCAATGGCAATATTTCCAACAGGGCTTACAGAATAATTATAATGTAAGGGAACAACACTAAAAATGGTGAGCTTCTATGGGGAAACATAATAAAAAATATTAGGGATACACTATTATTATAAGGACCTAACACAATTGAGATCTTTAGGGTTTGTGGCATTCCTATTCAAATCATTAAGAGAACTAGAGTCAAATAGGATTATGGTTGAAGACCCCCACTCTGACAAAATAGTATGCCATTACATAAAGGATTGGACCACAGGTTTTTGGTATACCAAAAGAAAGGACCACCATGATATTCATCTAGATCAAGCCCCCAAACTTTCCTATATAAATTTTGACTCCATGTGTTTTCCAAAAAAAAATAGGTGAAAGGCTTACGAAGTCCATAAAAATAGACAAGCACACTTTAAACATGGATAACATGGCAGTTTCCAAAATCTATGGAAATAGACCTAAATGATGGCTTCCAAAAGTTATAGGATTAAATTGTGCAGGTTAATCACATTTGTAATGCATGGAATTTGTGAAACTACCTTTCAAATAAAGATATATCTAGGAGAAATATCATTTGCAATAACCTTTCTTATGGAATATTATTGGTATAAAGTGACTTGAAGATAATAAATAAAAGGAGTGGGTGATAAATAATCCTTACTTCATCCCTCACAAATATAGAGCTATAAAAATGAATTGATTTGGGAAAGTATCCACTCCATCCTACACCCACACCCCTCTCCTTTTCCTCCTTTATATCTTTCAAAAACACTAGCCATTTTCAAGAGCTCTCCTAAATGATAAAAAAACTAAAAGGAACACCATTCCTAGGTATATTGCATTATTAAAATGGTGATACCACTATCTTTTCCCACATCCCCACTCTTACTATCACTTTTTTCTCCCCTCCAACCCACCTTGTTAATCTTCCCTAGATAACTACCCCCCTCCCACCCTTTTTTGGTTATCCCAATACCAATTGAGCTTCACCTTCAATTAATGAAATCCTTTAGTATTTACCTCCCCGCACCATTTCAAAATTTTATTTTCCTTTGAATCAAGAAAAAATACACACTAATATTGAATGAGATCCAAATATAAATTATTTACTACCTCCCCATTTGTGAAATTTTCATTGTGAAAATTATTATTGCAGTAATTGATTTATTTATATATTATTCAGTGAATTTGAAATAAACATAGCAGCAATACTTCACTCTAATAAAGAAGGAGAAGAAAAAAAATCACCAATATAGCACAATAGAAACAACCAAATGAAAACGGTTAATTTTGGACAATTATCCCAAAAAAAAACAATGTGGGAAAACCAGTGAAGCAGATGAGAGTTTGTATTTATCTTCAGTAGTGAAAATATATTTTACAGAAGTACTGACATGAATAATCAAATAAAATACACTTGATGAGTTTTCCGAACAATCTGAAAGAATTCTTGACACACGAGATGACCGCACCCTCTGCGTCAATATGCGTAGCCCCTCTGCACAATCCCTGCCTGGACTGCGTAAGCTTGCATGGAGGGCTAGTGCTTCTGCTCAATGCTACCTTCCCTTTTTCCTCTTCCTTTCTTCTTCTTTTCCTTTGCTAACTTCTCCTTCCTCTTTCTGTCTCTGCAACCCTGCCTCTACAGACTCACCCACTGAAATCGAATTCTCTTAATTCAAAATTGATTTCCTTCGGGTACTGAGCATGTGTCTGACTTGATTTAAAATGACCCTCAAGCCTTCTCTTATAGTCTTATTGCTGATGAATCAATGACCCAAATTATATCCTTAATCAGTGAATCAGTTTAAAATATGACTTGATCTTCGATTTCTAGAAGGTTCACACTCTGCTTTATTTTTATTTTACAGAAACGGTTAGTGGGATATATTGATTTCTGGCCTGAAAGCCTTAATTCAGGTTACAAGGTGTGAGGGCAGTGCCCAAATATTCTCTCCAGCCAGGAACAAAATGGCCCTTTCCCTTATAAACTAGCGTTTTTTACAGACAATAATATGGCCAATATTCGTTGTCTTTCCAAATTTGAAGATACACACAAATTGCTCCAATAAAATACAATAAAACATAAGAACTAGAAATTTAGGGGATGGGATCCCAGCCTTCAACTCCGTCTCTTAGGAGGACTCCTAGGGAGAGAAGGGCAGCCTTGTTGGCTTCAGCATCAGCATCTTTGTTGTTTTCTCTCTTTACATGTAAAAAGTTCAGACTCTGAAAGTTTTTCGACAATGATCTAATTCTGCTCATCAATCTTGATAATCTTAGGTCAGATGGAGAAGATCTGTCCACTATGATTTTAATTATAGACTGGGAGTTGCCAAAGATAGTTGCAGCTGTGATACCAAGAGATTTGAGTTGTTTAAGACCTTGGAGCAGGGCCAGCATTTTGGCTTGAATGCTGGTGTTGTAACCCACACCCCAGGCATACCTGAGCACAGTTCTACCTTCAACGTTTCTGACAATACCACTTGCTCCTGAAGTTCCTGGATTTCATTTTGCAGCACCATCAAAGAAAAGGATGAAACAACCCATCTTTGAGAAAAACTCAGAGAATTCTATTTCATTGATCCGAATTTTCCAGTCTTCGAGAGGTACGGTAGGCCTAACAATGTCTTTGAAATGCAGGTCGAGAAAATCAATCCAATCAGCATCATTCTCACACAGATCAGCTCTGTCCAACTGATCACCCAAACAATCTTTTAACTGACATTTAATTTTGACCAAAACTATCTTTAGTTCATTCTTATTGTCTCTGAAGATCCTCTGATTTCTTTCAAGCCATATCTGCCAGCATATTATTTTAGGGAGAGCGAGCCAGGAAGCCTTTATGTGCTTGTTCTTAGAAAAGATACCAGGATACTTAAACAACCAGTTTGTGAACAGATTGGAGATATTCGTGGGAAAGCCAAAATCGATACTCCCGGGGCCTAATATCTCATGCCAAATCTCTGCAGCAAAATTACAGTGAATCATCAAATGGGAGGCAGTTTCAACGTTTTCACCACACAGCGAGCATCTAGAAGGCCCCAGGTAGCCTCTTTTCTGGAGTCTGTCATCAGTCAAAATCCTCCTATGACAAAGGAGCCAGCAAAAGATGTCAACTTTAGGAATCGAAGTGTGTGACCAAATCCCTTTCCACGGCTCCGGATCAAGAGGGACGTGAGGGTGAGAAATCAGCTGCTTGTATCCTTGCGAGACAGTGTAGCGCCCCAGGGTCAAATGCCATCCACGGATGTCAGACTTGCTGTTGTTTAAAGGGGCTTTGCCATTTAAACAGGCTAAAATAATTGTGCTCTCGTTAGACAGATTTTGAGGGACCTCTAAGTTAGCCCAATTCTTCCAAACGTCGCCCTCCCAAAGAGAGATGTCCCACAGAGTTTTGTAACCTGCTCTGTTCATCCAGTCTCTCAGCAAAACCAGAGAAATGTCATCAGCTAGGGGGTCGCAGTCCATGATGCGATCCTCCCATATTCTTATGTGTTTACCATTACCAGGGATCCAGTGCGCATGAAGGCTGATTAAGGAGAGTGCTTTTATGTAGAGTTTGTGGATCATCGAGCCAGAATTTGAAATGGGGTTATCAAGACATATTTTTCTCTTCCCTCGAAAATATTTTTTCCACAGCGCAAGCTGCGCCCATCCCGGATTTGGAGCAATAATCCTCCATAACAGTTTCGCACCCAGCACTACATTTTGAGTGCTAATACTCTTGAAGTTCAAGCCTCCTTCCATTCTGGGCAAGGAGATTTTATCCCAGCTGATTAAAGGGGTTTTCTTGTCATTCGATTTTCCACCTTTCCAGAATAATTTCCTGATGTGCTCCTCCATTTTTCTCATAATGCCAATAGGAGCTAGCATGACTACAAAATGATAGATAGGAAGGCTATTTAGAACAGCTTTTATGAGCACAGACTTACCTGCCAGATTTAACCAATTGTAGCCCCAGGATTGGATCTTGACTTTGAATTTTTCCAGCAGGGGCAGCCAGTCTCTGCTGAGGGCTCCTTTTTGGAAAATGGGGAGCCCCAAATACTTGAAGGAATACCATGAAGAGGAGGCAGCGAAACCAAAACAGGAGGAGATGGCTTGGAGAGTGCTGGCTATAGTGTTCCAGAAGAAGATGTGGCATTTTCCTTTATTTAGATTGCTTCCTGAGACTTCACAAAAACCATCCACCACCTCTTTAAAATTATTTGCTGAGAGAACACTGGCTGCACCCAGCAACAGGGAGTCATCAGCGAATAACACGTGGTTTATACTTTTAACCCCTCTTGCAATGCACAGACCCATTATTTCTTGATCCTGCTGCTTCTTATTCAATAGGAAGCTGAGAAAAAAAGCTTGGAGAACAAAGAGTAGGGGGGAAAGAGGACACCCTTGCCTCAGTCCTCGAGAAGATTTGAAAAATTCGGCTGCCCTCCCATTCACCAGAGGAGCTATCCAAGGTTCACTGATACAAGCCTGTATCCATTTAATAAATTTAGAGCCAAAACCAAATTTGAGTAGAACATCCAACAGGAATCTGTGTCTCACCCTGTCAAAGGCATTTTCTAGATCTAACTTGACAACCATTCCTTTCTCTTTTCGGAGCTGGCTAGAATGGATCACCTCTTGAACCAGAATGAAGTTGTCCACAATCTGTCTTCCCTGTATAAAACCTCCCTGATTCTCCGGAATGATGCCTGGAAGGATGGTTTTCAATCTGTTTGCGATCACTTTAGTTATCAATTTGTATCCTATATTACAAAGGGAGATCGGCCTAAATCTGCTGAAGGTGTTGGCTCCTTTCTCCTTGGGGATGAGGGCAAGAAACGCTGAGTTAGTGCTTCCCCCAATTTTTTGACAGTCTTGAGATTTCTGTACCATTCTGCATAAATCTTTTTCTACAATCTGCCAACAGGACTGTAGGAATCTGGCAGTAAATCCATCAGGACCTGGCGCCTTGTCTGGCTCCATGGTAAAGAGGGTGTTTTTTATATCAGAGTTAGTGATTTATGCTTCTAAGTACTTATTTTTTCTGGGGGAGATTAGCAAAGGGACCTCATTTACCAGATTTGGATTATACCCCAGACCCTCCTCTTCACTATACAGATTTTTAAAGTGAAGGAAAGCAGCTCTTTTTATGCTTCGGATGTCTCTATGCTTGGTGGTCTCATCCTTGATTTCTAAGATGGAGTTGAAGCTCTTCCGAGCTTGGGATTGTTTGTGAAAAAAGGAGGAATTCCTATCTCCCGCCTTCAGCCAAAGACAACGAGATTTGACCCTCCAGTACTCTTCCTCTGCCAAGCTTGCCTTATGAAGCTTATGCTGAATGTCAGCCTCCTTGTCAAGGATTTCTTTAGTGATCTCTTCAATTTCCAATCTAATATGATGTTTCTTGAGACAGTCTTGTATCTTTTTCCTTTCCACAGCAGGGTGAGGAAGAGATTTTACCCAAGTTTTTATTGCAGCTTTTACTCTTATGAGTTTTTCCTCCCAAACAAAAAAGGCCGAACCCTTAACTGGTTGATTCCAGCTTTCTTTTACTAGTTGCATGAAAGACTGTTCCTTGATCCATTGAGGACTAAATTTAAAAGGGATAGGGCCTTGGTCCAAATGGGCCAGAAGCTCGAGCTTAATGGGTCTATGATCGGAAACGCTGCAAGGCAGAATATGCATTATAGATTCTAGACCAAGGAGAAGAAATGAGCTGTGAATAAGGAATCTATCTAACCTTGCTGCTATATGCCCCGGGCCGAGTTGTTTGTTGGACCAAGTGTACTTACCCGAGGAAGGTTTGATGTCGATCATATCCCAATCCTGAAGCAGATCCTCCACCCATTCCCGCGTCGGATCCCTTACAATGCAACCACCTCGCTTTTCAGATAACGATAAAGTGAGGTTGAGATCCCCAGAAATTATGATATTTGTTAGAATTTCAGAGTCTGCCAGTCTTCTAATGGAATCCCAGCAGATCTTTTTCTCCCCTGCGCTGACAGGAGCGTATACATTAAAGAGGCAGAGGATCTCATTTGAGTCAACGTGGTGCAGTTTTTTAAACAGCCAATGGGTGTTAAAGACCTCTTTGATCTTTGTATATTTGTTGCCATTCCAAATCGTGCCTAGGCCTCCGGAAGCACCTCTAGCTGAGACTTCTTGACCTTCACTTTTTTTCCACAGTTTCTTGCTGATATGGAGGAAATCACTGCCCTCCATTTTGGCCTCCTGGATGAGGAGAAAATCAGGGGATTCTGATCTTATAAGGCTTCTAACAGCTTCTTCTTTTATTCTGCTCCCCATACCCCTACAATTCCAGGAGACTATCTTCATTATTTGCTTTTGGGATGGTGAGCTCCTTTAGAGCTCTGAGTCTGGTTTCTAGTCATCTTCGGAGTTCTTGCCAAGAGTTTCTCGAGCGTTGGTTGACTACCTTGAAGTTTGTCTTTATAGGTTTCCTTCTCTCTTTTTTCACGAGCAGATTTTCGGCCTCTAAGTGATCTTCTAGCCGAGGTTTGCGAATCTCCTACTTCACCTTCTTCTTTAGAGTCCTCCGAGACTTGCACTTCCTCAGTCTCTTCTATGTGTATCTCTTTTGATCTGTCTACATTAATTTCTACTTGTTTTGAGCCCGAGGGGGTCTCTTTGTGGGGCGTATCCTCCTTCTGCTTCTCGGATTCTAGAATGTCTTCATTTGCTGAACTTAACTAAGAAAACTTGTTCCTTTGTTCTTCCATGTGGGGAGTTTGGATAACATGGGTTGTAAGAGGGCCCTTGCCATTTGACTTTCCTGTTCTTGGGGCTTTGTGGGCCGTTTTGGTCCTTTTGAACTGATTCCATCCTTCCTCCTTACCTTTCTCCACTTCACTGTTCGTTGGGCAGCCTCTAGCAAAATGACCATAGACATGGCATTTCCAGCATTTAAACGAGAGCTGCTCATAGTCCAGTTTTTGGACGTGGGTCCAACTACCGACCCTGATTTTTATTGCCTCAGGAAGACCAACTTCTAGGTCAACTTCGACACAGATTATAGCACAGTCATATTGGTCTTTACTGTTTGCTCGATCAATAAATTTACCTAGGGTGTTCCCGATATGCTTGAGAGACTCCCAGTTTCAGCAGTGCACTGGCAGATTGGGCAGCCGTACCCACACAGGAACGACTGTAGGGACGTCAACTTCAGGATCGAAATCGAGCATCCATTTGTTTAAATACAGCCCCTGAGGTCCCATGAAATAGGGACCATTTTGGAAAATCAAGTCCTTATCCTCCTTATCAGAGAATTCAAACAGAAAGAATCCCCTCCCTAGGAAATATGAAGTAACTCTGTTTTTGATCAACCGAGCCTAGTTTTGTGATACCTAGTTCTCCGTGGATTTGGGAGAGGGCCACAGACCAGTGAATTGACCCACCAATGCACGTTTAGCTAAATATAGGGCGACCTGGATCGGACCCTCAGGCGGGAGCGAGATTTTAGGAATATCTTCTAATCTTTTGACAAATTTTGCAGCTTTGGGGGCTTTCTTCTTCGGCAGAGAGGCAAGAAGCTTGAGGAAGGCTTCTGCATCTGGAGGGGGAGGCGGAGGGGGGGGAACCTGGGCAGTGCCCAGAGACTCCATGACAGCTACGGAGCCCAAGCTCAGACGAAGACAGAATCACGTGTGATCAGAAGCTTCCCACGTAGCCCAACATTGGAGAAGGACGCTCTCGACTGCGATATGAAGAAGGATGAATCCTTGTCAAAGCCAAAAATGAAAGCAGGAGAGATGCACCGCGCAACCACTACTATGCGCCGTGCCTCGACTATGCGCCGCGCAGGAATCAAGAGACCCAGCAGAACGACTCGATGCGTCGCGCTAGTGCGCCGCGCCTCCATTGTGCGCCGAGCAGGATTTCAGAACCACTGATGGATGAATCAGTGCGCCGCGCCAGCCCAAACGTCGTGACACCCAACCAAAGCGCCGCGCAGGGAGAGAGGAACAGCGCAGATGCTTTGGGTTTCGAAAAAATCCTTTCACTAGAGATAACCACTGCGAAAACCTCCTAATCAGCAACCAGAGGGCCGAGGAGCGGCCACAAATGCTGAGGGCCAGCAGCAATGGCGACAGCTAGGTCAACGTGGTTTTTCCACACTCTGCTTTATTAATACCCTTTAATTATTTAATTTCCCTAAGTTTAGACTTACAGATCACATTAAAATAATTAATTATTTTGGTAAATCAAAAGCTGAGTGGAATTTACACAAAATATTTCTAGATTCTATGGAAAAAAGTTGTCCCAGCCTCTCCTCAAAATTTAAGACCCGGAACACTTTCCAACGCTATAGAAATCAAAAATCCCTCTCAGTGAGGAAAGTGTTCAAGCAAGGTACCAACTGTAATGCTCTGATTCTAAATCATCTATTGTGTTGCTGATGTCCTGGTTGATGCCTCTCAAATCTACATTGCATCCCTCTATACTATTGCCTATGACACTGTCTCTACCATTTCCTCATCCGTACTGTATCTCCCTCTGTCTCTGTAGCCCACCCATTCCTTTACTGGAAAGGGTTCTTGGCCATCCCCATATCTTCTCTAAAGTAAGTAAACTTAATCTTACTCAGAGCCTTGGTGAGAATATCTACCACTTGTTCTCCTATAGGATTGTACCTCAACTGCACAGCTCGTTGGACATAGTCTCTGATGAAGTGGCACCGAATGTCAATGTACTTTGACCAGTCATGAAACAGGATTCTCAGAGAGCTTGATGCAACTTTGATTATCACACATAATTCTGGTTGGTTCCATCCTCTTCTTGAGTAATTTTAAGAGAAATTTATGAAGCCATATGGCCTCGCACGAAGCTGTGCTTGCTGTCATATACTCTTCCTCGGCTGAGCTCAATATGACATACTTCTGTTTCCTACTGCACTAGGAAGTCATTCCTGATCCAAGACTGAAACAGTACCCACTAGTAATTTTCTGATCCACTGTGATTCCAACCCAATCTGCATCTGTAAACCCACCCAATTGGACTTCATTACCCTTGGTGTACTTCAACCCATACTTGACTGCCCCCTTCAAATATCTGAGAACATGTTTGGTTGTTTCCTAGTGAACCCTCCTTGGTTCAACCATGAACTAGTTGAGGGTATTCACTGTAGAAATTTGCTGAATAATGATTAATTATCCACCGAGACTATCTTGATCACATATCAATTTGAATTCATATGCAACACATAATCTCTTCCACTCAGATCATCAAACATGCGGAAATAAAACAAGCGATTGCACATCAATTCATCATACACATTAACACAGTATGTATGGGGAAAGCTTATAGCTGAAAACCCCGCAGCTATTGTGTATATTATAATGGAGAAATCATGTAACAAACTCAGTACAATACTCCTCACAAGTACTCAGTACTTTCTCATAAAGTTACACAAAAACTAGCTTGGTTTTGAACATGTTACTGGTTCAAAACTCACCACTAATTGCCTTGCCTCTATTGCGCAATCATGGCCTGTCTATATAGAGATCCAAGGTTCGAATCTCCTTGGCTTGACAGTGCAATCATCATGGGCAATTCCTCCAAGTGTGGTGCAAATCTCATGCACAACTGATGTCGCCACTGATAGCTAACTCCACCCTTTCATCTACCTCTTTCACTGGTCTCCACTGAACTGTCCATGCACTGTAGTGAACTGATGTGTTCTCGAGTTGAATAATGAGTTACTAATTAATGAATTAAATAATATTTAATTCACTCCACTCATAACTAATTGATTAGCTAGTTAAACTAATCTCAACCAGTTCAACTAAAATAAACAGAACACAACTCCACTAGCTGTCCCATTAACTCCACCAAACTTCTGCCACTGAAGTCCTAACTGAAGTCAACCATGCATGTGCTCACCAAACCCTAGGAATAGTGTAATTCCTCTGTCAGATGCATGAGCCACTTCCAAGGCTCGAACTGAAGTGCTCCAAGAGAGTAAACTGTAGTTTATAGTCCAAATATTATTAAGGGTAAATAATATTTGACTTCCCTATTTTAAGGAAGGCAGTCTAAAAATAGACTTCGACCTATAGGTCCAAAAAATAGAGTCCCATCTATTTTTACCAACATGACCAATACTCCAATAATAACATACTGCAATCCCCAGACCATGCTCCATATGTCTAAAAATAGACATAGTCTAAAAATAGATTTTGCGCCAGAATTTGCCTGCGGGCCCACTTAGTGAAGGCGACTTCATTTCACTAAGCTCCATCATCTTGCTGCATTTTCAACACTCCCTCTCAGCAAGATATGGATTATCTGCAACCCCTATCATGCCTCTGTGGAATTCTAACTTGCTCCTGGTGAGCGCCTTCGTCAGGATGTCGGCATCCTGATCCTCCATGGGAACATATGCAAGCATCATGATTCTCCACTGAACACAATCTCTGATATGATGGTACCTGATGTCGATGTGTTTGGACCTATCATGAAATACTGGATTAGCCGAGAGTTTAATGCAACTCTGGTTCTCACAGTAGATCACTGTAGGCTCCAAATGCAACCTGAACAATCCTGCGAGGATCTTCCTCATCCAAATAGCCTCACATGCAGCCAAGCTAACTGCCATGTACTCGGCCTCTGCTGAACTGAGTGCCACGGATCTTTGCTTCCTGCTGTACCAGAAAACTGCTGTCGACCCAATGCTGAAAACTCCTCCAGATGTGCTCTTCCAGTCCGTTGGGCTCCCTGCCCAATCTGCATCAGTGAAGCCAGAAAGCTTCGCTCCATCCTCCTGTCTGTACCATAGACCATATCCCAATGTGCCTCTAATATAGCGCAATAAATGCTTGCCTGCCTTCCAAAAGAGCTTGGTAGGCATAACCATAGCTTGCGAAAGCTGGTTAACATCATAGCATATATCGGGTCGTGTATTGACTAGATACATAAGCGACCCCACCAACTGTCGATAGACAATGGCATCCACTACCTCCGCTAAAGTAGCATCCTCCTTCCTCCAACCACCAGGAAGAGGAGTGTCAACAGGCTTGCAGCCTTTCATGTTGAACCTCTCCAGAATCTCCTAGGCATACTTGCCCTGAGAAAAAAACAGTCCTCCGCTGCGCTGCCAAATCTCCAATCCCAGGAAATAATGAAGGATGCCCAAGTCCTTCATCTCAAACTCTCGTGCAAGATCCTCCTTGCATGAAAGTATCAACTGCTCATCGCCAGTCAAAATCAGATCATCTACATACAGTATGATGATCAATAGCTTCCCCTCCACCACAATCTGGTACAGGTTTGGATCCGCCTCACTCTTGGAGAATCCAAGCCCGGTGAAGTAGCTGTCTATCTGAGTGTACCAAGCACGAGGTGCTTTCTTCAGCCCGTACAATGCTCTCTTAAGTCGGCACACATGCGACTCATTGCTGAAGATCTCGAAACCTTCAGGCTGCTCTATGTACACCTCCTCCTCAATGACTCCGTTGAGGAACGTAGTCTTCACATCCATCTAATGGATGTGCCACCCCATCTACACTGAGAGAGCAAGGATCGTTCGTATGGAAGAGTACCTTGCGACAGGTGCAAAGGTCTCCTCATAATCGATCCCCTCGATCTGTGAAAAGCCACGGGCGACAAATATCTCCTTGTACTTCTCCACACTCCCGTCAGCCGCCTGCTTCACTTTGTAGATCCATCGCGAACCCACCACTGATTTCCCCACCGGTCTTGGGACAATCTCCCATGCACTGTTCCTGATGATCGAATCATATTCTTCGATCATGGCATCAACCCAAGCGGGTTCCTCCACAGCTTCCTCAAAAGAGGATGGCTCTGTCACAACACATTGACTCATAAGAGCCATGTATCCAGTGTACCGATCCGGTGACTGTCTCTGTCTGCGCTGTGCTGTAGGTGGTCCTACAACCTTCTCTGCATCCCGAGCCAGTCGCTCAGCTTCTGTAGTGCGCATGCGCCCTCCGATGGTTGGCGCTGCCTGGGTGGTTTCTTCCACCTCCTGAACCTCCTCTTGTGGCTGATCCACATCCGGAAGCTCCTCCTTAGGAACTAACAGCTCCTCATCTGCATGCAAGTGTAGCTCCCTCTCAAGCGAACACTGCATGGCTTTCTCCTCCTGAAATTTTATATCCCGTCGCACAACAGTCTTGCGACTGTCTGAAAAATACACCTGGTAGTTGTGAGGTGTATTAGTGTACCCCACAAATATTCCAACCTCAGCAGTTGGATCCAGCTTCCTTCTCGCATCCTTCGTCACATGCATGTAGACAGGAGAACCAAAAATCCGCAAATGGGAAATATCAAGCCTCTTGCCAGAATAAGCCTCCTCTGGTGTACTCATGCCAAGAACCTTGTGAGGACAACGGTTCTGCACATACACTGCTGTATTGCATGCCTCAGCCCACAAGTGAAGGGGTAGGCCCCGATCATGCAACATCGCCCGTGCAGCACCCACGATCGTTCTGTTCTTCCGCTCAGCCACCCCGTTCTGCTGTGGGTTATGGGGTGCGATGAGCTCTCTCCGAATCCCTTCTGCGCTGCAGAACTCCTTGGATTCAGCCGAGATGAATTCACCACCGTTATCACTCCTTAGAGCAATCACCTTCTTCCCCGACTCCTTCTCGACCAGTGCTTTAAACTCACAGAACTTCGCGAATGTATCGCTCTTCTTCTGCATGAAGAAGATCCAGCACTTTAGAGAGAAATCATCAACAAAGATCACATAATACCTGTGCTTTGCTGTCGAAGCAACTGAGAAAGGACCACACACGTCTGTGTGAACTCTCTCGGGACGCTGGCGTACTTTCATCTTTCGGAAAGGTGGTTTTCTCATACTTCCCTGTGTACACCATTTCACTGATTCCACTTAAAGAGTTCCTTGGGCCTGGTGAGAAATCGTCAGCAGATCTTCAAGTACCCATGGTGAAGTGTGACCCACCTCTCGCTTCGCTCCTCATCATCCTCTGCCTACCACTTTCCGCTTTTGAGCACATATTACATTACTCCACTGCGAATCGTATAAAGGTTCTGGTTCGAACCCCTATCTTCCGGTCTCTCCAGTATTTACTAATGTAGGTTATTTTTTCTTCACTAAGACCACATCATACCTCCTGTCTTCCTTATCTTCCAACATCGTCACACTGGTTTTTCTTCAATCCAGTATATGCATGACATCCTTCAATACAAAGGGTTTACCAGACTCCCTCTAAAAGGATATGGTACCGATACTAGTCGCACTGTATCTACCATCATCGCCCATCTCGATGTGCACACCCAAATCTTTGTCCTCCAGATCTGAGAACAACTCCCGATCTCCCGTCATATGAAATGACGCACTGCTGTCCAAGAACCACACCGATCCCATCACACTTGAAACCAAGCATGCGATCAGTGAAAAGTCAAGCTCGAACTGTGAAGCCAAAGCTTCTCCATCTACAGATCTTCCCGCTTGCTTGTTCTTCTTCTTCTTTGGACAATTGGTAGCATAATGTTCGTGATCATGGCAGTGAAAACACTTCACTTTCGCCATATCCTGCTTCTTTCCCTTTGCACCGGAATGAGAAGTTTTCTTACCCTTCCCCTTCTTTGCTTTGGCCACCAAAGCGCAATTTTCTTCATCAGCTCCCTTTGATGAAGATCCATCACGAGTAGTCCTCCTATCTCCTCCTACATGAGATCCGCCCAAAGGCGCTCCCATTCCGGCAGCTTCTCCCGACCATTGACACTATCTTGATATGAGTGCCAAGCCTTCGGAAGACCAAGGAGAGCCAGGTCGACCATGTCCTCATCTTCGGACAAATACCTTCACTATCTCAGCCACTCGCATTGAGTGAACTTCGTGAGGTATTTTAAGGCACTGGCGCTCTTTCCACTTATGTTCGAGATCTGAAGAGCGCCTTCCTACGTTTAACTGAATAGATTCACAAAGTTTCAGATGAATGGAGAAGCTTCATCATGTAGGCCGGATACAATATGATCCTTGACGCCTCTAAATAAGATCCCTTCTATTTCCTTCACAGTTCACATTCTTTCTGTCTCCCCATTTCTACTTGCAGAGATTAGTGGGCTTTTGACATCCGATTCACGAACTCCTACCATTATTTTCATATCGCCTCCATGCTGGTATCCTTCTTCCATGAACATAATTCGATCATTTCAAGAGAATGGGAAGCATTCAGCTCAAACCGCTTGAATATATCACCTTAATTCAACAAATTAAAACTCATGCAAAAATTTGAATTCCACCTCAAGCTCAACCACTTGAGAGAATAATTATTTCTGTTAATGGAGATTGACTGCAAGGGGAATTTACTAGACCTTTCACTTTCCGAAGAAAGATGAATCTGGAGGCTACCTGGCTCGCATGCAGACTCTGTCTACCGAAATAAGTTTGTAATCACTGTGATGATCAATCTCTGCCTCAATAGCTCCGATACCATGCAGAAATTTTCTGAATAATAATTAATTATCCACCGAGACTATCCTGATCACATACAATTCGAATTTATATGCAACACATAATCTCTTCCATTCAGATCATCACACATGCGGAAATAAAACAAGCGATAACACATCAAATCATCATACACATTAACACAGTATGTATGGGGAAAGCTTATACCTGAAAACCCCACAGCTATTGTGTATATTATAATGGAGAAAAAATGTAACAAAATCAGTACAATACTCCTCACAAGTACTCAGTACTTTCTCATAAAGTTACACACAAACTAGCTTGGTTTTGAACAGGTTACTGGTTCAAAACTCACCACTAATTTCCTTGCCTCTATTGCGCAATCATGGCCTGTCTATATAGAGATCCAAGGTTCGAATCTCCTTGGCTTGACAACGCAATCATCATGGGCAATTCCTCCAAGTGTGGTGCAAATCTCATGCACAACTGATGTCGCCACTGATAGCTAACTCCACCCTTTCATCTACCTCTTTCACTGGTCTCCACTGAACTGTCCATGCACTGTAGTGAACTGATGTGTTCTTGAGTTGAATAATGAGTTACTAATTAATGAATTAAATAACATTTAATTCACTCCACTCATAACTAGTTGATTAGCTAGTTAAACTAATCTCAACCAGTTCAACTAAATTAAACCGAACACAACTCCACTAGCTGTCTCATTAACTCCACCAAACTTCTGCCACTGTAAGTCCTAACTGAAGTCAACCATGCATGTGCTCACCAAACCCTAGGAATAGCGTAATTCCTCTGTCAGATGCATGAGCCACTTCCAAGGCTCGAACTGAAGTGCTCCAAGAGAGTAAACTGTAGTTTAGAGTCCAAATATTATTAAGGGTAAATAATATTTGACTTCCCTATTTTAAGGAGAGGCAGTCTAAAAATAGACTTCGACCTATAGGTCCAAAAAATAGAGTCCCATCTATTTTTACCAACATGACCAATGCTCCAAGAATCTCATACTGCAATCCCCGGATCATGCTCCATATGTCTAAAAATAGACATAGTCTAAAAATAGATTTTGCGCCAGAATTTGCCTGCGGGCCCACTTAGTGAAGGCGACTTCATTTCACTAAGCTCCATCATCTTGCTGCATTTTCAACATTCACTACATAAAATATGTCTCATCTAGTGTTTTCCAAGTACATCAATGATTTGATGAGATGCCTATACAAGGTGGGATCAACCTCATCATCCTATGACGTGTCTATCTTCTTCCAGTTTGTAATCATAGGCATAGCCATGGGTCTATAGTATTCCATCTGAAACCTCTTCAAGATATCTATAGTGTATCTTCCTTTCTGAAGGAATATTTCTCCCTTTTTCTACGAGACCTCCAAACCAAGAAAATAGTGCATCTACCCTAGATAATTCATGTAAAATTCAGTATCCAGATTCTCCTTGCAATATTTGATGAGCTTAAATGATCCAGTAAGGAACAAATCATCTACATATAATACCAAGATTAACAGCTCATCCCATACTCTTAGATAGTAGAGGTTGGGATTTGCGTCACTCTTGACGAATCCCATCTTCTAAAAGTAGCCATCAATTCACCCATACCATGCTCTGGGGCTTTTTTAGACTGTACAGGGATTTTTTAAGCCTGCAAACATGACTCTTCTTCTCATGTGTCTCAAATCCCTCTGGCTATTCTATGTACACTTCCTCTTCTATCACCGCATTCAATAATTTTGTCTTGATGTCCATCTAGTGAATTTCCCATCCCATCTGCATTGTGAGAGAGATGACAAATCTGATTGAAGTGTACCGAGCTACAAGGGCGAAGGTTTCTTCATAGTCAATTCCTTCTTTATGTGCATACCCCTTAGCCACAAACTTGACATTGAATTTCTCAATGTTTCCATCTGCAACGTACTTGATCTTGTAGATCCACCTTGATCCTACAACAAATTTGTTCTAAGGTATTGGGAATACTTCCCATACATCATTCGTCATGATGGAGCTATAGTCCTTCACCATGGCATCGACCCAAACTTTATTTTGAGCTTCATCTCAAAAGATGGAGGGTTATCTAACTTGTGCTACCAATGCTTGGTATCTATCAAGTTGTCTACATACCCTCTTTCCATCTCTAGGGACTTGTTGTGGTAAAATACAACCCCCCCATTTTTTACTTATATACTTCAAATAATGGGGACCCTTTCTACAATTTTTTTTGGCTAAACACCTTTTAGGATTTTCATTAAGTTAATTATCCTACATTTTTCTCATTTTTCATCTTCCTCAGAATTTTATTTCGATTATTTCATTGAATTCGATTTTTCACAAGCTTTCCAACAATACTTGTTTTGCTCTATTTGGTCAATTGGTTTGTAAATGGCACTTCTTTGAAGTTTTGATCATTCTTGGGTTAAAAACATGTATAAAGTGTACTAATATTTTAATTCTTGTAGTTAAAATAGTCATTCATTGTAGATATTGACCTCGCTTCATTTTTTAATTTTTTACCTTTTTCCCAAAATACAAACACTTCATATCTTAAACTATATTTAAAACCCATGGTTTAATGCTTTAAATCCCATTTAATCCCCAAAACCCACATACACAAACCTTTCGGGACTTATTACTTTATAAACCCACTTATATTAAATTCTGAAATTTTAATGTTATAGCTCCGCCCACCCACCGAACAACCGTGTTATATAACATTTAACTTTACCACATTATATATTATATATCATATATATAACTAAATTCCGCTTAAAACCTTTAGTAGGACCCCTTACCTTTTCGCATATCGGCCAACGCAAAAAATCGTCATCACATTCATGTGCTATCCTTCTGAAACATTGATGTGATATTATGTGATACCCTTACCTGCCTACCACCACATCACTATTATCGCACATCGCATATGTTATTGTTTTATTGCGAAACATTTATCGCTAACCATCTACAAATGCGATTTGCGATAAGATTTGATTGCGATTTGCAATATCGTAAATCGCAAATCACAATTCTTACCCCATTGTTTCTCATAATCTCAAAAAACTTACGGTTGCGAATTGCGATTTGGAAAACATGTGAATGGTTAAAAGATTTTAATATAAAGTTTCATTTCTCCTTATGAGTCTCGTACCTCCACCTCACTTCATACTCACCTTACTCTCCACTCCACTCCTCCTCTCTCTCTCTCATGTGGTGTGCATTTTATATATTATTGAATTATTAATTAAAATAAATTGTATTATATAATATTATAATGAATATTATATTTTAATTATAAAAAAATTTATTATAATTTTAATATAATTCAAATTATAATATTAATATAATATTATAATATTTTAATTAAATCAATAAATCAATTTTTATTATTATTTAGAGTTTAGGATTAGAAATTAATTAAAATTCTGATTTTTAATTCAAGCAACATAAATTCCAGATTTATGGCAATTTTAATATATCAACTTTGGAAGCTCATAAATGAAATTTTACTTGGCCAAATGAGGTTCAAGACAGCTCATTGGATAGATAAAATCATGGAGAACATTTTTGAAGTGGTTTCATTTACATATTTGACAATTTATTTGGACTAAAATTCAGTGGAAGATCAAACTATCAAACTCTGAATTTTTAACAAAACTAATTTTCTGCATTTTAATTTGCCTAAAGCTTCTTCTAAGTGCAGATCCATTCATCAATGATATCCTTTACCAATTAGATCATCACATGAATCAATAGAAATAGTATATTTCATTAAGTTTTGATTGGATTTGTTTTAATTCCAGATTTGGCATTTTGATTTTATTTTTACATTTTAATTTTGTTTTGATTTTTTTTTTTGCACGAAAACAATTGAAGAGATGATGAGAATAAGATCTCAATCAATGAGAAGGCTCCAACAATTGAATAATATGATTTGAACCAATGAAAATTAATTGAGCAAAACCACTCTTTAACAAACTTTCTTATGAATAAATCCTTTGGTAAATATTATAAGTAACAGATTGCAAAATGTAATAGGGGTTGCTCTCCAAATTCTGAAATTCTAAAAGCACTTCTGTAATAGGAATCTAGCGTTGTAGGTGGCAGGAGAGGAATCTTAGATCTGGAGATTATTGTTTTTTTCTTTTACATTCCGAGTTATGTATAATGAACAGTGTTTGCACTATCGTAGCTCTGGTTTTGAAAGCAGAAGTTTAGGCATTGTGAAAGACTGTTAGAGACCAAATGGACTTAATAAATTGGTATTTATAATACTATTATTTTAAATGCTGATTTCATTTATGATAACAGGAATGTGTCAATTTACTTCCATATTTGTGCACTATTGTCGGTATGAGTAACTTGCCTCAATTTTATGTTATTATTTATCTCTACTCTTGTGGGTTGAATTTTGATTTCTAAGTAACTATTTACTCAGAATTCTGTCTTATAAAATTGATTTATTGAATAGTGATATGTTGTGAACTATTTCCGCATATTATTATTTAATTATTCAAGTTACTAATTAAATGATCAATATCCTTTTGAGAACTTATTCCTGAGCATTGTTGATTGATTATTTCAGTTAAGAGGCCTCTAAATAAGATGTTTTTGGTATTATTAATGTCAGTTAATTGAACTATTTCATTAGCTTGATATACATTATAAGTCAGAAATATTTAAATCTCAATTATTTAAAATACCTTGCTCTCAATTGTGATAGATTTATATCTGCCTAATTGAGATAGGATTAAGATAGTTCCTTTTGTTTGCATCTTATAATAATTTTGCATATAGATTAAATTCTACATTTCTAAGAAGTCCTCTTCCCAAAGAGGCAAAAATTTAATTGTGGCTTGGCTAAGCCCAAATTAGCTTAAGGATCACTTTCTTGCCTGATCAGCAAGAGAAATTATCTAATGTCTCTTTCCCATTGGTAGACAAAAGTTATATTTTAAAACCAATGGAGATTGAGAGAAGGTAACTGGACCTAGTTAAACCAGTCGAAGCCACCATTCCAAACGGAAAAAGGAACTTCTTTAAGGTTTGGACCAGATGGTCATCCCCCATGTTGTTAGGGCGAATTTCGAGGCCTCAACATTTTGGCGTTAGAAGGAGGGCTTGAGACTTGTTTTAATTTGGAGTCTTTTTATTCTAACATTTTATTTTTATTACAATGGCTCCTCTAAAACTTCCAATTTGGAGTTGTATTTATGGATGTGCATCTTCCAATACTTTACCAAAAATATTAAGACTCTTGTTTCAGGTAGTTTAATGCTTAGAGGAATACTTCTGCATTTAATCATGTCTTTCAATTTATCCAAAATATATCAAATTCTATTTTTCAAGAAATTGATGAAGATATTTTATGCAATATTTTTACTCTTACATTCTTGGAAAGAGCCAGAAGCTAGTGTCAATCACTTCCAATTGCCTCAATCCACACTTGGAACAATTTATTACAAATTTCCTTTGTAAATTTGACGGATGTATCTGTGAACAAGTATGTGACGATTTTGAAGATCTACAAAGGTTTGAAGGTGAGTTTTTAATTGATTTTACCATCAGGTTTCGTTTAAATTGTTTAAAATTTAAAATTGAAGACAAATCTTCAAAAAATAATTAATAGATTGGTTTGAACTTATTTGCACTCTTCCTTCCATTCATAATCCATGTGAAATTATTTCAAGTTTTGGGAACAATTTATTACAAATTTCTTTAGTAAATTTGATGGATGTATCTACGAACAAGTATGTGACGATTTTGAAGATCTACGAAGGTTTGAAGGTGAGTTTTTAATTGATTTTACCATCAGGTTTCGTTTAAATTGTTTAAAATTTAAAATTGAAGATAAATATTCGAAAAAACATTATTAGATTGGTTTGAACTTATTTGCACTCTTCCTTCCATTCATAATCCATGTGAAATTATTTCAAGTTTTGATCAATCTCCTCCTAATTTCATTGACATAAGTAAGAATTCCAATATGGAGGTAAAAAAAATGATGATGAAGTGGCCTCTATTTTTTATAATCAATTCCTTCAATTTCTACACATTTCCTATAGTATTGATAAAGATAAAGGTGCATCTTCACATGTCAATGAATCTCAATCACAAAGCTTGGAAAAATTTACTAATCAACTGGAAGAAGATATTAGCAACACTTTTGAAGAAGATACCGCTTTGAAATTAAAAATCAGTATGCATTAGAATCAGAAAATCAGAGCATAATCTGGCAAGTACCAGCAACAATTAAAGTTTCCAATAATACACAACTGTACACATTTATGAATTCTTTCATGATAAGAAAATGCCAAATTCAAGACAAAAAAACAACATTCTTCAAGAAAGCATAAGTAGCCAAGTAAATGATCTTAAATCAGAAATTAAGAGTTTTCAAATAGAGACATTTTCAAATACATTATTTCAGATTCGTACTTTTCTCTTTATCCTGATAATTTTTCTAAAAACAAATTATCCTCCCTTCACATTAACGATATTTTAGAAAACAGAGAGGCTCATTTAAATGAATTTCTGATTTGTTTTTATTGAGATAGAGAATTAATTAATGATCATTATTATGGTATTAATAAACACGAGCTCAATATTCCTTCTTGTTTTGATACATTAAGTGAGATCGAAGGGAATTCTAATGAATGTCATGAAGTCATTTATGATAGCTACTTTGACATTGAGGATATTGATTTGTCTTATTTAAAACTGAATCCTCATGATAAAAGTTGAATCACTTGTGAAAATGAAGAACAATCTGATTCAAAAATTGTTTCAAATAATTCTCATTTTCAAACAATTAATCATACTCATGATTTCAGCATTCAAGAAACCATTTCAATCTACGATTTTTATGATGATCAAGCTCACATTCCTATTTATAGTCATGACCCTCTCTCTAATTCAGAAGTGGGTATCAAAAATAATTCTAATCAAATTATTCTACCCAATTCTTGTGAAGAGAAAATTGATTTAATTTAGTCCCAATTGTGTTGTAACAATAATTGTAACACTAGTGTAAACTTTATGTTTTTAGTCTTAGATTGTTAGATACTTTGTGCTAGCATATTGAATAGTTCAATTTTGAACACTCAATTAATGCATTACCTAAATGGAAAAATGAAGTTTCAGATTATAATTGTGAAAATCAAGAATTATTAAACTTCCAATTTCAATTGATGTTCATTCCTTATCAATTACTTCTTACTTCTCAGGAACAGTGCCAACAAGAGAGTGTATTTTCACTTTATGACCAACAATATAATTCAATTAATAATCTTCTTTTGGATCTATCGGACTTCCATCCGCTTTTCATTGATCCATTTGAAAGACATTTGGAAATTTTTCCTTCATGGAATATCGTTAATAATTTAACACTTAAACATAACACTAACAAAATCACACAGGCCATTGTTGTAATAGACATAAATCTCGTCTTGTCGCTAAAGGATTTTCACAAGTTTAAGGAATTGAATATACTGAAACCTTCTCCCCTATTGCCAAAATGAATTCTATTTTCCTTGTTCTTTCCCTTGCTGCCTCCTTTAAATGGGAAGTCCATCAGATGGATGTTAAATTCGCCTTCTTACATGGAGATTTGCATGAAGAAATATACATGGAACAACCCCCTGGCTTTATCCAAAAAGACTCCAGCCTTTTTTGTCACCTTAGGAAGTCTCTCTATGGTCTCAAACAAGCTCCTCCAGCTTGGTATGCCAAAATGGATATATTTCTCTTAAATAATGGCTTTTCTAGGTGTCATTCTGACAACACTGTCTACACTAAGAAAGTGGGTAAGTCCTTCACCATCCTTGTTCTTTATGTTGATGATATTATCCTTACTCGTAGTTATCCAAACCATATAAACCATGTGAATTCTAGCCTCAAAAAGAAGTTTGAAATGAAAGACTTAGGACACTTGCATTATTTCCTTGGTCTTCAAGTCTTGCAATCCAAGGAAGGTGTTACCCTCTCTCAGTCCAAGTATGCATGTGATCTTCTACACCACTTTCACATGGAATACTGTAATCTCCCTTCCAGTCTAGAGTAAATCTTTCAGTCAACTGTACTACCCCTGAAGTTGATGCTACCTTATATCATCAACTTGTTGGTAAAATTTTGTATCTAACCCATACCCGTCCTGACCTTTCCTTTGTCGTTGGTCTTGTCGCTTAGTTTATGCACCAAACTTATGAAATTCATTGGAAAGCAGCTAAAAGAATACTTCGATATATTCGAGGTACAGTTTAGTTTGGGATTCATTACAGTGCAGGAGCACATCCATTGTTGATTGATTTCACTGATTCTGATTGGGCTGGTGACCCTGATGATCAAAATTCGACTGTAGGATATGTATTCACTCTCGGTTCAGGACCTGTTACTTGGTCTTGTAAGAAACAAAGTTCCATTTCTCTTTCTTTAGCATAAGCTGAGTATCGTGGTGCAGTTGAAGCCAAAAAGGAAGCCATGTGGCTTCGTCAGATCCTATCTGAATTTGGTCTCCATCAGTAGCATCCAACTACACTTTGGTGTGATAATCAGAGTGCCATTCTGCTATGTAAAGATCCAGTTCAACATCAGCATATGAAACACATTGAACTCCACATACACTTCATCAGAAAGCTCATTCATGATCGTGTTCTTGAAGTGCAGTACTGTCCAACCAATGATCAAGTAGCTGATATCTTTACAAAGGCTCTCACAAAAGCGAAGTTTACCAAACTTCGATCCATGCTTGGAGTTCAAGAAAGTTGTCATTAAGGGGGGATATGCTCTAATGCCTCCTTCCTTCTCCTATTGTGTCACTTTTGTAAATCCTTCAATCCTATCCCAATTTATTCTTAAGGGGGGATGCTAGGATATTTCGACACATAGGAAATAGGCTCCTTTTGTGTCACCTTTGTAAATCCTTCAATATTATCCCAAGTTGTTCTTAAGGGGGGATGTTAGGATATTCCGACACATAGGAAATAGTTAAGAATAACTTAGTCTAGTGTAGAGTTAGTTAAAGAGTTTTTCTTTACCATGTACATTTGTAACTTATTATCCAACGGTCATGATTTGTAGTGATTTGACGGTAATCTCTCACCTCGATATTAACGACACTTGATCCATGGCTTAACACCCGATTGGTTCATGATCTCTATTTAAAGATCATGGAGGGTCATTTGTCCGGTAACCGTTTATGAGAGAAACATATGTAACTTTTCTTTTTATATTAATAAATTTCCTGAAGTGGCCGAATTAAGTGGCCGAATTGGCTCAGGTCGTGGACTGTTTCCCTCTTTGAGGGTTTTAACCACGTGATTATATCGGTGTACTGATTTGTGATCTGTTTGTGAGCGGTGACCTTTGGTTCTTGATCTACGGAACTTACCCTACAAATTCTTACAATTGTTTATGAAATATCATTTCTACAACCTGTCCTATCATATTCTCTTTTAAACCTCTCCCATTCAATAATGGAAATCCATCTATATTTCTATGATCCAATTGAAATTCAGTTGGAAATGACATTTCAAGAGAAGGCAATGGTGAATAAGCTACTCACAATGAAAATACATCCTGCTTTCAAATTTAGCTTTCTTAATTTAATTATATTTGCATTTTTACTAATGTTTGACATGTACATACATGCAGGAATTAAAATTCTTACATTGCTTCATTGAAAGTATGGCTATACCTATTCATGCTTCCTTCATTAAGTTAGAAATAGGAATAGATTAATTTTCTTTTATGTTTGCATTTATTTCATTATTTCATATTTTCAATAAAATAAGTAATGAATCCAATTTCTTTTGGGCATCCAATTTCAACTATGGAAAAGTAGCCTAGAGCATTTTAGAAGCTCTTGAATTATCAGATCATACTTATTTTTCAAGCCTTCAATTTTCTTGTTTTTTCAAAATTCATAACATTGATCATACATGAAGAAATTCCTAGAATTTTCTACCCAATTTTGATTCACAAGTAATTCTAAGAACTCATTTTTACCACTCTTGTCTTCTGATGTAATTTTGGAAATGATGCAATTTCAAAATATTCGTTACTTAGCATTTTTAAATTAAAATAAGAAGGTGATGTTAAACTTATGCAAATTTTGAGAAAATTTTAGAGAACTTAAAGATTCATGAGGTAGACTTACAATCAAAATTCTTCCAGGTATATGTTTACAGGTTCATCGTCATCTATTGTTTATTTTACCTTTAAATTTTGTTTCTTATTTCTATTTTGTTTTGTGTGCATGTCTTCATTATTTTGATTGTGTAGATTTGAGATAAACGAGTAGCCATATCTTTCTGTAGAAATTTCCTGTTTCCCACCCCAATTTTCAGTTTCATCTTATTTCTCCTTTTAGTTAAATGCCCTTTCCCATATCCTTACATTCAACAACAGAAAATTTGTTTTTTTTGCTGAAAACACAAATTCTGGAAAATTTACAGAATGTTGGAAAATGCAGAAATAAAAATTAGCAAGCTTAAAACAACCATTCAACACATTTAAACACTGATATTTTTGGTCAACATGACCCTGGAAAAACCCCCTACAACTCTTGGGGAAAACTAGTTTGAAAGCTCCTTCTTATTTCTGGAAAATGCTTTTACAGAGAGGTGAAATATACAGGAAAAATTCCAGCAAATTAATTACAGACTTATCTGGTTTTCCGTGCTTGCCTCCACCTTGGAAAACGTGCCAGAACAGCAAAATACTCAAAACAGAAATTTATTATAGCAAACTGCCTTTCTCGAAAACTGTGCTGGCTGCCTTGAAAAGTGTGCCCAACAACCTTGGAAATCAAGCCCTTTGTTGCTGTACTTTTCCTCAAAAATCGTGCTGCATTTTTCCTCGAAAAAAGTGCCACAAAATAGTTGTACGGACTGTTGTACGTACTGTTGTCTCAGTTTTCGTGCTGCTATACGACCTTGTTGCCTCGATATTCGTGCAGCCTCTTACTACCTCGAAAACCGTGCCCTCCTTGTTGTTGTACGGATTTGCTGGGTTTGCCTCTCCTTCACCTTCTCAAGCTCTCTTTAGAAAAAATCTCCAGCTCTCCTTCTCCTCCTCTCTCAATTTGCTCATGAAAGAATGAATGACATTTTCCTCCTTTTCCTCCTTTAACCTAACCCTAAGTGATTTTTGGGGAATCCCTAAATCCAATGGCTGAAATAGATTTAGATCTAGGGCTGAGATTAAATGCTCATTTAAATCTCACTTGCTATTTTTTAATTCACCCCACTTTAATAAAGACCCACTTAGTCATTTATTTCCAAAGTCACTTTTCCTTTCTAATTTTACATTGACTTTATTAAAGTCACTTTAAAATTAGACTTTAGTAACTTTATCACTTAAAGTCACTTTTAAATTGGATTTGACTTTATAAAATTATAAAGTCACTTTAGGAGAAAAATTAAATTTTTTTGGACACTTTTCCCTAGGCCAAAGATCAAAGCCTTAGGGAACCACCTGTCCTCCGGTACCAAATTTCAACACTCCCTCTTACCGAGGAAGGTGTTCCTCACCACACCCATCTTGTCTCTCAAGTAGACATGCTTGCCCCGTGGTAAGGCTTTGGTAAGAATATCTGCAACCTGCTCATCAGTGGGAATATACTCAAGCTTCACAGCTTCCTTCTGAACATAGTCTCTGATGAAGTGATATCTGATGCCAATATGCTTTGACCTGTCATGAAATACTGGATTCTCCGTGAGTTTAATGCAACTCTGATTATCACAGTATATCACTGAAGGTCTCAATGGCTGACCAAATAAGCCAAACAACATCTTGCGAAGCCAAATGGCCTCACAACTAGCTAGACTGGCTGCCATATACTCTGCTTCCACTGAACTCAATGCTACTGACTGCTGCTTCCGGCTGAACCATGACACCACTGCCGAACCCAACCCAAAACAGCACCCTGAAGTGCTCTTCCTATCAGAAGCACAACCTGCCCAATCAGAATCAGTGTAACCTGCCAATCTCACTCCATCCCCCTGCCTGTAGTCCAGAGCATAATCCACTGTCCTCTGCAAGTACCGCAAAATGTGTTTTGCAGCCACCCAGTGAACCTTCCTAGGCTCACACATAAACCGACTCATCGTGTTGACTGCAAAACAAATATCTGGTCTAGTGTTGACCAAATACATCAAGGAACCAATCAGCTGCCTGTACAATGTGGGATCCACCAACTCGGAATCCGAAGCATGAAGCTTCTTCCAGTTGGTGATCATCGGTGTCAACATGGGTCTACAATCCTCCATGTGGAATCTGCCAAGGATGTCCACAATATACTTCCCCTGTCCCAGGAAGAAATGCCCCTCCTCCCGCCACACCTCCAAACCCAAAAAGTAATGCATCAAGCCGATGTCCTTCATCTCAAACTCCGCCGTAAGATCTCTCTTGCAAAAGGTTTCCCATGAGTCTTTGAGTCTCTTCGCACCCGTAATGACCAAAGTCATCTTACATAATAACATCGCGAATGAGAGGCTCTCACCATCACAACAATATAAAGGTTCGTATCCGCTCACTGTGAAACCATCTCCTCGCAAGTATGTATCTATCCCGGAGTACCAAGCTCGGGGTGGAGTACCAAGCTCTGGGAGCTTGCTTCAGGCCATAAAGGGCCTTCTTCAGTCTGCACACATGGGAATCCTTCCCATGCACCTCAAAGCCCTATGGATGCTCAATGTACACCTCCTCCTGTATGAAGCCATTGAGAAATGCGGTCTTCACATCCATCTGGTGGATCTTCCAACCCATCTCTGCTGCTATTGATATAATGGAGTGGATTGAAGTATGTCGAGCCATGGGAGCGAAGGTCTCCTCATAATCAACTCCCTCTACCTGGGAGAACCCTCTAGCCACAAACCTCGCTTTGAATTTCTCAATGCTGCCATCTGCAGCATGCTTTACCTTGTAAAGCCATATGGAAGTAACCACGAATTTTCCCTCAGGCCTCGGCACCACCTCTCAAACATCATTCTTCATGATAGAATAATACTCCTCCTGCATGGCCTCTCTCCAGACCTGCTGGCTAGCTGCCTCCTCATAGCTAGAAGGTTCAGAGTCAAGGATTTTGGTAGCCAATGCCATATAGCTACAAAACCTCTTAGGTGGTCTGCTCTCTCTGACCGGCCTCTTAGGCCCAACAACAGATGTGGCCTCTCTCAAGGTGTCCTGAAGCCACTTGGGCTTCCTCTTCCCTAAGCACACTTCTCCCACTGGAGAATGAAACTCCTCCTCCTCATCATCATCAGGAGCCTGAACTCTAGAATGTCTGTCTACTGTCCTCCTGCCTGCACCTGAACCTGTAGAAGCTGAGGTACCATATGAACTGTCCATCAATGGACTCCCTAGTGAACTGCTCTGCATGCTGCCCGAAGCACCACCCCTCTGACTCTATGAGCCACTGCTCACTGATGGACCTGACATCGTCATAGATGTACCTCCGGATCCTCTTGATCCCTGCCCACTGGATCCCTGTGACTGACTCAGCTGCTGTTGAGGGTCTGGCCGATCCAGATACTCTAACTCCTGTGACCTCCTAAAGGCCCTATCCTCCTCGAACTTCACATCCCGCCTGACAACAACTTTCCTCTGTGCAGGAATGTAAATCCGAAAGACCTTTGAGGTCTCACTATAGCCCACAAAGATACCCTTCTCTATGATGGGCTCTAGTTTGGTCCTCTTCTCCTTGGGTATGTAGGAGTATGTGATACACCCAAAGATATGAAGATGACCAATATTAGGCTTCTTCCCAGAAAAATCCTCCTCCAGAGTCATGTGCCCCAAGGCACGATGCGGACTCCTGTTTTGCAAATAAATAGCAGTGTTACAGGCCTCTTCCCACAAAAGCAATGGCAACCCCTGATCATGTAACATGGCTTTGGCAGCCCCTCCAATGGATCTGTTCTTCCTCTTCGCAACCCCGTTCTGCTGGGGGTTGTAAGGAACAGTGAACTCCCTCCTAATGCCTACCTCCACACAATAGTCAACAAACTCTCCAAGGGTGTACTCTCCTCCATTGTCCGACCTCAGGGACTTGATCTTCCGACCTGTCTGAGTCTCCACAAGAGCTCTGAACTCCTGAAACCGCTTGAAGACCTCACTCTTGATCTTCAAGAAATAAATCCAGGTCCTCCTGGAGTGATCATCAATGAATAAAACATAGTACTCATATCCACTCAAGGAAACATGAGACATCCGACCGCTCACATCGGAATGAATCAAATCAAGTATCCCAGTCGCTCTGCTGTCACTGCTGGGAAAAGGGGATTTGGCTAACTTGCCCATCGCACATCCTCTGCAAGTATCAAAGTGATCAGTACTGAAATTTGGCACACCTGTAGTGATCTCTCGCAAAGTCCTCAAGGCTCCATGATACATATGCCCCATCCTGCGGTGCCAAATCTCACACAGCTCAGAACTGCTAGCTCTGCTGTCGGTACTACTGCTCAATGCCAAAAGGGGTTGAAATGCAAACTTGTACACCTTTGCATGGCGTACACCTATCACTCTAGTTGAATCAGCTGGAGCGCCCCTGGGATACATCAGCACCTGTCCACCCCTGAACAGTATCTCATATCCTCTGTCCTCCAAAGCTGAGACGGATATGAGGTTCTTCCTCATCCCCGGCACATAAAGAACATCTGACACCTTCAAGGGAGGTTTAGACTCCCTCTGAAATGTCAGTGTTCCCACACCGACTGCTCTAACAACTCTGTCATCACCGAGTACTACCTCTACACGTTGCCATCGAAAGCTTCCAGGAAGTACTCTGCGGACTCCTTTCATGACGTAGCCCCACCGTCCAAGGATACGATACCCGAAGATGCTCTCAGTCAAGGGAAATGCATGCTCCCTCCGAACCTCTCGTGGCAGATCCCGCACTAGAGGACTCACACGCAATGAATCGCAAACTCTCGTCAAAGCGATATGTGTGTCCCCAACCTCTCGCTGATGCTGCCATGCTCTTGTCCTTCCCCTTCTTCTTCTTCTCCGGAAAAACAAATGCATAGTGTCCCATGCTCTGGAAATTCCTACACTTCACCATGGAATAGTCCTTATGCATTTTACCTTGGTTGCCTTTACCTTTTCCTTTGCCTCCACCACCACTTATGGAAGCTTGCTTCTTTCCCTTGCCTTTCTTGCCTCTTGCTAACAATGCTACATCCTCATCCTACTCAATTGGTTTGGCTGCCCCAAGATAGATCTTTCTGATTTCATTTTGTATGCAATCATCCAAGAACCTCTCCCCCATGTGGAAGGTCTCACGCGACAAACCCCATCAAGAAAGTTCACCCAGCGGAACTCGGGGAGGCCATTCACTGCACCCACCAACCTGGTGAACGATTCCTCCAACTTCCACAACTCATCTCTCACATTAGTAATATTTGTGAGATATCCAGCTGCACTATCAGTCTTACCCATCTTAATGGTTTTCACCTTCTCCTTCAGGACCATTTTCCAGTTCTCATTGGTACTTTGGTAGAGATTGGACAATGATGTTCACATATCATGAGCATTTCTCTTTCCTATCACATGAGGAATGCAATGGTCTTTGATTTCGTCTAGGATCAGTCTCTTACCCTTGTTGTTCTTTCTATTATATGCTGCCAACTGAACAGCATTAGTAGGCACATTAACAGGCTGTTGTTGGGTATGAACCATGATATCCCAGACTTCTTCCTCCTCAAAGATACTCTGCATTCTCTCCTTCCAAATGCTGTAATTGGTATGCCCATCCAACCTATCCTCCACCCTCAATCCCAATGACATCCTACTGTCCTAAAACTGAAAAATAGCATTGCTGTAGTAAAGATAAAAATTTTGTTTGTGAAAAATCAGCTTGCTGGAATTTTTTGAGTGAAAAATCAGTAGACTGTATTTTTCTTCTTACTGTCCCAAACTGCACTTCCAACACCCAAGCTCTGATACCATGTAGAAATTTCCTGTTTCCCACCCCGGTTTTCAATTTCACCTTATTTCTCCTTTTAGTTAAATTCCCTTTCCCATATCCTTACATTCAACAACAGAAAAATAATTGTTTTGCTGAAAACACAAATTTTGGAAAATTTACAGAATGCTAGAAAATGCAGAAATAAAAATCAGCAAGCTTAAAACAGCCATTCAACACATTTAAACACTGATATTTTTGGTCAACATGACCCTGGGAAAACCCCCTACAACTCTTGGGGAAAACCAGTTTGAAAGTTCCTTTTTATTTCTGGAAAATGCTTTTACAGAGAGGTGAAATATACAGGAAAAATTCCAGCAAATTAATTACAGACTTATCTAGTTTTCCGTGCTTTCCTCCGCCTTGGAAAACAAGCCAGAACAGAAAAATACTCAAAACAGAAATTTATTACAGCAAATTTCCTTTCTCGAAAACTGTGCTGGCTGCCTCGAAAAGTGTGCCCAGAAACCTTGGAAATCGAGCCCTTTGTTGCTGTACTTTTCCTCAAAAATCGTGCTGCCTTTCTCCTCGAAAAATGTGCCACAAAATAGATGTACAGACTGCTGTCTCAGTTTTCGTGCTGCTGTACAGCCTTGCTGCCTCGATATTCATGCAGCCTCTTACTGCCTCGAAAACCGTGCCCTCCTTGCTGCTGTACAGATTTGCTGGGTTTGCCTCTCCTTCACCTTCTCAAGCTCTCTTCAGAAAAAATCTCCAGCTCTCCTTCTCCTCCTCTCTCAATCTGCTCATGAAAGAATGAATGACATTTTCCTCCTTTTCCTCCTTTAACCGAACCCTAAGTAACTTTTGGGGAATCCCTAAATCTAATGGCTGAAATAGATTTAGATCTAGGGCTGAGATTAAATGCTCATTTAAATCTCACTTTCTTTTTTTTAATTCACCCCACTTTAATAAAGACCCACTTAGTCATTTATTTCCAAAGTCACTTTTCCTTTCTAATTTTACATTGACTTTATTAAAGTCACTTTAAAATTAGACTTTAGTAACTTTATCACTTAAAGTCACTTTAAATTAGATTTGACTTTATAACTTTATAAAGTCACTTGAGGAGAAAAATTATATTCTTTTGGACACTTTTCCCTAGGCCAAAGATCAAAGCCTTAGGGAAACACATGTCCTCCGGTAACCAAATTTCAACACTTTCTCAAATCTGCAACATGTTCAGGGAATTATTTATGATTTCGTCTCAAATTTTAAGGATATCTATATTTTTCTTATATTTATTGAAATCCTGGTAAGTCTTAATAAATTGTCAGAATAATCATATAAGATAATTATATTTCACAACTCTCTTCATAAAAAAGTTATGATAAAATTACTTTCTGATTAGATATTCTGATAGTTAATTAAAATATTAAAGGATTATTTATTTTAAAGAAAAATTAAATCAATCATTTTCTTTTTGAATTGAATACTTTAAGAAATCATCGACCCCACATATGGTTCATTATATATCACAAATCACATATCGGAGGCTCTGAAATGAGCATACGCCAAATATCTTCGATCTCTTGATATTCTCATAGCATTTACTAATAAAATTGCTGATGCAATACCTTTGATGTTATTTTTCACTCATTAACTCGCAAAATGCTACGTAGCATATCGCATTTTGCATTTCATATATCCAATAGTTGATTTCTTCAAATATTGTGATGAACACACAATTCTGGACCCGATATAAATTTAAATAAAGATTCATAAAAATATCGCATCCATTCAATCGCAATAATGGTAGAGGCACAGGTTTAAAAATTCTTGATATCCCCGATATGAGATTAAATCCATATAATAAAAGTATCGGGTCCATTCTCAATCAGCATATCAACACATAGTAAATTGTTTGAATTGCAATGCGAAGTAGAAGAGTAAGGGAGCAATGAGGACCATTAGATTTTAATGAGATCAATGAAAGAGTTTAAATGGCACCCAACAAGGTTTCACATATCAGCGATTTTAGTGGTTATTGTTAAGACCTCATCCGGTAAGTTATATTAGTTGCGTTGTGATAAAATATAAGGTAAGGAAATTATGATGCAATGCTACACATATCACATATCGCATGAAATAAGTAATACATTTATCATTAAACATTAAAATTTGCGACAAACAATGTGGATTTTGTTGCAAATTGGGAAATCGTAAAAGTGTTAAGTTGTGAAATATACGGGAAGGTAATTAAGAAAAGGTGTGAAGCATAACCGTGAGTGATTGGTCACTATTTGTGTGGGATATAAAACCAAAGTTTTGTGCATATATTCTGATATTTTCAGTCACGCTACATCAGTCATTATCGCAATTACGAAATCGGTAAAATGCTGTCAGCGTTTCATTTCATTCACATTTCCGATAGAACTATTTTCCAATATCGTGTCTGCTCCATCACAGTTTCCCATCACACATGCTCATATCATGACTTTGCTATCGCAACTATTATATCGCATCGAAAAAATAAAATAAAGGCTTGTCTTAATATCTTTCGATGCGATAGATACTGATTTACAACTCTCCACCATTATTTTTTAATTATTATAAAAATTCAATCGAATATCGGCAAAGGTGGAAGTTGCAGCTTTTAAATTATGCATGGAAAAAAATCTCACAATGCGAAACATTTGGAAGGCATTGACCTATACGATGATTAATTCATATTTTTTCTCTTCTATTTTGAATTTCGCTCCATACTTATCATATAAAGATTCAAATCCTCTTTATATATTGTTACATTATTCAGGATTTTGAATCAAATTTAATATTTTGGGGCTGATATGGATTTAGAATAGAAGAAGTAAAGAGAGCATTCATCATTGCAATTCATAAAAGATCATATCTTTATCCTCATTTCTGATGGATTTGATTTATTCCCGATTTCTTGAACATGAAACATTGCTTTCTTTTAGGTAACTATTTGTTTTACTTTAGATTTAATAAATAATGATTTTAGGTCAATAAAACTTCTTCATGTTTTTAATTCTAATTGAAAAAAGAAGTTAACTTGCATTGAAGAAAATAATATTTCTTCAATGGTAAGTTTCATGTAGTTCTCCAATGGTAAGTTTCATTTGCCCACTTTTTATTTATTTTGAGTTCTTCATTTTTTTTTTAGTTTTTGCTGATCTCGAACTCTGTTTTTCAGGTCTTCATAAACCTTTCACACCTCTACCAGATTAGTTTTCAAAGTTCATTTTCTTTTACTCTTTGAGATTCTTGAAAGAAGAAGTAATGATCCTCATCGAATCAGATAGACTGGGGAGTTTGTTTCTTTAAAGCATTGTTTTTGTTAGAAAATAGTTAGAACGCTTTTATGCAGGTTTTGTCTTGAAGAAGAAAAATTTTCAATAGACAAAAACTTCTCATTCAACGTATTATCTATCATAACTTTTATTCACCTTCTACATTTTGAGAGCCTCATTTTTATACCTCTACAAGATAAATTTTTATTTTTAAAATCTCAACATAGAAATTAACGTACATATGCTTACTTTCTTTTGTAATCCTTTGTTGAGAAATTCATATAAGTAGTTAGAGTTTAGCTTTCAAATTTTGTTTTCTTTTAGTTTTTTTTTTTATTTCTTCATTTTTATTTGCTAATTTCTTTTCTTTTCTTACTTTAGGAATTATTTTCCTTTTAATTTCATCTTTGATTTGATTTTGGTGACTTTACCATGAATTATGTGAAAGGAATTTTTCTTACCTTACAATTGTTGACATACATGGGAAATCCTTTACTCTATCCATTTAGGTGAATTTCATTTATCATTAAAGGCATATCTTTATGCGACCATAAAGCCATCAAAAGCCTCTGGTTGATAGTTGCAGGGAAAGAATTTGGAGTAAACATTATAAAAGTATTATGTCCATTAAACATAAATCTCTATTTTCCATATCACCTATTTCACTCAAATACATCATAAGTAAAAATATTGCAAATGCATTTATCAAAAGAGTGATTAAAATAGGAAGCATGGGAAATACAAGTAAACCCGTTGGGGCTATGGACGCTCACTGGCAGTGGGACTAAGCTTGTATGGCATAAAAGACAACTTCACCAAGGTACTATTTAGGCTCGCTAGTAGCGAAACAATGTTAGAGACAATAAAAAAATGGATATATGCTTTATAAAGAAACTCCTATCTCTAACATCTTCTATTTTTCATATGAGGTAGTTTTAAAACAAAATTTTCCCAAGTTTGGATTCCAGGGCCTTTCATACGGTCTCGGGGGGCAGATTTATCCATCTCAAGGGAAAACTTTCATGCAACCGCAACAACAATATCTTCCAATTGGTCCAAATGTTGCACAGCTAGGGCCAATCACTTTTACTCGAGTCTGTTTTAAGTACTTATTTTTACAAACTCATATTGCTTAATCTATTTATGTAGAACCTATGGAAATGTTTTACTGTTAGATATTTTCATGATTTCCATTATTTTAAACCTTTGGGTAAATTTAAGTTCATTATATTTAATCAGATATAACTGGTTCTTCTCCCACATGTCTCCATTGTTGTGGTAAAACGCGATCCCTGCATTTTTTACTTATATATTTCAAATAATGGGGACCCTTTCTACAATTTTTTTGGCTAAACACCTTTTAGAATTTTCATTTTTTCATCTTTCTCGGAATTTTATTTCGATTATTTCATTTAATCATTTTTTCATAAGATTTCCAACAATACTTGTTTCGCTCTATTTGATCAATCGATTTGTAAATGGCACTCCTTTTAATTTTTGATCATTTTCTCACTTGGGTTAAAAACATGTATAAAGTGTACCAATATTTTAATTCTTATAGTTAAAATAGTCATTCATTGTAAATATTGACCTCACTTATTTTTATTAATTTTTACCTTTTTTCCCAAAATCCAAACACTTCATAGCTTAAACTATATTTAAAACCCATGGTTTAACGCTTTAAATCCCATTTAATCCCCAAAACCCACATGCACAAACCTTTCGGGACTTATTACTTTATAAACCCACTTATATTAAATTCTGAAATTTTAAGGTTATAGTTTTGTCCACCCACCGAACAGCCATGTTATATAACATTTACCTTACCACATTATATATTACATATCATATATATAAATAAATTCTGCTTAAAACCTTTGGTAGGACCCCTTACCTTTTCACATATCGGCCATCAAAAAAATTCGTCATCACATTCATGTGCTATCCTTCCGAAACACCGATGCGATATTATGTGCGACCCTTACTTGCCTACCACCACATCACCTCCATCGCACATCGCATATTTTATTGTTTTATTGTGAAACATTTATCGCTAACCAACTCCAAATACGATTTGCGATAATATTTGACTGCAATTTGCGATATCGCAAATCAAAAATCGCAATTCTTACCCATTGTTTCTCATAATCTCAAAAAACTTGTGATTGTAAATTGTGATTTGGAAAACATGTGAAGGGTTAAAGGATTTTAATATAAAGTTTCATTTCTCCTTATGACTCTTGTACATCCACCTCACGTCATACTCACCTTACTCTCCACTCCACTCATCCTCTCTCTCTCATGTGGTGTACATTTTATATATTATTGAATTATTAATTAAAATAAATTATATTGTATAATATTATATTTTAATTATAATATTTTTTATTATAATTTTAATATAATTCAAATTATAATATAATATAATATTTTAATATTTTAATTAAATCAATAAATCATGTATTTTATTATTTAGAATTTAGGATTAGAAATTAATTAAAATTCTGATTTTTAGCAGCAATAAAAATTCTAGATTTATGGCAATTTTAATATACCAACTTTGGAAGCTCATAAATGAAGTTTTACTTAGCCAAATGAGGCCTAAGATGGCTCATTGAAAAGATAAAATCACGGAGAACATTTATAAAATGATTTCATTTCCAAATTTGATCATTTATTGGGAATAAAATTTAGCAGAAGATCAAGCTAAATGTTAGCAAAACTAATTTTCTGAGTTTATTTTTTCTGCATTTTAATTTGCCCAAAGCTTCTTCTAAGTGCAGATCCATTCGTCAATGATATCCTTGACCAATTATATCATCACACGAATCAATAGAAAGCTTATATTTCATTTTCAATTATTTATTTAATTAAGTTTTGATTGGATTTGTTTTAATTCTAGATTTGGCATTTTGATTTTATTTTTACATTTTAATTTTGTTTTGATTTGTTTTTACGGGAAAACAGTTGAATATATGAGAAGAATAAGATCTCAATCAATGAAAAGACTCTAGCAATTGAATAATATGATTTGAACCAATGAAAATTGATTGAGAAAAACCACTCTTCAACAAAATTTCTTATGAAGAAATTCTTTTGCAAATATTATAAATAACAGATTGCAAAATGTAATAGGGGCTTCTCTCCTCTGCAATTTTGGAATTCTAAAATCACTTCTGAAATAGGAATTTAGAGTTGTAGGTGGGAGGATAGAAATCTCATATATGGAGATTAATGAGGCTTTTCTTTTACATTTTGAGTTGAATTCTAAAATCACTTCTGAAATAGGAATTTAGAGTTGTAGGTGGGAGGATAGAAATCTCATATATGGAGATTAATGAGGCTTTTCTTTTACATTTTGAGTTAAGTATAATGAACAGAGTTTGCACTATTGTAGCTCTAGTTTTGAAAGAAAAATTTTAGGCATTGTAAAAGACTGTTAGAGATAGGAGCTAGAGAAATGGACATAATAAATTGGTATTTATAATACTATTATTTTAAATGTTGGTTTCATTCAAGATAACAAGAATGTGTCAATTTACTTCCATATTTGTGCACTATTGTCCGTATGAGTAATTTGCCTCAATTTTATGTTATTATTTATCTCTACTTTTATGGGTTGAATTCTAATTTCTGAGTAACTATTTACTCATAAATTTGTCTTATAAAATTTTTTTATTGAATAGTTATATGTTGTGAACTATTTCCGCATAGTATTGTTTAATTATTCAAGTTACTGATTAAATGATCAAAATCATTTTGAGAACTTATTTCCGAGTGTTGTTGATTGATTATTTTTGTTAAGAGGTCTCTAGATAGGATGTGTTTGGTATTACTAATGTCAGTTAATTGAACTACTTCATTAGCTTGATATTCATTATAAGTCAGACATATTTAAATCTCAATTATTTAAAATATCTTGCTCTCAATTGGGATAGATCTATTTCTTCCTAATTGAGATAGGATTAAGATAGTTCCTTTTGTTTGCATATTAGAATAATTTTGCATATATATTATATTTTACATTCCTAAGAAGTCCACTTCCCAAAGGGGAAAAACTTTAATTGTGGCTTGGCTAAGCCCAAATTAGCTTAAGGATCACTTTATTTCCTGATCAACAAGAGAAATGATCTGATGTCTCTTTCCCATTGGTAGACAAAATTTATATTTTAAAACCAATGGAGATTGAGAAAATATAACTGGACCTAGTTAAACCAATCAGAGCTACCATTCCAAAAGGAAAAGGAACTTCCTTAAGGTCTGGACCGGGTGGTCATCCCCCATGTTTTTGTAGCGAATTTCAAGGCCTCAACAGGACTCCAACAAACTTTTCTGCATCTCTCAATTTTTTTTGGATCTCTCTGCTCATTCTCCCACTAGTAGTGGGTGGATTTTCCTGCTCTCCTGCTTACTCTTCTTCAGAAGAACTTTCCTCAGAAACCTTGTGTTGTGGAGAGGCACTCGAGCCATCCTCTGTAGGTCGCTGAGGGTGAATTAGTGGATTTTCATCAACCTATGTATTTGTAGCCATTTCTCAGGATCTTTTGAAGGCTCTCTCATCAATGAATTTTACGTCTCGACTTACTACGATATTCCTTTTTTTTGGAATATAGATGCGATATGCCTTCAAATTTTCACTATACCCCACAAGATAAACCTTCTACGTAGTCTGATCCAACTTCTTTCTCTTCTCACTTGGCACGTGGCAACACACCATACTGCCAAATATCATGATGTGTCTTACCTCATGCTTCTTGCCTATAAACACACTCTCAGGGATCACTTTCCCTAATTCTCTATGGGGCAACCTGTTCTGCAAATGTACATTTGTATTACAGGCTTATACGCACATACATTTGGGTATGTCTTGGTCATATAGCATCGCCCTTGCATATTTTTCAATGGTCTTGTTCTTCCTTTCTGCAACTCTATTCTGCTCTAGATTGTATGGAGTTGTCCATTCTCTCTTGATTCCTTCCTTTACACAAAAACTGGTGAATTATTTATCGATATACTCTCCACCATTTTGATCGTAACTTCTTGATATTCTTTCCAGTTAAATTTTCTACTAACACCTTGAATTATTTGAAATGCTCAAAGACTTCATCCTTGGTTTTGAGAAAGTAGATCCATGTTTTTCTGGAATGGTCATCAATAAAGGTAGCAAAATAATTTGCACCACTAAGAGAAATCGTGGACATTGGACTGCTGATGTTTGAGTGTATCAACTCTAATACACTCTTGGTCCTACTGTTGCTTCTTAAAAATGTTGCATTGGCATACTTCCCTAGTGTGTACTCCCGACAGACCTCATCTTTCCTTGTGCTGATTTCTGGAGCTCCTATGAAAGTTTTCTTGAGAACCTTCAAGGCTCCATGATTTAAGTGCCCCATCCTTCTGTGACATAATTTATTCAGATCCCTTTCATCCGTATTGTCGATTAGTAACATTGGGGATTATATCCCTTCATCCGTACTATCGATTAGTGCCATTGGGGACTCAAGCTAGAGCTTATATAATTTATGGGTCCTTACTCCAATTTGTGTCATCCTTTTCCAACTAGGATGTTTGACATAAAATTTATTTCCAATAAAGTATACAACATAACCCTTTTTCTAAAGTTGAGATACTGAGAGTAAGTTCATCCCCAAACCCAATACATGCAAAAAGTTTGTAGCTCAAATCTTATTGCCAAATTTTGTTTGAAATATTATGGTACCTCTCCCAATGGAGGTATACTTGGCCTTATTTCCCATTGTGATTTGGAAATTAATTTTCTCTTCTCGGTAGCTCAAAAAACATTCTCGAACTCCCATCATATGAGCGTATGCTCCACTTTCGATGTACCAAACTCCTGGATAGGTCGTGCTTGACACACAAGTGAAATCCTCCTCTAGTCTGGATGCCAGAACATATGTCATGTTCCCTCTATTTCTCTATGCACTCTAGAGGACTGTGTGGGCCCTGATGAAAATTCACATTGGATCTCTGTTCCATTGCAGAACCTCCCTTTCTGTATTTTTCCTTTAGCTCCGATACCATGTGAAATTTTCACTGTGAAAATTATTACTGCAGTAATTGATTTATTTCACCTACTTGGTTGATAATTTATTTACAGATGCTTCAGTAAATTTATAATAAACACAGATGCAATACTTCATTCTAATAAAAAATAAAAAGAACAAAAATCACACATATAGCACAATAGAAACAACCACATGAACACGGTTATTTTTGGACAATTGTCCCTGGAAAAAACCAATGTAGGAAAACTAGTGCAATGGATGAGGGTTTGTATTTATCTTCAGCAATGAAAAGATATTTTACAGAAGTAATGACGAGCATAATCAAATAGCATACACATGATATGAATTTTCCGGACAATCCGAAAGAATTCCTGACACACAAAATGGCCTCCTGCACCCTTTGCGTCAATCTGCATAGCCCCTCTGTGCAGTCCCTTCCTGGACTGCATAAGCCTACGTGGAGGGCTAGTTCAGCTGCTCAGCAATGCCTTCCCTTCATCCTCTGCCTTTCTTCTTCTCTGCCTCTGTTGACTTCTCCCTCCTCCTTCTGTCTCTACAACCCTGCCTCTACAGACTCACCCACTAAAATCAAATTCTCTTACTTCAGAATCGATTGTATTTTGGTATTGAGAATGTGCCCGACTTGATTTCCAAATGACCCTCAAGCCTTCTCTTATAGTCTTCTCGTTGATGAATCAACGACCATATCCTTAATCAATGGATCAGATTAAAATATGACTTGATCTTCGTTTTCTAGAAGATTCACTCTTGATTAATACCCTTTAATTATTTAATTTCCCTAATTTTAGACTTAGGGATCACATTAAAATAATCAAATATTTTAATAAAGAAAAATTTGAGTGGAATTTCCACAAATGATTTTTGAGTTCTCTGAAATACTATTGTCCAAGCCTTTCCTCAAAATTTGAGACCCAGAACACTTTCCGATGCTATAAAAATCAACACCATTATGGACCATCATGGATGAATTTGAGATGAACCCTTTCATAAGTATAAAGAAAAATGAAGTGGGTAGAATATCCAACTTGTGAAAGGAAAATATATAGAAATAATAAGGAAAAAAGTAGATAATTATTGGAGCAAAACATTGAAATCCTTGGGTTAAAAAAATAATTTGATCTCCATCAACAATATAGGCCTAGAATTAACCCAACAAAATAGGACCCCTCATTGGTTATTCAATGTACATAAGTGTCATAATAAATTTTTCAAGAAACTATAATCTCAAAGAATTTTAAAAAATCTCATTGGAAAAAATTCCTTGAACGGTGTTCTAAATATGAAAGCTAAAAACTCCTTTCAAGGATTTTCATCATAGCTTGTAAGAAAAACTATCAAATCATCAATATAATAAAATCACCACCATGTATATTTGTTACTCTATTCTATTAAGAGTAGTATAAAAATATTGGTATCTCAATCATCTATGGACCTATGCATAAAATACAATGCTTGTAGAAGGATGCACTTTCAAAGGCCTTCTAGAATTACCCAAACCTTATCTTTGGGAAAGGGGGGGAATGTAAATTTAACAATCTCAGGAATGAAAAATGATTTCTGAGCGACTAAGATGTACCCCACATATCTAAGAGACTAAGATGTACCCCACAATTTATTTCTCTCATACCCACCTACACAAAAAGGTAATGAAGAACCACATCGATAAACAATTAAATTATTTATTTGTAAAATAACTTTTTTCTTAACTTCCTTCAATGGTAAAATCCAATATTTTTTCCATAAAGGGATTCAAATCATTCTTCCATCATCTTGGAATTGTAAAAAACCTCCACAAAGTCTCCTCCACCCTTCAAGTTCATTTGACATTGGTTGTCTTATTTTGAGTGCATGCAAAGTATATCTTTAGTATGTAAGCCTTTCATAAAATATAATGGAGACGTCATGGATTAATTTCAATAAAATTTCATCACCAAAGTAGTAGCAAAGGAATGGAGCAAAGAAAATTTTAGGACTTGGAAATTAGGCTTGAGTAGGCGAATCAATAGATATTTCATATGTATGAATAAGTTTCATATAAATCCATCTAAAACATTACCGTTAGAGGTAGTAGAGCTTCATAAGCAAAGGAACACTCTATAGGCTTGGGAATATGCTCACTAGCGTATTGAAATTGAAGTGATTTGATTATAGGAATGATATCAAAACACAACCTTCTTTCATAAACAAGTTGTACCTAAAAACGCATACACATATATCTACCACATTACTAACCATAGAGGAACACTTTTTGAAAATCCTTGCTCTATTAGTGCAACATGAGTGTCCTACATCCAATATCTTGTATAAAATTTGAAAAGCATTATGTTGGTAGCTATTGCTTTCCAAAATTGGGTAAATGAGGATACTGATAAATCCTTAATGGCATAGATACATGCACAAATGAAATCAATAAAGTCCTTCAAAATAAAATGCAAAGTGACAAGTTTGCTAGTCGTGAAAGACTAATGGAATTCTCTAGAGACTCTAGGACTTAACCAAATAGACTAATGGAATTCTATAGAGACTCTAAGACTTAACCAACTACGATGTAAATCATATTGTTGAACAATTGAAACAATAAAGTTATATTCTACAAGAAAGAAAATCCATATTTATTTCTACCATTCCTAATATAAATAATGCATCCTTATTTGAACATTTCCACAATATCTCCCTTTGCAACAACATTTTATAAAATTATCTCAAGTATCATTGTAAATCACATTAAACCATATTGTTTGTTATTTTTTATAACATCAATTGTGTTCTAGCCACGAAATTTTGGGGAAAGGCTAGAATACATGAGATCTCCAAAACCCAGAAATTGTTTCTGGAAATTCCACCTAGAGATGACTTAATTAGATAAGTAGCCAATTTTTAAATATTTCCTAAGTCTAAACTTAGGGAATATGGTTAATTAATTAGAATTAATTAAATCAGGTGAGAATCATATAGAAACTCACATAGATAGACTTCAAGATGATCCTAGCCCTTGATTAATATTTAATCTTGCTTGTTCCACCTAAAGATGACTTAATTAGATAATTAGCCAATTTTTAAATATTTCCTAAGTCTAAACTTAGGGAATGTGGTTAATTAATTAGAATTAATAAAATTAGGTGAGAATCATCTAGAAACTCACACAGATAGACTTCAAGATGATCCTAGCCCTTGATTAATATTTAATCTTGCTTGTTGGAGTCCCAGGGGATTATAAGAAGAAGTCGATGGGAACTTAGAGAATATACACCACAACACATACTTAGTGAAATTGACAGTTCGATTTTCCAATATAGGTGATTTAGTAGGAGAAATAGATTCAGAGGTTGAGTTGCAGGTGGAAGAGGGGTAGAGTAGCATATTTCTGAAGGAATCTCCAGCTCCGAAAGAGTCAGAAGAGAGGGAAAAATTATTCGTCAAGAGGCAACATAAGGACTGCATAGTACCTCAAGATAGGAAGTTTGATTCAGCCATAAGGAGGGTTGATTCAACTTCCAAAGGCCGAAAATTTTTCCAGGAGTCTGGAAGAATCACTTCTAAGGGTAGCAACATGTTAGAAGTCACATCAGAGGATATTTATGGATAGTATGAAGCAATAGATTATACACGTTACAACTTGACTCTCTAATGGAACTAATTGGAAGCGAAAATAGCAGTGGGAAGGTGATGAATAAGTTAAGGCACAAAATAATGGGAAATATGCACCATGGAGCACTCAAGATGCTTAAGGAAACAATAACATGGGTTCTATAACTTGGCAGAGAACACGATGATGTGTGTAGAGGATGCGTACTTGGAAATTATGCTAAGGCAACATTCCCAAGAAGTGATAACAGAGAATATGGTGTTTTAGGACTTATATATTCAGATATTTGTGGCCCGATGTCCACTAGAGCTATTAGTGGTGTTGAATACTTCATCACCTTTATTGGTGACCATTCTAGGAAAACTCGGATCTACTTCTTAAAGACCAAATATGAGTTCTTTAATTGTTTAAGAGAGTTTAAGTCTTGCGTTGAGAATACGGTAGGGAAGAAGATCAAGGTGCTTCTTTCAGATAATGGTGGAGCCAATATTTGTGGCCCAATGTCCACTAGAGCTATCAGTGGTGTTGAATAATTCATCACCTTTATTCGTGACCATTCCAGGAAAACTCGGATCTACTTCTTAAATACCAAATATGAGTTCTTCAATTGTTTCAGAGAGTTTAAGTCTCGCGTCAAGAATAAGATAGGGAAGAAGATCAAGGTGCTTCTTTTAGATAATGGTGGAGAGTATATTTATAAATAAGTCACATATTTTTTTGCGAAGGAAGGAATCAGAAGAGAAAGGATAGATCTGTATAATCCATAGAAGAATGGGGTAATATAGTGGAAAAAAAAAACCCCATAATTGGGGATGCAAAAGAAGGTTTATATGACCAAGATTTTCCTAGCTTTCTATGGGTAGAGGCATGTAACACGAAAATGCATATTCATAACAAGACTCATGAAAGAGAATTGGGGAAGAAAACACCAAAAAGGTGCCTTCAAAGGGAAGAAGCTAGAAGTTAGTCACTTTAGGATCTTTGGCAACATTTCTTGTTGCCATGTGCCAGATGAAAAGCACACCAAATTGGACCAAACTACAGAGAAGGGGTTTCTTGTTGGGTATAGTGAAACCTCCAGGCATATAGGATCTACAGTCCTAGCAATAGGAAGATTATAGTGAGACGAGATGTAAAGTTCATGGACGATCAAGATTTCAAGAGATATCATGAGATGCCCGCAAGAGATTAGAACCAACTAAAGCTCCATTGGTCCAAAAACATTGGCAATTAGTGGGGCCACCAGTGGGACAGTCACAAGGATCCAGTACAGTAACCAATACTAGTATCTCCTCAAGAGCAGTGAATCCAGTGAGATATCAAGAGACAGAGCAGCAGGGGCAAGCTGAGGAGGAAATTGTAAACCCTCCCACTACTAGTGGTTGATCCAGTAGAGATTTTCATCTGAAATTAAGAGATGCATAGGATTTTGTTGGAGCTCCTAGGACAAACAAGAGAGAGTGCACAAAACCTAACAGATATCAAGAATTGGTCGCTCATGTTGCATAACCTTCCATCTTTCAGGAAGCCACACAACATCAAGTGTGGGTATATTCCATGGTAGAAGAATATAAATCTATCATGACAAATGATGTTTGGGAGGTGGTTCTGAGATCTGAGGACATGTCAGTTGTATGTTCTCGACAGATCTACAAGATCAAGTATGTTGTATATGGAAGCATAGACAAGTACAAGGATAGATTCATGGAAAAGGTTTATGCATAGAAAGAAGGGATAGATTATAAGGAAACCTTCGCCCCAACTTCCAAATACACGTATATTTGATCAATTATATTCCTAGTAGCTCAAATGGGATGGAAGATTCACTAGATGGACATCAAGACCACATTCTTGAATGAGGTGATAGAGGAAGAGGTGTACATAAAATAATGAGATTGATTCGAGACTCATGAGAGGTAGACTCATGTGTGTAGATTGAATAAATCTCTATATGGGCTCAAGCAAGATCCCAAGGCATGGTATGGTCAGATTTCCAACTACTTGCAACAAATGAGATTTGTCAAGAGTGATGCAGATCCCAACCTTTAAGATTTTATGGTAGAGGGTGAGCCAATAATCCTAGTAATTTATGTGGATGATATCTTCTTGAAAGTATCATCAAGGCTCATAGAGGACTGAAAGAGGAATATCGCAATAGAGTTTGATATGATTTGGGATTTATGCACTATTTCCTAGGGTTGGAAGTGTGGCAGAAAGATGGGGAGATATTCCTTAAGCAAGGAAGATACACTAAAGATATTATGAAGAGGTTCATAATGTATAGGTGAATCAATAGATATTTTAAATGTATGAATAGGGTCATAGAAATCCATCTCAAGAATTATCGTTAGAAGTAGTAGAGCTTTATAAGCAAAGGAACACTATATAGGCTTGGGAATATGCTCACTAGTGTATTGAAATTGAAGTGATTTGGTTATAGGAATGAGATAAAAACACAACCTTATTTCATAAACAAGTTGTAGCTAAAAACACATAAAAATATATCTACCACATTACTAACCATAGAGGAACACTTTTTGAAATCCTATCTCTATTAGTGCAACATGAATGTCCTATTGATTCACATTCTCTTTTTTGTACTACTGCTAATAGTCTATCCTTCATGAATAAGTTACATTCTATCCCATATTTATTTTGGGAAGTTACATCTATTAATGTATCAATATCCTTATTATGAATATTTTTAAACATAACACATTCTTCTTTAGCATTTTTTCTTGCAAAGAGGGATACTATTTGCTATAGGCATCACATACTAGTTTCCAGACACCATGTCCGTAAGATATTAGTTCATATTTTACCTTATCTCTCCATTCATTAAATTTTGTTGCGCTTAAAACAGGTACACTTTGATAGTCCATGACTCAAGTAGACCTACCTTCAAGCTGTTAGGATTATATAGAAGGAATTGGATCTGATACCAATTGATGAAAACTTGACTAAACTGAGAGGGGAGGGGGGTGAATTATTTTAGTCCATTCATGGAAATTAAAATTATTTTCATTAAACTCATTAAATGAAACATTACATGAGAAACTTAAAAAATAATAAACAACATATTGAACATGTGAACAAAAAGTAATAAGAAAACCAAAAAATTGCATCAACACATAATAACAACACATATTGACATTAGATATAAGTGGAAACCCATAAAGGGATAAAACCACAATTTATTATTGTTGTGATGCAAAGGCAAGATCCTACTTCTTACATCTGGTTTTTTGTAGGCTCCAACCTAAAGGAGACTTCTACCTCAATTTTTTGTGCAAGCTACAAAATGTTAGGAAGGCTCCTACCTCAACCAACTCCAACTAGATATTTATCAAGACATGACTTGAAAGGAGTCTACAATCCCCTGATACAAACAAGAAACAACAATTTTTTGGTTTACCTGGTCATAAATTCTGCATATATCCATCTTCATTTCAACCTCTTCTTCCATTCAAATTTGCTTCACATAAGCTTCATATGTTCCAGGTAACTAATTCATAATACCTCAATCATCTCTCGCACATTCTCCCACTCTCTAACACACATTTTCTTTCAAAAACAAAATCTTTTATAAAGATAATTTTCTGGTTATTTTTATTCCACATAAGAATGTGAAGTGAACAAATTTGACTCTTTTCCTTCCACTCATTCATTTCTACACTCTTCATATTTTGAATATTATATAATAAATAAGTGCTCCACCACATATTATTTCAGCCATATATAATGATTAGGTGCATCAATATAAACATAGTTCCAAAAGCAACATTATACCACCACAACCCATGCAAGCATTCTCCATTGTAAATAATATGCACACACCATATGAAAACAATGCAGGCATATGTATTCAACATTCACTATCCAAAGCCATCTATATGTTCATATTCATCTTTTCTTCATGCCATTGCCTCAACTTCCTTGAATCTTGTCTTGTTTTGTTGTCATGGAATATTTCCTTTCCTATCATGGAGTCCTTCCTTTGTTGTCATCGAGTCTTTCCTTTTTTGTCATGGTGTCTTGCCTTTGCATCACAACAATTAATCTTAACAACAAATTAGTGTCACCACAAATTCTTCATTAAAAAATCTCTACAACATTATCCAAGCATCAATCCATCAACATGCCATCAACACAACAATCAAGCCATCAACATGCCAAAATAAATGTTCTACCAAACCATCAATGTATCTGATGCTCCTTTGTCCCTTGCTCCTACATACCTTGCTTATCCTTTGCTTGTTGTTCCTTGTGCTACTCCTTTGCAATCAATGAAAATATTACCAACAAATATAACTATCATGGTAGGATGCATTAGAAACATGATAGGATGCATCATTTTAGGGGATGGAATCATAATAGCATGTTAGGTCCCTATATTACTAGTTTAGTCCCTTATTGTTATTGTTGTACCCCTGTAACCCAAATTTTGTTATTATTGTGCCCTTTCATTATTATTGTTAGTTCGGCTAGGATTATATTGTGGCCCCATGAACTCCTATATATAGAAGGAGATTTTGGTCATTTGTATCATCCAAGAATTGTTCATTTATATAATGTATTGGAGGTTTCCCCCTCGAAGTGTCTGATTTCTAAGGCGTTGATATCTCTTTTCTTCTATTTTTGGAGCTAGTTTCATAACACTTGGTATCAGAGCTTTGTATTCTATGGTTTCACTGCTTCAAACAGGTCATCATGGAATTTTCGCTATAAATTGTTTTCTACGAAGGTTCCAAAGCTGAAATGAATTTTCGCTATAACTTTTTTTCTACAAAGGTTTCGAAGCTAAAATTTTTACAGAGCGAAGCCAAAATCCTGAGGAACTTCATGGAAAATTTTTAGATCTTGGTTCACAATATTTTCAGAGATATGATCAATGAAAGTTAGGGATTTTTGCAGGCTCCTGAATTTAACCTAAACAGGTCATCATGACATTTCCACTATAACATTTTTTCTACGAGGGTTCAGAAGCGGAAATTTTTATGGAGCGAAGCCATAATGAGTATCGTCATGGAAAAATTTCAGAGCTTGTTTCGCAATATTTCCGGAGATAGGGTCTATGGAAGTTAGAGATTTTTCAGGCTCCCGAATTTCATCTCAAAGAGGTGACCATGGGAAAATCGTCATAAATCTCTCTCTGAGCATTGGATTGGAATTCTGTAAAAAGTGGTTGCACGTACACAGATTGTAGTTTCATGTGTATCAATTTCAGAGATGAAGGAGGAAACAATGACACATGGCCTGTCGTACAAGGTCGCTCTACTGAACCAATCCATAATTGGGTCATTGAGGGAGATTTGGTATAACTTTGTCTTGAAGAATCCAAATCAGGTTAAACCTCTGGAATTTGAAAGAAGATTTATAAGGCTATTACAGAGCCCAATTTCAGATATTGAAGATCCAAATTCACAAATATAATTCAGTTTCAATATCGAGCTCCTCAAAAGCAAAAAATCAAGAAAAAGGTGTGTATTTTTTCAAATTACATAAGTATCGTTTTAAAAAATTAGTTTGAATTTATTCCAAGGGCATATTGAAAAATAGATATCAATATTGGGTTCTAAAATTCCCTCTAAAAATAATTCAACACCCATGAAGCCTTCAGAAGGCTCTACTATGACTCATGAAGATGAAGAAATGCAACATGAGATATCAAAATTACAAGAGAAAGTGCACCAAATTTCACTATCACAAAGAGCAACAAAAAATGAAATGGAAGTTTTGAAGAAAGGAATGGAAACTAAGATGGATGGTTTGAATAAAGGCAAGGAAGCTAAGATGAATGGTTTGGAAACTAAGATGGATGGCATGGAAGTTTGCATGGAAGCTAAGATCGATGAAATGGAAGCTAAGTTCATTGAAAAAATGAAAGACAACATGGAAAACATGAATAATGATCTAAAGGCAGACATGGAAGGTTTGACAAAGTTGATAAAAGAAATGTTTCCTAATGGTGAAAATATAGTATAGTTAACTCATGATGAGAACAAAATAAATTTTAATCGAGATTTTATAAACACTGATGATGGATGGAAGAACCACCATATTCCAAAGATGGATATGAAGAAGTTTGATGGCAAGGATCCTGTAACATGGATACTACAGATGGAGAAATATTTTGATCTCAATAATGTGCAAAACATACAAAAGGTACGCATTGCAACTTTACATTTAGAACAAAATAAATTTGTATGGTATCGATGGTTTTTCTCTTGTAAAAAAATTGTCACTTGGTCAATTTTTATGAAGGAAATGATAGCACATTATGATGATACAAAAAGCAACACCTTCTTTAGCCAATTGATAAATCTCAAACAAAAGGGTTTAGTGGTGAAGCACATTGGGGACTTCCAAAAATTGAATATAAGGGTAACTTATATTCCAAAGGAACACGGGATTGATGTATTCATAGGGACTTTAAAGGATAACATCCAACATGAAGTTTGCATATGGGAACCCGATTCATTGGAAAAGGCGTTCAGGTTGTCAAGAAAAAATGAATGTAAAATTATGGTGATAAGGAAGCCTACCACTCACATATATAAAAATGGAAGTGTTGCTACTCCTAGACTTCCACAATCTACAAGGTTGACACCACAACAATTGGAAGAAAAAAGAGCAAAAGGGCTTTGCTATAGTTGTGATAGCAAATACACTAAAGGTCATAAGTGTGCTGAGAAGAAATTATTTTACATAGATTGGGAAGAGGAAGAAGAAAATGAACAAGAAGAGGATATACACCAGGAATCAGCCCTAGAAGAGGAAGAAATGAATCCGACCATATCGTGTAATGCACTGGTAGGAATTACCACTCCTCAAACTCTCAAGATAGAAAGACATATCAAGAAGAAAAGGGTAATAGTGTTGATTGATTCAGGTAGCACCCATAATTTTATTCATTATAAGGTAGCCAAGGAATTAAATTGTTTCCTATACCCAGCACCAGAATGTCAAGTGATGGTTGCAAATGGAGGAACTATAAATTGCTCTGGAAAATTCCATAATATCAAGCTAACCATGGGGGAATATATATTGAATAGTCCAATGCTTTCCATTCCAATGGGAGGTGTTGATGTTGTACTAGGAGTATAATGGTTAAAATCTTTAGGGACAGTAGATTTTAATTTTCAAGAAATTTTCTGAAATTTTTGAAGTCGAATTACAGGGTATTAGGGAAGCCAGGAAAGATAATAAGCTCTAATGTCATGACAAAGCTTATGAAGAAATAACAACGAGGCATAATTGCACAATTATGCTCACTAGAAGTTCCAACATCAAAATCATCTATTTCTGCAGATCTCCAAAAAGTCTTGGACAATCATTGTAAGGTGTTTGAAACTCCCAAAGAAATCCCACCTATTCGTGATCATGATCATGCTATTCATTTGATTCTAGGAAGTGTTCCTCCAAACTTCAAGCCTTATAGATATCCTTAGGAGTATAATGGTTACAATCTTTGGGGACAATAGATTTTAATTTTCAAGAACTTTTCTTGAAATTTTTGAAGTCGAATTACAGGGTATCAGGGAAGCCAGGAAAGATAATAAGCTCTAATTTCATGACAAAGCTTATGAAGAAATAACAACGAGGCATAATTGCACAATTATGCTCACTAGAAGTTCCAACATCAAAATCATCTATTTCTGTAGATCTCCAAAAAGTCTTGGACAATCATTGTAAGGTGTTTGAAACTCCCAAAGGAATCCCACCTATTCATGATCATGATCATGATATTCATTTGATTCTAGGAAGTGTTCCTCCAAACTTCAAGCCTTATAGATATCCTTATGTATAAAGAGCGAAATTGAACGTATGATTGCAAAAATGTTAGAGGCTGGTATAATTCAACCTAGTCAAAGTTCTTTCTCTGCTCCAGTAGTATTGGTGCAGAAGAAGGATGGATCATGGCACGTGTCCAGATTATAGGGAGATCAATAAGCTCACCATTAAAGACAAATTTTCCATTCCTGTGATTGATGAATTATTGGATGGATTACAAGGAGCAATTTATTTTACCAAGTTGGATCTTCATTCAGGATATCATCAAATTAGAATGAAGACTGAAGATATTCTGAAAACAACATTTCGAGCTCATGAGGGTCATTATGAATTTTTTGTCATGCCTTTCGGTCTTACCAATGCACCTTCTACATTTCAAGGGTTGATGAATTCCATTTTCAAACCCGTCCTTAGAAAAATTGTGCTAGTATTTTTTGATTATATATTAATCTACAACAGGTCCTGGAAGGATCATGTTCAACATGTTGACAGGGTGCTCAAACTATTGTAGGAGAAACAATTATATGCAAAAACATCCAAATGTTTCTTTGGAGTAAAAGAGGTGGAATATTTGGGTCATATTGTATCTCACGAGGGTGTTAAGGTAGACCCTAAAAAAATTAAAGCCATTAAAGAATGGAAAGTCCCCACAACCATAAAGCAGTTGTGAGGATTTCTCGGGTTAACAGGTATCATCACAAGTTTGTTAAGAATTATGGGAGAATAGAAACTAATCTAACAACATTATTGAAGAAATATGCATTTTCATGGACTCCTGAAGCAACTAAGGCCTTTGAACATCTTAAAGAGGCAATGTGCCTAACACTGGTCTTAGATACACCAGACTTCACAAAAACTTTTATTATGGAATGTGATGCCTCAGGAAATGGAATTGGTGTTGTTTTAATGCAAGAAAGAAGACCCATTGCTTTTGCAAGTCTTCCAATCAAAGGAAAGTATTTACATAAAGCTATTTATGAGAAGGAAATGTTAGCAATAATACATGCACTAAACAAATGGTGGCCTTACCTAATGGGAAGACGCTTAAAGGTAAAAAATGATCATGATAGTCTTTAACACTTTTTGGAACAAAGAAAATCTTCAGAAGAGTGGAAAAAATGGGTCACAAAGATGTTGGGTTATGACTTTGAAATAATCTACAAAAAGGGAAGCTAAATGTTGTTACAAATGCACTCTCAAGAAAGAATGAAGAGGTGGAAGCATTGGTTTGTGCCATTTCCATTACCCAACTAGATTGGATAACCGAAGCAAGGGATGAATGGAAGAAGGACGAAGAAGTGTGGACACTCATTCAAAAGTTGCAGCAAGATCCTAGTACATCTGATACATTTAGTTGGAAAAATGATTCCTTATGGTACAAAGATTGCTTATATATTTGTAATAATTCCCAACTAAAACAAAATATTATTTTGGAATTGCACACTTCTCCTTTAGGAGGACACTCAGGATTTAAAAAAAACTTACCACAGGGTGAAGAAATAATTTTTTGGGGATGGCCTTAAATCTGATATTCAAACGTTTGTGGCAGAATTTTTGGTTTGCCAACAAAATAAAGTTGAGACAATTAAGAACCCAGGTCTTATACAACCTTTATCCATTCCAAGTCAATGTTGGGAGGATATTTCAATGGATTTTATCACAAGTTTACCAAGTCCAAAGGAAAGAGTGTGATCATGGTGTTAGTTGATAGACTTACCAAGTATCCACACTTTTGTGCATTATCTCATCCTTTTAAAGCAAGTACAGTTGCTACTACATTTATGGACACAATTCAAAAGATACATGGAAACCCAAAGATTATTGTGACCAACAAAGATCCCATTTTTACTGGAAATTTTTGGATGGAGTTATTTTCTTGTTTCAGTACTCAATTAGCTCAGCTCATCTTATCATCCTCAATCCGATGGTCAAACTGAGATAGTGAAGAAATTTTTGGAAGGATATCTTCGTTGTTTTGTATCTGATAAACAAACACAATGGGTCAAGTGGTTACTCTCGCTAAATGGTGGTATAACACTTCCTTTCATACTGCAGCAAAAATGACCCCATTTATGGCACTTTATGGATATCATCCATTTCCCATAACATCATCTTTAAGAGAAAATTATAAGGTTCAAGAAGTGTAATATCACATCGAGCATCAACAATAAGTTCTCCAACTCTTAAAGGATAACCTAAATTTGGCACAAAATAGAATGAAACAACAGGCAGATCAACATCGCAGCAAGAGAAGTTTTGATGTAAGAGACTGGGTATTTTTACAACTACAACTATACAAATAAATGTCCCTCAAGCAACCTAATAAGGATAATAAATTATCACCAAAGTACTATGGTCCTTACAAGGCGTTGCAAAATATTGGTACTATGGCATACAAATTGGAGCTTCCTGCTTCTTCGCAAGCGCATCCAGTTTTCCATGTTTCATGCTTAAATAAGGTTATATGTGAAAATCTTCCAGTTCAAACAATATTGCCAGAAGTTGATGAGAAAGGAAAAATCATATTGGAACCTGAAGCAGTCATGAAAACAAGAAATTTACAGCTATGAAATCGATCAATTTCAGAGTATCTCATCAAGTGGAAGAACTTACCCACTAAAGATTCTACATGGGAGGATGAAAATTTTATACAGAAGCACCGAGAGTTACTCAAGCATTGAGGACAACACTTTTTTGAAGGGGAGGGGCATGTTAGGTCCCTATATTACTAGTTTAGTCCCTTATTGTTATTAGTGTAGCCCCCTTATTGTTATTGTTGTACCCCTGTAAACCCAATATTGTTATTATTGTGCCCTTACATTATTATCATTAGGTCGGCTAGGATTATATTGTGGCCCCATGGACTCTTATATATAGAAGGAGGTTTTTTTCATTTGTATCATCCAAGAATTGTTCATTTATGTAATGTATTGGAGGTTTCCCACTCAAAGTGGCTGATTTATAAGGTGTTAATATCTCTTTTCTTCTATTTCTGGAGCTAGTTTCATAACATAGCATATGGTTAAAATAAAGATCTCTAGACATCATTATGCGAATCTTGAGAGATAGCTAAAGTCTATGTCAATAATTATTAGAAAGTATTTCTTGATAAACTCATTAGAAGCATAAGAAATACATACATATAGAAGAGAGTCATCTAATATGCAATCTCATCATACATCATTGGAAATAATCATCTACAAGATGAGGATAATCAAGATCCTCTGCTGGAATCTTCATTACAAGATTCATCTCTTGAAGGATGTATCGCTAAGAATTCCACTTTGGATGGGATTCATCATTTGAAAAATGATGGTATGATGAAAAAGGAATGAAACATGTCAAAGATGATTGAAGCACTCTCAATCAAGGATAGGAAGTTTTTGAAGGAAGGATAGGAATTTTTGAAGGAAGTCTGGATGACCAAAGAATAACACAGGCATGTACACATATGTTTAAATGTGTTAATTCGTAACATTATATAGTTTCAAATAGTAAGGATGCATGTTCTATCACATGAGCATGATCAATGGAAAAATGATATCTTTTGTTAAATGATGTATGAAGGCTTGGTTCAAATATTTACTAGATGAAATCAACATAATATGTCCTCATATAGAATATGAGGTGGTTGGAAAAAATGAAGGAACTATGATTAGAAGTTCCTGGGAAGCAATGTGTGAATAAAGAAAGGAGGATATAATGAAAGATGAAACTATGGATATGAAAATAAACATCCATTGACTAAAAAAATTGATTATGATATTTCCATGGGAAAGATATGAAGACCCTCATGAAGTTTGGAAAATAAACAAATCCTTGACATTGTATATCTTGGAGATGTGTCAAATATATGTGTGGGATGTTAATGTTGCAAGAAAAAAAATTTCATGATGAAGGGCCATCAAAAAAGGTAATTTTTTATTTGATGCTCATTTCTTATTTTTTCAAATAATCTCTAGATGTGCTAATACAAGGATACCAAAGGAAAGGTTTAGATTTTACCTACGACTAGTACTGATGTGGTGGGATGGAATATCTTGAAGGATACATGAGGTGGAAAAGGTAGCTATATGAGGAAAATATAGATATGGTCTAATGGAACACTCTATGATAAAAGGAAGAAAGACATGAATACCCAGATTTGAGAAGAAAAGTGATGGATGGTTGATGCCCTACGAAGAAGTCCCAAACATGAAGGCTCCATAACATTCAAATGAAATTCATGACATAAAATTGAGGAGTAGTAGAAGGAGCTAAAGGACATATGATCTCAACCAATGAATACAATATATGGTGCTAGAAACAAATCCCTAATTAATATGGAGCTTGGACAAATTCCCTAGCTAATAGGGAGCTTGGAAAAGGTTCCTCGATAAGAGGGATTTTGGGTATATTCCTTCATTGTAATGGGTATATCCTCCCTAGTGGAGAAGGAGAGATAGACACATCATTATTGTCTTCACATGGGAAGAAAATAATGGAGTATTGGGTAAGCATCTGACATCTGATACTCTTTGAGGATATGGTATGGAATCCAAGATAAAAGTAGTCATAGAAGATCGATATTCTTTGAGGACTGGGAATCCAAGATAAAAATATTCTTGGAAGGACTTACCCTATGAACACCCAGGTGGGGTATGCTCTGAGAGAGACAATGATGAATGTGTGTATAAATCATTAGTATCACTAGCATTATGCTCTGGTCTTGTAGAAATATAGAGTTGATAGTCAAGGCCTTGCTATGTGACAATGTTTGATGACATTATGCTAAACAGATGGGTTACCAATCCAACTCCTCTTATGAGAATTATTCAGATGGAGAATTTCCAAAGAACTTTTATGGATTATGAATACCTCCCTAATTAAGAGGGAGTGTTGAAATATGTAACTAGGTTTGGTCTTCATAATGACATGTGTAATCATGATTTTATGTATTTAATGAAAAGAGAAAAATAAATTTATTATTGTTATTCTTGAGGCATGAGAGGGAAATTTATTTTTAGGAAAAGAATCCAATGAGTGCTTATAGGTTTTTCATGAAGTAAATTGAGTCATTGTCATGTATTGAAGACCCATTTGAGAATGTTACATATTATAAGGAAAATTTATGAGTCAAAATAGATTCAAAATACCATCCAATACCTTGTCATGGTACAAATATCAAGTCGACCTATATGAAGGGAATATTCATCCTAAAGAGAGAAACTTGTACCCCTCACAAGCCTATAAATAAGAAGGAACTCAACCTCATTTGGATACTCACTCAAGCAAGTTAGATATCCTAAAGATAGAAGCTGGAAAAGGACGAAGGAGAGGAAGAAAAATTTCAAATTTTTCTGCCTCTCTCTCACTCTCTTTTGTTAGGGTTTCTACAGTTATTGGACAAGACAAAATTCTAAGCTGCATCAAATTTTTGAAGTAGCATCGAAGCTATGAAGCTGCATCATCAAAGCTATGAATCTGCATCATCGAAGCTATGAAGCTGCATCATCGAAGCTATAAAGCTGCATCATTGAAGCTATGAAGCTGCATCATCGAAGTTATGAAGTTGCATCATCGAAGCTATGAATCTGCATCATCAAAGCTCTGAAGTTGCATCATCGAAGCTGTGAAGCTACATCATCGAAGCTGCGAAGCTACATCATCGAAGCTTTGAAGCTACATCATCGAAGCTTTGAAGCTACATCATCGAAGCTTTGAAGCTACATCATCGAGGTGGAAACTGTGAAGATGCAAGGTGGAAATTGTGAAGATGCAAGGTCTAAGCTATGAAGATGCAAGGTCGAAGCTGTGAATATGCAAGGTCGAAGTTGTGAAGGTGCAAGGTCGAAGCTGTGAAGGTGCAAGGTCGAAGCTACGAAGCTACTTCTAGGTAAAATTTGTGAAGTTTCTGCTAGGTCAAAGTTGTTGAAGATTCATCAAGGCCGAAGTTGCAGAAATTTTTGTTGGGGTCAACGTTGTTGGAGAAGATGGTGGAAGGTCAAAGTTTGTTATTGGACGTCATTCAAGAGGAAAAAATTGACTTGGTCTTGGAGGGTCTTGGTCAAGGGTCATAGGTCTTGGAATTAATCAATTGATTATGTATAAGAAGATAATAATTCTGATTGGCTTTCCTCTCAGTTGGAGAGGTTTTGGCCCTAGATGATTGCCTAAATCTTGTGTCCTATTGCCTCAATATTATTTATGATTTGATAGTTGTTTGATGATAGAAAACACTAATAATAATCAAGGAAAAAAGAAGTTAATAAATTAAAGTAAAAATACATCACAAGAAGTTATCAAAGTAACAGAAACCACCTAATCTAGCTACCCTAGATTTCCCAACAGTTTGGACTCTCCTAGTATTTATCATGCTGACCACGGGCTTGTTGTGTGTATTTTCGTGTCTCTCTCACTCTTCCATGGTGAAATCCACCAACATGGAAATTTTATCCAGAATAAGAATATTCAAAATAGAAATGATAGAAAACATTCTTCGTGGTGAAATCCACCAACATGGAAATTTTATCCAGAATAAGAATATTCAAAACAAAAATGATAGAAAACATTGTGCATCACTCGTGGTAATAGGGAAACTACATATATAAAAAATGTGGAATTCTCAGAGTGTGGGTGCACTTAATTGACATCAAAATGAATAAAATATTTCAAAGAGATGCACACACATTGGTGATATTTCATGGATGGATACAGAGTCATCTGACTAGGGAAGCAATTTTCAAGCAAATACGATTCAAAGAAAAATATGCCAAAATAAATGGAACTTCGGTCTACAAAAAGATGGATACAATGTAGTTGAGAAAAAATCTAGAGTAGACTAGATGAAAAAGGAGAAGGAGTTACTAACTGAGGTATAAATTTTGGACCTCTGCTCAAAGAAGTGTACAGACCAAACATACAACGAGATTAATTCAAGGAAAAGAAAAAGTGTTAAGTATTAAGCAATAAAATCATTCAATGATTAGATAATATGGCAGGAAATTCGACAGTGAATAGGAGTTATGGGAGAAAAGAGAAACTAAAAAAGGGGTTGGCTCTGATACCGTGTCAAACTAGGTTTTTAACTATGAATCAAATTGTATTTTGCATTAAGAGAGAATATGAATATATACAAGGAAAGGGATACTATTGAGTTTCATCTCCCATTGTCTCTTCGTCTTCCAACTTTCTTTATTTTTTTATTTACAATATTTACATAGGTTTTACTAATCCCAAACATTAGGTGTCAACATCATTTAAGAAATAAAATTCTCTTCTCTTCCATATATGATTTAAAACCAAATATTGGGCACACCTATCCCCAATGATGTGTAAGTAAGAGAATTTTATCCCTTTTATATGAGCCTTTTTCATTTGAATTGACCTTTTTCTATTTTATACATGGGTATTTTCATTTGAGAGTCTCTTCGTCTTCCAACTTTCTTTATTTTTTTATTTACAATATTTACATAGGTTTTACTAATCCCAAACATTAGGTGTCAACATCATTTAAGAACTAAACTTCTCTTCTCTTCCATATATGATTTAAAACCAAATATTGGGCACACCTATCCCCAATGATGTGTAAGTAAGAGAATTTTATCCCTTTTATATGAGCCTTTTTCATTTGAATTGACCTTTTTCTATTTTATACATGGGTATTTTCATTTGAGAGTTAAAAACTCAACAGTTGAGGAAGAACAAATAGATACAAAGATAATAGAATTTGAAGATCCATCTAAAATATCATAGTTTTAGAGTAACAAATGGATTTCTCATCCCTCAAATTTTCACCTCCTTCATTTTCATTCTTATTGAAATATTTCTAGAGGGAAGAAATAAAGTACAAGCTTGTGATTATATAATTCAAATTTTTGGCGTATTTTATAACTACCATAACAATGATTTTAGATCTGAGACTTGTATAGTACCCAACACTATAACTAGTATTTGATTAATGATTTGTTGGCTATGATGGTTTTACTCTTAATTTTCAATTTTACATATTGATGACACTTGTATAGTACCCAACACTATAACTAGTATTTGATTAATGATTTGTTGGCTATGATGGTTTTACTCTTAATTTTCAATTTTACATATTGTTGAATAAAATAATGTAGCTATGTTTGTCATTCTCATTGATTTTCTGCCTCATGAATATGTCATAAGAAATTATTTTTTCCTGCTCTACCAATATTTGTTCTTTTTTGAGTTAAATTCCTAGATGAAATAAATTATGGTTTTCACAATTAGCAATATCACATATGAAAAAATCATATTATAACCCCCTTGTTAGTCGAAACCATTTCAAATTTCATCCATATTAGAATTCAACATCTTATTGCTATTTAAAATCAATAATAGATATTGTCTCCATGCACCATATTTCTCTAGTATAAGCCCAATTTAGGCTTCATCTATTCAATAGTTTACCATTAGGTGATAAAGGATAGTGTAAAGAGAATCGCAACACCTTGATTAGACTTGGAGATACTTGCAAGTGGTGTATTAAAATAAAATCATAGGGAGGTATTTTTTAAAGATTAAAATATTATGCTTATTTATAGTATTATAAGTGACTCTTTTGGTTCAAAAATTCATACATATATAATGTAGGTGAATATTCAATAAAAAAAAATTTATATTACTATTAAAATTTGTAAAAAATGTGTGAATTTTTAACCAAAGGGGAAGATATTTGTTTCAAAAAATGTCCAAAAAATAACCAATTAGCAAAATTTCACCCATGAAATTTTCCTTGGGGTTGTCAATGAAATCTTCAATAAATAATGTAGAGAGAGAAGAGTTTAAGTTAGGTCCCTATAATACTGGTGTAATGCAGTTATTGTTATTGTTCGTGTAGCCCCCTATTTTTATTGTTGTTCCCTGTATCCCCATGTTATTGTTGTGTCCTTACAATATTATTGTTATGTAAGTTATGATTATATCGTGACCCCTTAGAATCCTATATATACCAAGGAGGTCTTATCATTTATATCATCCAAGAATAGATAATTTATATAATATAAATGGTTCCCTTCGAAGTTGATAATTTTTAAATCGTTAATCTATCTTCTCTTCTGCTTTGTGAGATGATTGCATAACATTTGGTATCAGATTTTGGATTCTAGGGTTTCACTTCTTCAAACATGTCATCTTGGAATTTTCACTATAATTTTTTTTTTCTACAAGGAATCACAAGCTAAAATTACAATCACATGGAGACAAAATATTGGTAAACTTTGTATACGAATTTCAAATCTTTTTTTAGTATATTTTCGGAGATATGATCCGAGGAAGTTAAGGTTTTTGCAGTCTCCATAATTCAATCTCCAAAAAGTGACCTAGATAAAATAGTCATAACATTCTCTGCAAGCATCAGATTTCAATTTATTAAAAAATGGCTGAAAGTGCATGACCTGTAGTTTTTCGTGTATCATTTTTAGGGTTGAAGGTCAAAATAGTCACACATCGCACTCCATACAATTTCACTCTACTGAACCAATCAATAATAACACCATAATGGGAGATTATGCATAACTCTTTATTCAAGAATCCAATCTCATTCTAACTAGTGACGTTGGAAAAAAGAATCAAAGTGCTACCACAAGAAGAAATTTTAGACCTTGGAGATCTGAAATTACAGAGATACAATAGTTTCAATATCAAGCTCCTAAAAAACAAGAAAAATATGTGTAATTTTTTAAAATTTTGTGCAATTTTTGTTTAAAAAAAAAATTTAAGTGATTCAAAGGGCATAGAGAAGTATAGGTATCATTGTTTGATTCCAAAATTTCTACAAAAAAAAAACCAAAAATATCTTGTATAACGCATGAAGAATAGAAGAAATGCAACAATGATATATCAAAATTACGAGACTAAATGAAACACATTTCACTCTCACAAAGAGTAACCAAAAATGAATTGGAAGAAATGATGAATGTTAAGATGGATGTTTAAAAAAGAACATGGATGCTTTAAAATAAAAAATGGAAGGATCGAAAGATGGTTTAAAAATAGAAATGGAATGTTTGCAAAAAAGTTTGACAAAGTTGCTACAAAAAATGTTTCCTAATGGCGACAAGGTATTCCATGAAACTCATGATGAGAATAAAAAAATATTAATAATGATTTTAGAGACTCTAAATTTGGGTTGAAGACCTACCACATTCCAAATATCAATATGAGAATTTTTTATGGAAAGGATCTGGTAACATGGATACTACAGACGAAGGAATATTTTGATCTACATGATGCGCAACCCTCACAAAAGGTATGTATTACATATGTATATTTAGAAACTAATCAGTTTGTATGGTATATATAGCTTTGTTCTCGTAAACCGCTTTTCAACTAGTCAATTTTTATGAAGGAAATGATAACCCATTATGAGGATACAAAGAGCAACACCTTCTTTAGCCAATTGATAAATATCAAGCAAAAGGGCTCAACAGTGGATCACATTGAAGACTTCCAAAAATTAAATATTAAGGTAATCGATATTCCAGAAAAACATAAGATTAATGTATTCATGAAAAAATTAAAGGATAACATCCAACATGAGGTTCGACTCTGAGAACCTAATTCATTGAAGAAAGGATTCAAAGTGGCAAGAAAAGTTGAAAGAAAAATTATGGGAACAAGGAAGTATACCCCTCACAACTATAAATATGGAAGTGTTGTTGCTCCTAGTCTTCCACAACCTACAAAGTTGACACCACAACAATTGGAGGAATAAAGAGAAAAATGGCTTTGTTACAATTGTGATAAAAGATATACTAAAGGTCATGTTAGGTCCCTATATTACTAGTTTAGTCCCTTATTGTTATTAGTGTAGCCCCCTTATTATTGTTGTATCCCTGTAACCCCAATATTGTTATTATTGTGCCCTTACATTATTATTGTTAGGTCGGCTAGGATTATATTGTGGCCCCATGGACTCCTATATATAGAAGGAGGTTTTGGTCTTTTGTATCATCCAAGTATTATTCATTTATGTAATGTATTGGAGGTTTCCCCCTCGAAGTGGCTGATTTATAAGGTGTTGATCTCATTTTTATTCTATTTTTGGAGCTGGTTTCATAACATTTGGTATCAGAGCTTTGGATTCTAGGGTTTCGCTGCTCCAAAAAGGTCATCATGGAATTTTTGTTATAAAATTTTTTCTATGAAGGTTCAGAAGCTGAAATATTTACAGAGAAAAGCCGAAATCTTGAGAAACGTCGTGGAAAAATTCCAGATCTTGGTTTGCAATATTTTCAGAGATATGATCTGTGGAAGTTAGGGATTTTTGTAGGCTCCTGAATTTAACCTAAACAGGTCATTGTGGTATTTTCACTATAGCGTTTTTTCTACGAGGGTTCAGTAGTTTAATTTTTTACGGAGCGAATCCAAAATCCTGGGGAATGTCGTGGAAAAAGTTTAGAGCTTGATTCACAATATTTTCAGAGATATAATATGTGAAATTTAGTATTATTTTAGGTTCCTGAATTTCATCTCAAATAGCTGACCGTGGGAAAATCGTCATAACTCTTTCTCTGAGCATCAGATGGGAATTCTATAAAAAGTGGCCACACGTACACGGAATTTAGTTTCATGTGTATCAATTTCAGATCCTAAGGAGGAAACAGTGACACGTGACATGTTGTATAGGTTAGCTCTACTGAACCAGTCCATAATTAGGTCATTGTGGGAGATTGGGCATAACTTTGTTTTGAAAAATCCAAATCAGGTCAGACCTGTGGCATTTGAAATAAGCTTCAAAGGTCTACTACAGGGTCAAATTTCAGAAATTGAAGATCCAAAATCATAGAGATAATTCAGTTTCAATATCGAGCTCCTCAAAACCAAGAAAAAGGTGTGTATTTTTTTTCGAATTGCATAAGTCTTGTGTGAAAAATCAGTTTGAATTGATTCCAAGGGAATATTGTAGAATAGATATCAGTATTTGGTTCTAAAAATTCCTCCTAAAATAAATTCAACACCTGTTAAGCCTTTCGAAGTCTTTACTATGACTCATGAAGATGAAGAATGGCAACATGACATATCAAAATTACAAGACCAAGTGCACCAAATTTTGGTCTCACAAAGAGCAACAAAAAAGGAAATGGAAGTTTTTAAGAAAGGTGTGGAAGCTAATATGGATGGTTTGAAGAAAGGCATGGAAGCTAAGATCAATGGCATGGAATCTAGAATGGAAGCTAAGATCAATGAAAAAATGAAAGACAACATGGAAAACATGAAGAATTATCTAAAAGAAGACATGGAAGGTTTGACAAAGTTGATACAAGAAATGTTTCCTAATGGTGAAAATATAGTACAAGAAATTCATGATGAAAACAAAATAAATGTTAATCGAGATTTTATAAACTCGATTTGGATGGAAGAACCACCATATTCCAAATATGGATATGAGGAAGTTTGATGGCAAGGATCCCGTAACATGGATACTATAGATGGAGCAATATTTTGATCTCAATAATGTGTAAAACACACAAAAGGTATGCATTGCAACTTTACATTTAGAAAAAAATACATTTGTATGGTATCGATGTCTTTGCTCCCATAAAAAAATTGTCACTTTGTCAATTTTTACGGAGGAAATGATAGAGCATTATGAGGATACAAAAAGAAACATCTTCTTTAGCCAATTGATAAATCTCAAACAAAAGGGTTCAGTGGTGGAGCTCATTGAGGACTTCCAAAAATTGAATATAAGGGTAACTGATATTCCATAGGAAAACAATATTGATGTATTCATAGAGAATTTAAAGGATAACATCCAACATGAAGTTTGTGTTTAGAAACCTGATTCATTGGAAAAGGCATTCAGGTTGGCAAGAAAAATTGAATGTAAAATTATGGCAACAAGGAAGTGTACCACTCACATATATAAAAGATGGAAGTGTTGCTACTCCTAGACTTCCACAACCTACAAGGTTGACACCACAAAAATTGGAAGGAAAAAAAAAACAAAAGGGCTTTGCTATAGCTGTGATAGAAAATACACTAAAGGTCATAAGTGTGCTGAAAAGAAATTATTTTACATAGATTGTGAAGAGGAAGAAGAAAATAAACAAGAATCTTCAAAAGAAGAGGATATACACCAAGAACCAACCCTATAAGAGGAAGAAATGAGTCTAACCATATCGTGTAATGCATTGGCAGGAATTAATACTCCTCAAACTCTCAAGATAGAAGGACATATCAAGAAGAAAAAGGTAATAGTGTTGAATGATTCGGGTAGTACCCATAATTTTATTCATTGTAAGGTAGCCAAGGAATTGAATTGCTTCCTATAACCAACACCAAAATGTCAAGTAATGGTTGCAAATGGACGAACTATAAATTTCTTTGGAAAATTCCATAATATCAAACTAACCATGGGGGAATAAGTATGGAATAGTCCAATGCTTTCCATTCCAATGGGAGGTGTTGAGGTTGTACTAGGAGTACAATGGTTACAATCTTTGGGGACGGTAGCTTTTAATTTTCAAGAAATTTTCTTAAAAGAAATTTCAAAAGGAAAGGAAGTCAAATTACGAGGTATTGCAGGGAAACCGAGAAAGATAATAAGCTCTAATGTCATTACAAAGCTTCTGAAGAAAGAAAAACAGGGCATAATTGCACAATTATGCTCACTATAAGTTCCAACATCAAAATCATCTATTTCTGCAGATCTCCAAAATGTCTTGGACAATCATTTCAAACACCTTGAAACTCCCAAAGGACTCCCACCTATTTGTGATCATTTCCATGATATTCATTTGATTCCAGGAAGTGTTCCTCCAAACATCAGGCCTTATAGATATCTTTATGTCCAAAAGAGAAAAATTGAACGTATGATTGCAGAAATTTTAGAGGCTAGTATAAATCAACCTAGTCAAAGTTGTTTCTCTCCTCCAGTAGTATTGGTGCACAATAAGGATGGATCATGGCACATGTGTCTGGATTATAGGAAGCTTAATAAGCTCACTATTAAAGGTAAATTTCCCATTCTTGTGATTGATGAATTATTGGATGAATTACATGGAGTAATTTATTTTACCAAGTTGGATCTTCGTTTAGGATATCATCAAATTAGAATGAACATTGAACATATTCATAAAACAACATTTCGAACTCATGGGGGTCATTATGAATTTTTGGTGATGCCATTTGGCCTTACCAATGCACCTTCTACATTTCAAGGGTTGATGAATTCCATTTTCAAACCCTTCCTTAGAAAATTTGTGCTAGTATTTTTTTATGATATACTAATCTATAGTAGGTCTTGGAAGGATCATGTTCAACATGTGGACAGGGTGCTCAAAATATTGAAGGAGAAACAATTATATGCAAAAACATCCAAATGTTTCTTTGGAGTACAAGAAGTGGAATATCTAGGTCATATTGTATCTCACGAGGGTGTTAAGGTAGACCCTAACAAAATTAAATCCATTGAGGAATGGTCCCCACAACCATAAAGTAGTTGCGAGGATTTTTTGGGTTAACATGGTATTATCGCAAGTTTGTTAAGAATTATGGGAGAATAGCAGCACCTATAACGACATTATTTAAGAAAGATGCATTTTCATGGACTCCTAAAGCAACTAAGGCCTTTGAACATCTTAAATAGGAAATGTTCCTACCACCGGTCTTAGCTATACTAGACTTAACAAAAACCTTTATCATGGAATACTATGCCTCAAAAAATGGAATTGGTGTTGTTTTAATGCAATAAGGAAGACCCATTTTTTTGAAAGTCTTCCAATCAAAGGAAAGTATTTAAAGAAATATATTTATGAGAAATAAATGTTAGCAATACTACATGCACTAAAGAAATGGTGACCTTACCTAACAAGAAGACACTTCAAGGTAAAAACTGATCATGATAGTCTTAAACACTTTTTGGAACAAAGACTATCTTCAGAAAAGCAGCAAAAATGGGTCACAAAGATGTTGGGTTATGACTTTGAAATAATCTACAAAAAATGGAAGCTAAATGTTGTTGCAGATGCACTCTCAAGAAAGAATGAAGAGGTGAAGGCATTGGTTTGTGCCATTTCTATTATCCAACCAGATTGGATAACCGAAGCAAGGGATGAATTGAAGAAGGACAAAGAAGTGTGGACACTCATTCAAAATTTGCAGCAAGATCCTAGTACATATGAAACATTTAGTTGGAAAAATGATTCCTTATGGTACAAAGATTGCTTATATATTTGTAAGAATTCCCAAATAAAACAAAATATTCTTTTGGAATTGCACACTTCTCCTTTAGGACACTCAGGATTTTTAAAAACTTACCATAGGGTGAAGAAAGATTTTTTTTGGAATGGCCTTAAATCTGATATTCAAAATTTTTTAGCGAAATGTTTGGTTTTCTAGCAAAATAAAGTTGAGACAATTAAGACCCCGGGTCTTCTACATCCTTTATCCATTCCAATTCAACGTTGGGGGGAGAGTTCAATGGATTTTATCACAGGTTTACCTAAGTCCAAAGGAAAGAGTGTCATCATGGTGGTAGTTGATAGACTTACCAAGTATGCACACTTTTGTGCATTATCTCATCCATTTAAAGCAAGTACAATTGATATTAAATTTATGGACACAATTCAAAAGCTACATGGAAACACAAAGATTATTGTGAGCGACAGAGATCCCATTTTTACTGGAAATTTTTGGACGGAGTTATTTTCTTGTTTGGGTACTCAACTAGCTCATAGATCACCTTATCATCCTCAATCTAATGGTCAAACAGAGATAGTGAATAAAAGTTTGGAAAGATATCTTCGTTGTTTTGTATCTGACAAAAAAACACAATGGGTCAAGTGGTTACCTCTCGCTGAATGGTGGTATAACACTTCCTTCCAAACTACATCAAAAATGACCCCAATTATGGCACTTTAGGGATATCATCCACCGTCCATTACATCATCTTTAAGAGAAAATTCTAAGGATAAAGCAGTGGAAGCTCACAGAGAATCAACAAGAATTTCTCCAACTCTTAAAGGATAAACTAAATATGGCACAAAATTGAATGAAACAACAAGCAGATCAACATCATAGCAAGAGAAGTTTTGATGTAGGAGATAGGGTATTTTTACAGCTACAACCATACAAATAAATGTCCCTCAAGAAAGATAATAAGGATAATTAATTATCTCCAAAGTACTATTGTCCTTACAAGGTGTTGCAAAAGATTGGTACTATGGCATACAAGTTGGAGCTTCCTGCTTCTTCGCGAGTGCATCCAGTTTTCCATGTTTCATGCTTAAATAAGGTTATAGGTGAAAATCTTCCAGTTCAAAAAATATTTCCAGAACATGATGAGGAAGGAAAATCATATTGGAACCTGAAGTGGTCACGAAAACAAGAACTCGATAGCTACAGAATTGATCAATTTTAGAGTATCTTATCAAGTGGAAGAAATTACCCACTAAATATTCTACATGGGAGGATGAAAATTTTATACAGAATCACCAAGAGATACTCATGCGTTGAGTACAACACTTTTTTGAAGGAGGGGCATGTTAGGTCCCTATATTACAAGTTTAGTCCCTTATTTTTATTAGTGTAGCCCCATTATTATTATTATTATTGTACCCATGTAACCCCAATATTGTTATTATTGTGCCCTTACATTATTATTGTTAGGTTAGCTAGGATTATATTGTGGCCCCATGGACTCCTATATATAGAAGGAGGTTTTTGTTATTTGTATCATCCAAGAATTATTCATTTATGTAATGTATTGGAGGTTTCCCCCTCGATGTGGCTGATTTCTAAGGCGTTGATGTGCTTAGAAGAAATTATTCTACATAGATTTTGAATATGAAGAAAAAAAGGAACAAGAAACATCAAAAGAGGAGGATATACACCAAGAACCAACCCCAAAGAGAAAAAAATGAATCCGACCATATCTTCTAAAGTATTGGTAAGAATTACCACTCCTCAACTCTCAAGATATAAGGATATATCAAGAATTAAAAGGTAATAGTTCTGATTGATTCAGGTAGTGCCCATAATTTATTCATTGTAAGATAGCCAAGGAATTGAATTGCTTCCTATATCTAGTACCAAAGAGTCAAATGATAGTTACAAATGGAGAAACTATAAATTTCTCTGGAAAGTTCCATAATATAAAGCTAACCATGGGGGAATATGTATTGAATATTTCAATGCTTTCCATTCCAATGGGTGGTGCTGATGTTGTACTAGGAATCCAATGGTTACAATCTTTGGGGATCATAACTTTTAATTTTCAATAACTTTTTCTTCAAATTTTTTTGAGAAGGAAAAGAAGTTTAATTAAGGGGTATCACACAAAAACTAGAAAATATAACCAAATCTAATGGCATTAGAACTTATGAAAAAATAACAATGGGACGTAATTGCAAAATTATTCTCACTAGAGATTTAAACATTGAAATCATCGATTTCTCCAGATCTCCAAAATTTCTTAGACAATCATTCTAAGGTTTTTGAGACTCCTAAAGTCCTCCCAACTATTCATAATTGGGATCATTATATTCATTTGATTCCAAGAAGTGTTCCTCCAAACATCAAACCTTACATATATCCCTATGCCCAAAAGAGTGAAATTGAACGTATGGTTGCAGAAATACTAGAGGCTAGTATAATTCAACCTAGTCAAATTTGTTTCTCTACTCCATAGTATTGGTGCACAAGAAAGATAGATCACAACATATGTTTCCAGATTATAGGGAGCTCAACAAGTTCGCTATTAAAGATAAATTTCCCATTCCTCTCATTAATGAATTGTTGTATGAATTACATTGATAAATTTACTTCACCAAGTTGGATCTCCATTTAGGATATCATCAAATAAAAATAAAAACGAAACACGTTCCCAAAAAAAAAAATTAGAACTCATGAGGATCATTATGAATTTTCGGTCATGCCTTTTGGACTTATTAATGCACCTTCAACATTTTCAAGGTTTGGGAGAAGTTCTCAATGGATTTCATCACAGATTTACCCAAGTATGAAATAAAAATTGTCATCATGGTGGTATTTCATATCTTCATTGTTTTGTATATGATAAACAAACATAATGGGGCAAGTGGTTACCTCTAGTTGAATGGTACGAACAATTCCTTCCATACTGCAACAAAAATGATCCCATTTATGGAACTTTATAGATATCATCCACCATCATGGAAGATCACATCAAGCATCAAAAACAAGTTCTCCAAATCTTAAAATATAACCTCACTCTAGCGCAAAATCGAATGAAACAACATGTAAATCATCATCACAGTGAAATAAGTTTTGATGTGGGCGACTGAGTATTTTTATAGTTATAACCATACCAACAAATGTCCCTCAAGAAAGCTAAGAATGCTAATAAATTATCACCCAAGTACTATGGTCTTTACAAATTGTTGCAAAATATTGGCACTATGGCATACAAATTGGAGTTTCCTACATCTTCATGAGTACACCCAGTTTTCCATGTTTTATGCTAAAAAAAATTATTAATGACAAGCTCCCTTTTCAAAAGGTGTTTCCAAAAATTGATGAATAAGGAAGAATCATATTTGAGCCTAAGAAAATCATGGAAATAATAACCCAACAACTACATAATCAATTAATTTCATAGTATCTCATTAACGAGAAGAACTTACCCGTTGAAGATTCCACATGGGAGGATGAAAATTCTATACAAAAGCATCTGGAACTAATCAAACATTGAAGAAACAATTTTTTTAAAGGAGAGGGGCATAAGTCCCTATAATAATAGTGTATTCCCCTTATTGTTATTGTTAGTGTACTCCCCTATTGTTATTGTTGTGCCCATGTATCCCTCAAGTTGTTATCCCCCATGTTGTTATTGTTGTGCCCAATAGAAGCTCACTATTTTTATTGTTGTGCCCTTATATTATTATTTTTATGTAGGATCTGATTATATTGTGACCCCTTAAACTACTATATATACCAAAGATATCTCATCATTTGTATCATCCAGGAATTTTTCATTTATGTAATGTAAAAGAGGTTCTCCCCTCAAAGTGGATAATTTTTAAGTCGTTGACATATCTTAATTTTTAAGTAGTTGATCTATATTTTCTTCTTCTTTGTGAGTTGATTGCATTCTATCTTTACCATCTAGAATTCATGGACAAGATGAAATAATGGTGGCATACCCCCTAGCCCAATCAAGGGAACAAAATGTACAACTTTCAACAAAAACTAAAATTCATAAAGGCATAGATCAGGGTATGGAATAAGGAAAAATTTGGCAACATCACTTTGAAGAAAAGAAAGCTGGAAATAAGACAAGAAGACCTCCAAGAAAAAATCATAGACAAAGGTCTAAATGAAAAAATAAAACAGGAAGAACTTCAACTCCAGCATAGCTGGCAGGAAAGGGCTGCTCAAGAGGAAAAATTATGGAAACAGAAGTCCCGCATCAATTGGCTGAAATGTGGGGAGAGGAACTCAAATTTATTCCACTGGTCCATGATCCAATACAAGAGAAACAACATAATTCTATTCCTAAAGACCAATGGAGGTGGATTCATCCACAAGCATGATGAGATGGAAGAAGAACTCACCCAATAGTTTGGTATGCTCCTCACAAAAACTGATCAAGACAGGTCTGCTGCAATCGAAAAAATCACAAGGCACATCCGAAACCATCCTCAATAATGAACATAATCAAATTTTGTTGAGGAAAGTCTCTATGCAAGAGGTTGAAGATGTATTCATGGCCATGCCCAACGAGAAAGCACTAGGCTCAGATGGCTTTACCACAAACTTCTTCAAGGTTTTTTGGCCTCTACTCAAGGAGGACATTTATGCTCTAGTTGAGGAATCTCACATTCGAAAATTTTTCTTGAAAGATTTTAATTCCACCTTCCTCACCTTAATACCAAAATCAGAGAATGCTTATTCCCCCGACAAGTTTAGACCTATAGCTCTCTGTAACGCCATACACAAGTTCATCTCCAAACTAGCCCACACCTCCTCATCTCGCAGCACCAGTTTAGATATGTTGAAGGTAGAAAAATCCTTGACAACATTATCCTCTCACAAGAAATAATTCACTCCCCGAAAGAACAAAGAAAACCATGTATTCGAATTCAACTGGATATGTCCATGGCTTTTGACAAAATCAGCTGGGACTGCATAAGGGAAGTCCTGGAATCTTTTGGATTCAACAAATATTGCATCAAATGGATCATGGCTCTAGTCTTTGGGGTGTTCTTCTCTATTCTTCTCAATGGATCCCCCTCCAAGACCTTCAATACCTCTTGTCGCATTAGACAAGGGGAATCAATTTCCCCCTTTCTCTTTGTTATCATGACAGGGGGTCTAAGCCGATCCATCACTATTGTTTCCTCTCAATGGATTATCTCTTGAATCAAGCTTTACAACTGCATACCCCCCTCCACACATCAGTAATTTTTGGATGACACCCTTCTCATGGGATCTCCCACCCTCAAAGAATCCCTCTCTTTTAAAGTTATCTTGAATGAGTTTTTCAACACCTTCAGGACCTCCATCAACATGGAGAAATCCAAATTTTTCTTTTTGAATATTGATTTTATAATCCAAAGAAACATTGCCAGGAATCTCGACTTCAAAATTTTCAAATTCCCTAGTTGGGGGTCCCCCTCACCAGCAAGAATATAGCCAAATTTAATTGGGTTAGCCTTACGGCTAAGATGGAAAAACGGTTAGCCAATTGGAACTTCAGATCATTAAACTTAGCTGGCCATTTGGTTCTAGTTCAATCTGTGTTTCAGGCCATTCCTCACTATCTCTATTTGGCCCTGGCCACCCTCAAATCAATCTCCTACCGTCTGAGAAGTATGCACAGGAATTTCCTGTGGAAAGGCAGCAAGAATACAAGAAAATGGGCATTAGTTGCTTGGAAAAAATCCTGCAAACCCAAACAGGAAGGTGGTCTAGGACTTAGAGACCCATAAATCTTAGGCAAGGTCTTGGGCACAAAAACCTGGTGGATTACCAACCCTTACTCCCCATGGAGTAAGCTATGGAAGGAAAAATACGCCCCCTCACACCATCACGATCAAATTATCAAGCTTAATGGAACACTCAAAGGATCTGCTATTTGGAACTAGGCCTGGGGCAACAGAGATGTTATTCAAAACCATTGCTTCTGGGAAATTGGTATGGGAGAGAAAGCCTTATTATGAGAATATGAATGGCAACAGTGCCAAAAACTGGACTAGGTAAAATTCAAGGTACAATTCAAATAGATTAAGGCGCATATGGAAAACAAAAACAAAATGCAGGTCAATCACTACTGGCAGCCCAACAAAGAAAATGATGCCTGGAGGGTCTGGCTCACTAAAGAAGAGTGGAATCAAAATTTATACCCTGAAGCATGGAAAAACTATCTGAAGAATTGGGACACAAACATATTAGAAGAAAAAATGAGGAGGACAAGCTCAGATGGGGGAATAATCCAACTGGAAACTTTAATATCAAATAATCCTATGGCTACTTGGCATCTCCTACCTCCACACCTCTAGTGAAGAAATGGAAGATTCTTTGGGAGAGAATGAAATGGCCCAAAATATGCATTTTCCTTTGGCTCACAATGCACTAGAAGATCCTGACGTGGGATAACTTAATAAATATGGGATTTATTGGCCCCTCGAGGTGCATTCTATGTGGTGTTAATGAGGAAACCACCAACCATTTATTAAATGTATGCAGGTATGCCAAAAACATCTGGAATTGGGCCTTTTTGGTCTTCCATGCCACCGACAGAGACCCTGCCTCCATTCTCAACACCATCGAGCTCTGATGCTCTACCATCTCCAAACATCCTACAATTAACAGGGCTTGGAATATCATCGTGGGGAATTATGAACTAGGAATAAAGCACCATCTCCTCAATCAATCATATGATCATAGAATCGATCACCACATTGAAACTAGAAGCTCCTACCAACCCTGTAACCCAAGAAGATCTTTGTATCCTTTCATTGCTGGACATCCCCTTCTCCTCCATTCCCCCAACGTCCCAGGTCCCCTCCAAACATTGCCTTGATCAATCTTGGCTCCCCCTAGATTCTGGTACACTGAAGCTAAATTTTTATGGGCCGCCAAAGGGAATCCTGGGATGGCAGGATTTGGAGCCGTCTTCAGAAATTTCGGAGGTAAAATTCTCTAGGTCTATGCTGACAATCTTGGTCATTCCACCAACAACGTGGCCGAACTTTAGGCACTAGAACACAAAATTGAGATCGCTAGCACCAAAAATTTCTCTTATCATAGAAGGAGACTCGAGTGTCGCTAAACAAGTTTGTAGGAAAATACAACACGAGAGAACAACTATGCAGGTGTCTGAAAACTAGAGACTAAGTAAAATCCTCAGTAGGATTCACACACGCATTCAACACTGCAAGGGAATCACATTTCAAGCAATCATATGATCTGGAAACCATTGGATGACAAGCTGGCCAATGTTGGGGTGGAGGTCTCCAATAGGCTTCTCTCGACGGGCTCGAATGAGTTAAGCCATGGGACACTCAAGGCGAAGTGTGCCATCATTATGAAGCAAGATCATCTGGACTGGCCTTATGGGGTCCAGGCGCATAGTACTCCACCCCCTAACTTCAACCATGATACCAAACTCCATTTCATATAATCGCAACAGAGGAAATACCAAGCACTTCATGCTAAGCCGCCTAAATGGCCTATCCCTATCTGGTAGCACTGGAAGTTCTAACTACCCCTGACACCCCGCTTGAGTGCCCATCACTCCCCACCCCCTGTCTTCTCATCCGTGTTGAATTTTGCAACAAGAAACAATGAAATTGGCATCCAGAAACAACATGATAGCACCTACACTAATGTGGGACCACAGGTCATGCAGTGATGGGTCCTAGCGATACATTAGTATGAGATTCAATTTATTTAATAAATTGGATGTGTCACAAATTTAATTATACCTTAATTAAATTGGACAATAAAATGTAATCTTATCTCATAATCACTTGTAATAGTTATCTGAGTGTGATAAACTCAATTATCTCATGAATTTTGAGTTGAGGTTGGTTGGTGATGCATGAAGAGTGACTCTATGTGTTTTAGAGTTCAAATTGCAGTTAGTGCATTAGTTTAATGCATGATAAATCAATTAACTTAGTTAAGTGAGTTAAATTCAGTCTAACTAGTTATAACTGATTGTCGCACTAGTGAGAGGTCAAGTGAATTAAATTAGATTTAATTCACATTTATTGATCTATCAACTGACTAATGATTTACTATTAATAGTTGCATTCATGTCAGTTCCAGTGGAGACGCAGTTGAGACAAAGGTTAAAGGGAAGTTGACTATCAATTGTGATATTAGAAGACTACCCAGATGCAGTTAAAACACCACAGGATGTCCATGATACTCAGCGCAGTTGAGGAATTCTAAAATTCCTAAATAATAGGGATTGCATTCATCAGGAATTGCATGAGCAAGGCAGGCTGAAAATAGGTTGAAAATTAACTAAGTGTTGGCCCAATTTTTTTGGATCGGTGTGAGACGATAGGCAGATTGTAGGAGACTCTTGTGAGAAGAATGAATTGTAATTGTTTCATGATTCCTTGTGGAATATATTATATATGATAGAGGTGTTTTTAGAAGTAAGATTTCCTTGGAAAATTATATGTGTTGTGGTTTGATTTGATTATTTCTTTGCTTATTGTGATTGGTGATTGTGTTTAATTTCCGCAATTGATTTGTAGAAGGATTCTGTATCTATCTTTAGTACATTGCCTCATTGGATTGAATACATTAATATACATATTTTTGTATAATTTCTACATGGTATCAGAGCACAAGAAATCACTATAGTGGATGAGAAGTTGAGTTTGTGACTGAATATAATTCAAATTTAAAAAATTATTCTTGCTGTGACAAGTGGATCAGTATCGATATGGCTTTCAATGGCATGAGATTGGAGTATGAACTCAAGGGAAAATCTAACTATATTTCGTGGAAAGACATGATGGAGGCAGTACTGGAGGATAATGGGTTGAAAGCATTCATTGATAATGATGTTCCCAAAACTGTTGTAGCAAATCCTGCAAATCTTGATGCTTGGAAAAAGAAGGTTGCAAGGGGGAGGAGGATCTTATTGGAGGGAGTACGAGACCACATTGTCTGAATTTTCCATGGAAAAGAAACTCCATATGCAGTTTGGAAGGCTTTGACAGATCTATTTCAGAGCAACAGTGATCATAGAAAATTGGCACTTAAGGACAAGCTCAAAAAAATCAAAATGGAGAAAAGCGACACTATTCCAGTATAATTTAAAAAAAAATTCCAATGTCGGGATGAGCTTGGGAGTGTAGGAACTACTGTCACAAATGATGACTTGATGAGCCTAGCTCTTCTAAGCCTTCCCAAGAGTTGGCATAATTATCAAGACTCTGTCAATGAGAGGGAGAAGCTGCCAGATTGGGAACGACTTTGGTCAGATTTGGTGCAAGAAGAATTTAGTTGGAATACTAGGGATGGATCTTCATCTAAGGAAGATGATGAAGAAAATTGTGCTTTGGATTCCAAGGCGAATAAGGGGAAAGGAAAGAAATTCCATACCAAACCTGAGTCCGATAAATATGGAAAGAAGCGTGACATGTCAAGAGTGAAGTTTTTTCACTATCACGAGCATGGACATTATGCCACTAATTGTCCACAACAGAATAAGAAGAACAAGAAGGCTTCAGGATCTGTAGCTGGGAAGGCTTTGGCCTCGCAATTTGAGCTTGACTTCTCGTTGATCGTATGTAGCTGGGAAGGCTTTGGCCTCGCAATTTGAGCTTGACTTCTCGTTGATCGTATGCATGGTGTCAAGTGCGATGGGATCAGGGTGGTACTTGGATAGTGGTGCATCTTTCCACATGACGGGAAACAAATAAATTTCAGTAGCTTGGAGGATAAGGACCTCCAGATGCATATCGAAATGGGTGATGACAGGCGGTATAGAGCTATTGGGATTGGTACAGTTACCTCAAGTAAACCCTTCTTATTAAAAAATGTAATGCATGTACCAGGCTTGAAAATAATTTAGTGGATAGAGGTTATGATGTTGTTTTCAGTGAAGGAAAACCTTTTCTTTGACACAAAGCAACAGGAAAAGCCAAGAAGATTGGGATTCATGTGAAGAATCTCTATAAACTTGATGTATATGGCAGTGTAACATTGATGGGTAAAGCAGACAAAGTGGTGAGTCAGGATGAGGGTGAGTTACACCATGAAGCTTTGAAGGTCATGCAGTAGATTTCTACGGGGATTCCAAAGGGTACTCTTGTGAACATAGACATAGGCAAGGGACGTACCATGGGGAAGTGTGAGAAATCCATGTAATTGTCCCTTCAGAGGGAGATGGATTTGCATGTAGATGAGGAACTCTTGATTCCAAAGAATGAACCTCAAGATGTGGAGCAGCCACATGCGGAGGATCACGAAGTGGAAGAAACTACTCAAGCAGATAAATTTTGAGCCAGATGGGTAGAGGGAGTACATGCAACTATACCTCTAGGTGTGAGGTGGGGCGATGAGAAAAATTAATCCCGAGAATAAATTTGGATAGGGTTCATTGAGATGGTGCATCTCATGGATCGAACCTGGCTATGAGGAGCCCATGGTACAACAGTAGTAGGATTAGTTAGATTGATGTAGTCATATTTCAAGAAGACAGAAATCAGAGTGACATGTGTTAGATAATGGAGCGCAGATCAGAGTTGGCAGCAGTTCAGAGTGCATGGATGCAGATGTCGACAATGCAGAGAGTCTAGTAGACATGTGCAGTAGCTAGCAACAGTCAGAAGACTCTGATGATAGATGCATTATATTGATTCAGTTGTTTAGAGGCTATTCAGTTTCAGAAGTGTTTCATGCAAGAGTTGCATATGCGAGAAACACTAGAGAAGTGTTGCATACAAGATTTTTCATGTGCGAGAAACACTAGAGAAGTGTTGCATGCAAGATTTGCATGTGTATGCAAGATTTGCATGTGTATGCAAGATTTTCACGTGTATGCAAGATTTGCATGTCGCATAGGTGCATGTGCGCATGCAAGGACATTCCAAGGTACTGAATCAGGACATATTGATTCCTTTCTTGTTGAGAGGGAGTGTTGAAGTTTGCAACAAGAAATAATGAAATTGGCATCCAAAAATAACATGACAACACCTACACTAGTGTGGGATCACAAGTCATGTAGTGATGGGTTCTAGCAATACATTATTGTGAAATTCAATTTATTTAATAAATTGGATGTGTGTCAAATTTAATTATCCCTTAATTAAATTGGATAATAAAATGTAATCTTATCTCATAATCACTTGTAATAGTTAACTGAGCATGATAAACTCAATTAGCTCATGAATTTCGAGTTAAGGGTGGTTGGTGAGGCATGCAGAGTGATTCTATGTATTTTAGAGTTGAAGTTGCAGTTAGTGCATTAGTTTAATGGATGAGAAATCAATTAACTTAGTTAAGTGAGTTAAAGTTAGTCTAACTAGTTGTAAATGATTTTCGCACTAGTGAGAGTTCAAGTGAATTAAATCAGATTTAATTCACATGCAGTGATATGTCAAGTGACAGATGATTTACTATTAATAATTGCATGCATGTTAGTTCCAATGGAGACCGAGTTGAGAGAAAGGTTAAAGGGAAGTTGACTATCAGTTGTTATATTGGCAGACTTCCGAGATGAAGTTAAAACACCACAAGACCATGATACTTAGTGCAGTTGAGGAAGGCTAAAATTCCTAAAGAATAGGGACTACATCCATCAGGAATTCCATGAGCAAGGCAGGCTAAAGACAGGTTGAGAATTGGCTAAGTGTTGGCCCGATTTTTATTTGGATCAATGCGAGATGATAGGCAGATTGCAGGAGACTCTTGTGAGAAGAGTGCATTGTAATTGTTTCATGATTCCTTGTGGAATATACAATATATGATAGAGGGATTTTGAGCAGTAAGATTTCCCTGAGAAATTATATGTGTTGTGGTTTGATTTGATTATTTCTTTGCTTATTGTGATTGACGATTGTGTTTAATTTCCGCAATTGATTTATAGAAGGATTTAGTATATAGCTTTAGTACATTGCTTGATAGGATTGAATTCATTAATATACATATGTTTGTATAATTTATACAATCTGGTCCCTCCCTCCCTCACCTATGAATACCCGACCCTCTCTCCTTTCTTTGCGTTCAATCTCAGCGCTCATGTTGTGCTCCCATATGTGCTTTGTCTGTCCACCACCCTCCCTTATAGCCATCGCCCAAACTATCCTTGCTTGCCCTGCATTCCCTGCTTCTATCCCAATATGTCTACCCATCATGCCAACTCCTCAGCTCAAAGGGGGAATAATCATGGCAGGAGGACTCATGTAATACGTTGGGCTTATCGCAGCATGACTCCCACTACGAGGGCAGAGTTAGCGACGCAGCAGGCGGCTCTAAACTATGAGATGATGGTTAATCCAGAAACTTGTCACAAGGTGGCAGAGTTAGAATACCAAGCCAGGCTGGTTCACCAACGAATCGTGACAGAGGAGGTTGATGAGGAATTCAATTGGATTCCTGACCCTATATTAACAAGGACCAGGGAAAATTTTTCCAGCAAGGCAATCAAATTGCACTGGCTGACCAAAACTATGATTGGTATAGTCATGCAAGCCAACCAAGAGCACAATAATAACTTGGAGAAGAAGTTGGACGATCTCACCCAAAATTTCACTCTGTATGTAAGCGATGTTCACTCTGTCACCAAAGAGTCTCCCCACTTCGCACTGTTAAAAAAGAGGATGGCTATAGCGAATGCCTTGCCCAGTGTAAAAAGAGAGGTCAGGGGTGCAACCACCAGCAAACAAGCCCAAGAAGCCTTCATTGAAGGAAGCACTCCAGAGTGGCTAATCATCTTGGAGGCCAAATCTGACAAGGATCTACCGTAACCTACAGCCACTTCAACCTCTTTTTTTTGGTATGCTTTCAGCCCTTTGTTCAAGCCTCGCTGCTCAATACTTCTATGTTTTCATATCTCAAGAGCCCTCAACCTATAGTCGACCAGCCAAGTCTTCTATGACAGGCCTCTACGCAACCCTTTTTGCTTCAGCATCTTACCCCAATAAAATGTCAAGCTCACACAACACTTTGGGGAATTTTTTTCTCTCCACCTGTAACATTTTGTGTAATTCCCATGAAATATCTTTGAGAGTCTCGTTGCTTATGTGTGTCACTCACACCAACTCATAATAATGTAATTATTCGCCTCTGTTTTTAATAGAAATATCTTATTCGCAAAAAAAAAACATCACAGGTGGATAAATCATATTATAACCCCCTTGATGGTTGAACCCCTTTCAAATTTCATCCAAATTATAATTCACCATCTTATTGATATTTAAACTCAATAATAGATATTGTCTCCATGTGACATATTTCTTTCTTATAAGCCCAATTTAGACTTCATCTATTCAATCATTTACCAAATAGTTTACCATTAGGTGATAAAGGACAATGCAAATAGAATCACAATACCTTGATTAGACATGGAGATATTTGCAAGTGATATATCAAAATAAAATCATAGGGAGGTATTTTTTAAGGATTCAAATATTATGCTTATATATAGTATTATAAGTGACTCTCCTGGTTTGAAAATTCATACATATATAATGTAGGTGAATATTCAATAAAAAAACATGTATTTTACTATTAAAATTGGTAAAAAAATATGTGAAATTTTAACCAAATGGGAAAATAATTTTTTCAAAAGATGTTGAAAAAATAGCCAATTAACAAAATTTCACCCCTGAGATTTTCCTTGGGTTGTCAATGAAATCTTCAATAAATAATGTAGAGAGAGAATATTTTATGTTAGATCCCTACAATACTAGTGTATTCCATTTATTTTTTTGTCCCATAGAATCCCACTATTGTTATTGTTGTGTCCTTACATTATTATTGTTATGTAAGCTATGATTATATTGTGACCCCTTATAATCCTATATATACCAAGGAGGTCTTATCATTTATATCATACAAGAATAGTTTATTCATATAATATAAAATTTTCCCCTTCGAAGTGGATAATTTTTAAATTGTTAATCTATCTTCTCTTCCTCTTTGTGAGCTGATTGCACAACATTTGGTATCATAGCTTTGGATTCTAGAGTTTCGATTCTTCAAACAGGTCATCTTGGAATTTTCGCTATAATTTTTTTTTACAAGGAATCAAAAGCTAAAATTACAATCAAATGGAGCCAAAATATTGATAAAATTTTCCTACAAATTTTAGATCTTTTTTCACTAAATTTTTGAAGATATGATCCCAGGAAGTTAAGATTTTTGCACGCTTCATAATTAAATCTCCAAAAAGTGACCTAGGGAAAATAGTCATAACCTTCTCCCCAAGCATCATATTTGAATTTCTTAAAAATTGGTTGAAAGTGCACAACATGTAGCTTCTCATGTATCATTTTTAGGATCAAAGGTAAAAATAGTCACACATGGCACCCCATACAATTTCACTCTACTGAACCAATCGATAATAAGGCCATCGTGGGAGATTATGCTTAACTCTTTATTCAAAAATCCAATCTCATTATGACTTGTGACATTGGAAAGAAGAATCAAAGGGCTACCATAGGAAGAGATTTTAGATCTTGGAGACTTGAAATTACAGAGATAAAATAGTTTCAATATCAAGCTCCTAAAAAACAAGTAAAATGTGTAATGTTTTTAAATTTTGCATAATTTTTGTTTAAAAAATCAGTTTGACATGATTCAAAGGGCATAAAGAAGTATAGATATCATTGTTTGATTCCAAAATGTCTCGAAAAAAAAACCAAAAATATCTTCTATGACACATGAAGAAGAGGAAGAAATGCAACATGATATATCAAAATTACGAGACCAAATGAAAAACATTTCACTCTCACAAAGAGTAACCAAAAATGAATTGGAAGAAATGATGAATGTTAATATGGATGTTTAAAAAGGAACATAAATTCTTTAAAATAAAAAATAGAAGGTTTGAAAGATGGTTTAAAAACAGAAATGGAATTTTTGAAAAAGGGTTTGACAAAGTTTGATCAGGATATCATGTGTTTTGCTCAAAATTTAAAGTGCTTGAAATTGTACCGAACCTAAGCGATCGCAAAGGTCTCATCGTTGCAATTCTAGTGCCTCAAACGGTTCAAAAAACCGATGTCATATGAGGAAGATATCACATTCTGTTCGTTTTCCTAAACAATTAAAATTTTAGTGACAGGGTGACTGGGACGCCCAGTCATCATGCAAGTACAGTCAACAGGTGGCATATACAGGGAATATTCCCTTTTCTCATAACCAATCAAATCTCGCCACATGGCACATTCGGGGTCAAATATTTAGAGATGTATGTTTTATAGAGCACCGTTCGATGGGTCACATGTGGCAAGCCCGAAGGCTTCCATGTGTCCCCAAGAGGTTAATGCAAAATTTTGGTGGAGTCGAGGGGGGGTTCGACCCTGCGACCTCTGGTGTGCACACAAAGAACTCAACCGTCTTTGCTATCCATTTGGTTCTTACCCTTATACAAGTCTGCATTAATTTAAGTTGTTAAGTTTTCATATTTGAGGGGGGGACTGCCAACGATCCCAACCCGTTGGCGGCCCATTGAAGTCATTCACATGAAAAATGGAAACGGTTATATAAAACTTAGCCGGAGGTAATCCTAAACCACAACTCCGACGATGATATTTGCAGCCACATGTCACACCATGACATTAAATCTTAATACGATGGTTTCCTGTAACGTAACCTCCAACAATATACAATGCAGTCACATGCATGGAATGGAGAACTCCGACTCTAGGTTTCGCTCCAATGTAGAGTTTAATACAAACCATAAACCACAGATTTTAAGGCAGGGGGTCAGCTTTTGACCACCCTGCTCTAACCACTTGCATTTAAATCAAACAATATTTTCTGGCGGGATTTGTGGAGGCACCCTAAATTCAGGGGTTTTAACCAAAATTAACTCTAGTTATGTACAATTCTCCACTTTTGGTGGAGTTTTTCTAGTTGATATTGGGAAAAAAGCTTTGGGAGGTCAATTTTTGACCAATTTGGGTGAAACAAGGGTCTACCTAAACTAATTTGAGCATTCTGGAGCGACCGGTGAAGAGAAAACAACCATTTGAGGCTTGTAAACAAATGTAATTCCAATTTTTAGCATAATGACAAAGAGGGACATGCCATTGGGAGCTAGACCAAAAAATGTATCCTAGGAGGGGTGAATTGCTTCATCATGCCTGTTGTGTGAAAATTATATGTGATGTTATTTCTCTATTATACATTGTTGTACAATGTTATTTAGGCTTATTTTTATGCTTAAAACTCACAAATTCATCTATGTTTCATGGTTACAATTCTCATTCTTTAAGCAAACAAATGGAGACAAATTGTTCATGTTTTTATTACTGAAAGGACACTTAGCACAAAAAACTAATACACTCCTTTTAGATTGGGTTGGTATCAGATCTAGAGTTTAATATCTGGTGTTTTTGTGTGCAAAGTTTTGTTTAACTGTTTACAAGGGTTTACATGGTTACTAGGCTCAAGATTAAGAGAGGAGAAGGCAAATTGGTGGAAGCAATAGGTTCTCAAAGTGAGCCACAACAAAGGAAGGAGATATTGCCACATTCTCCACCACCTAGTTCACCTCCGAAAGAAGTAGAAGCAGCATTAAGCATGCCTCCAGAGGAAGAAGAAACCCATGAAGAGGTGGATCCCAAAGAAGAAGAAAGAGTGTTAAGGAAAGCATTCCTTGACATTACTGAAATGATGAGAGTCCTTTATCAAGAAAGGAATGAAAGATTAGAAGGAGAAGGATCCAAAATTAACAAGGAAGGTCAGGGATAATCAGGAGGTCACAATGATGAAGATAAATCAAAGAAGGGCAATGGAGGAAATGGAGGCAGTGGAAAGTCACCATCCTCACCCTCATCATCATCATCCTCTACTTCTTCTTCAGTATAAGAGTCACACAAGTCAAAGAACACAAGTAAAATTCCTTTTCTAAAACTTGATGTTAAGTTTGAATTTCCAATGTTTAATGGCGAAGTCAATGCATAAAAGCTTGATAATTGGATTAGGCAATTGGAGGTCTATTTGAGAATTTAGAACCTTCATGATGATGATACCAAAATCCAACTAGCTTCATTGAGGATGGAAGGTGCAGCACTTGTTTGGTGGGAAGCCAAGACAAAGGAGAAGATAAAAAAGAATGGTAAGATTATTCTATCATGGACTGATTTCATTAATGCAATAAAACAACACTTTTTTCCATTAGCTCACATGCAGAAATCCATAATGAACTGGCAAAATTTTTGACAATTGAAAGGAAAAAATGTACAAGACTACGCCCAAGAATTTAGGAGAAGAACTCTCTTAATAGGGGTAGATTTGTAGAGCCAAGATACTTTTCTCAAGTACATAGGAGGCTTACATAGCTACCGAAGACATACTATTCTCATGTTTAGCCCTACAGGTCTAGATGAATTTTGTGTTTAGGCCACACATCTAGAAGCTAGAGGGAAAAACATTATTGATGAGGGTAGGAAGAAACATTTTAAGGGGAAAAACAAATACAAGGCCTCAAAAGGAAAGGAAAAAATGAATGCATCTATCAAGTAAGAGGGAGAGAAAGTGGTTTGTAAACATTGTTCAAGAGAAGGCCATGAAGAGAAAAATTGTTGGAAATTACATCTTGAAAAGAGACCTAAGTATAACAATAACAAAGGGAAGTAGAAAACTGCAACTACAACTCAACATGACTTAGGAGAGGATTCAGGTGATGAATAAAAAATTATAGCCATGGGATTGAAGAACATGAAGGGGAAAGAAATTGAAACAAAACCCAGTACTATTACATCAAACTGTCACATACAAGCTCCAAATGAAGAAGAGATAATTGAATTGTTTCATGTGAGGGTCATATCCAAACATACCAAGATTGACACACTGTTTGACAGTAGGTCACAAGAAAAATTAATCTCTGAATACTTGCTCAAAAAACTTAATCTTGAGACCAATACACATCCAAAACCATATCCACTTCAGTGGATTTGTAAGGATGCAAATTTACAGGTTTCAAAGAAGTGCATATTGCGCTTTGAAATAACTGCACATTTTGTTGACACAATTGAATTATATGTGGTTTTGCTTGATATTACAGGTATTTTTTTGGGAAGTCCTTACTTGTATGACATGAAAGAAATCTTCCATCTCCATGAGAACAAATACCATTTATTCAAATATGGAAAGGACTACATTGTTAGAGCACATCACAAGAAGACAAATATTGCAATGGTAAATGCTGGATAGGTAAAGAGGCTGGTGAATTCAAGTAAGAATTTTGTTCTTCTAATCATTAATCCTAAAGTTGATATTAATCATGAATCATTTGAGGATTCATGATTAACATCATCTTTAGGCTTAATCATTAGAAGAACAAAATTATTCTATATGATGTAGTTGATGCACATCATGAGATGTTTCAGGAGCCAACAAGATTTCCTCCAAAAAGGGAGATTCAACATGAGATTCAGTTGTAATAAGATTGTCCTCTTCCAAACATCAGCATGTATCGCATGTCGATAATGGAAAATGTTGAAATAAAGAGGCATATCAAGGACATGTTGGACAAGGGACTCATAAGGCCAAGCACTTCGCCATGTGGTTCACACATAGTCTTGATTCCAAAGAAAGATGGGATTTGGCGCATGTGTGTCAATTTCAGAGCTTTGAAAAAAATAATGATAAAGAATCAATATCCACTCCCAAGGATAGATGATTTTCTAGATCAGTTGACAGAAGAAATTTTTTTCACTAAGTTAGATTTATGAAGTGGATATCATCAATTAAGAATTGCAGAAAGTGACATAGGGAAGGCTGCATTCAAAACCAAACAAGGACTCTTTGAGTGTTTAGTTATGCTCTTTGGTTTGTTTCATGAACCAATGACTTTCATGTGTGTTATGGATAATTTTTTGCATCCATTTCTTGATGAATTTGTGATTGTGTATTTAGATGATATACTCATTTTCAGCAAAACAAGAGAATAACATGCCTTGCATGTGAAAAGGGTACTTGATGTTTTGAAGAAAGAGAAATTATTTCTTAAGATGTCTAAGTGTGAATTTGGAAATAATTCTTTGGTTTATTTGGGACACATTGTAGGAGGAGGCAAGTTGACAATTGATCCTTCTAAAGTGGAATCCATTGTGAATTGGCCCACTCCCAAAATAGTAACCAAGATAAGAAGTTTTTTAGGCGCAACTCAGTATTGAAGAAAGTTTATTACTAACTTTTCTACCATAGCAGCTCCTATGCATGAAGTGACAAGTGTGAAGAAAGGCTTCCAATGGGGAGGAAAATAGCAGCAAGATTTTGAAGCTTTAAAATACAATTAGTTTAGTTCCGGTCCTTGCATTACTGAATTTGAGACAACGATTCCAGATACAAACTGATGCTAGTGATTATGCCATGGGCGCAGTAATTTTGCAGCATGGTAAGCCTATCGCTTTTCATTCTGAAACATTCAATGGTTCTGTAACTAATTATCCTACAATGACAAAGAGTTGTATGCATTGGTACAAAGCCTCAAGAAGTGGAAACACTACTTGATGGGTAAAGAGACAATTATGCATATCGATCACCAACCATTACAGTACTTGCAATCACAAGCAAAATTGCAACAATCACAACATTTCAGGTGGATGGGATTTCTTCAACAGTTTCACTTGGTTATAAGGTACAAGAAAGGTATTTTCAATAAATTTGCTGATATTATTTCAAGGCCAATTATAAGTGCTTCTACTTTACTTAAAAATGATTCTATTGCACATGAGAGTTACATAGAACAATATGCATATGATGCTAATTTTCAAGATGTGTATGCTAGTTTGAGTGAAGAGAATCAAGTTGAAAAAAATGATTATCACATGCATGAAAATTTGTTGTTTCATTTGGGCAAGCTGTGTATACCACAAGGAGGGAGGCTTAGTGTCATGAGAGAGGCTCATTCGTCTCTTATTACTAGACATTTTGGCGTAAGAAAAAAAATGGCACATCTACAAAGGTATTGATATTGGCCTCACATGATAGATAGTGTGTCACGTTTTATAAGAGGTTGTTCTATGTGTGCAATAAGCAAGCCTAGCAATAGGAATCTTGGGTTGTAGATGCCACTACCAGTACCATCAAGGCCATGGGAGAGTGTCTCCATGAACTTTGTTGGAGGTCTACCTATGTCAAAAAAACATCATGATTATCTTTATGTAGTTGTGGATAGATTCAGTAAAAAGTGTATACTTATGCCATGTAATAAATCATGATTATTGAGCTTTATTTTCAACATGTATGGGTTCATTATGGATTTCCAACTTCTATTGTTAGTGACACGAATTCCAGGTTCGTTGGGAATTTTTGGTCCAATCTTTGGAAGATCATGGACACAAAGTTGAAAAAGAGAATTTATTTTCATTTGCAAACTGATGGCCAAACTGAGGTGGTGAACAGAACCATTTTGCATATATTGAGAGGATATTGCAACAAACATCCCAAGTTATGGGATGAACAACTTCATTACATTCGGCACGCTTACAATCGAGAAAAGCACTCTTCTAAAAATACTTCACCTTTTGAAGCCTACTTTGGGTATTTTCCGAAATCGCAATTAGACTTCATCTTTGAGAAGGATGTTGCAATTGATGGGAATAGTGATATTGACAAGGCTCAAAATCTCATTGAGAAAATTCAGATTATTCATCAACAAGTTCAAGAAAAACTTGAGAAGAGTCAAAGAAAATACAAGGAGAGGCATGGCAAACATAGAGTTGATCACAAGTTTCAAGAAGGAGATGAGGTATGGTTGCACATAAGCAAAGAAAGGATGCAAGGAGAAGGTAAAAAGCTCAATCCCATTCGCTATGGTCCATTCAATATCATCAAACAAGTTGGTAATAATTCATTTCAACTTGACTTGCCTTCATATATGAAAATGTATTTCATTGTCAATGTGGAAAATTTACGTTTGTATGAGCCTCCTTTGATTGATTATCAAGGGAGTGATATTTAGCTACCATCTATAGAAGATTTCTCGCCAGAATTTCTGGATGAGCTCAAGGAGGATACCATCCTTGACAGGAGGACATGCACTTCTAAGAGGGGAAGTGTCTATTATCTTCGAATTGGGCTCATGGAAAGAAAACCAAGTAAGGGAAGGTGGATGGAAGTTGAAAAGGTGAGGGAATTTTACCCTCATCTTTTGAACATGTAATTAAAGTCTTTTTGGGTCCAAAAGCTTCCGAGAGGTGTGATCAAGAGATCATGTGTTTTTATCAAAATTAAAAGTGATTGAAACTATACCGAACCAAGTGACCAGAAAGGTCTTCTTGTTGCAATTTCAATGCTGTAAACAGTTCGAAAAACCAATGTCGTATGAGAAAGATATCGCGCTTTGTTCGTTTTCCTAAAAAACTAAAAATTTTGTGACAAGGTGACTAGGACGCCTAGTCACTATGCAGGTACAGTCAGCAAGTGGCATATACTAGGAACATTCCCTTTTCTCATAACCAATAAGATCTCGCCATGTGGTGCATCCAAGGTTGAATATTTGGAGATGTACGTTTTATAGAGCACCGTTGGATGGGTGGCACGTCGAAAAAATGGAGGCTGCCATGTGTCCCCAAGATGTTAATGCAAAATTTTGGTGGAGTCGAGGGAGTTCGACCCGGCGACCTCGGCGTGTGCACAAATACCTCCACCATCTCTGCTATCCATTTGTTTCTTACCCTTATACAACTCCACATTAATTTAATTTGTTAATTTTTCATATTTGAGGGTGGGACCACCAGCGGTCCCAACCCGCTGGCGACCCATTGAAGTTAATCACATGCAAAATGGAAACAGTTATATAAAACTTAGCCGGCGGCAATCCTAAACCGCGACTCCAACGGTGATCTTTGCAGTCACATGTCACACTGTCACATTAAATTTTAATACGATGATTTCCTGTAATGTAACCTCCAGCGATATACAACGTGGTCACATGTGCGAAATGGAGACTTTTCTTGCGACAGTTTTGAAAAAGGTTAAAATGGAACTCTGACTTTGGGTTCCGCTCCAATGCAGAGTTTAATACAAACCATAAACCATGGCGTTTAAGGTGGGAGGTCGGCTTGTGACCACCTCACCCTAACCACTTGCATTTAAATCAAACGATCTTTTCCGACCGGATTTGTGGAGGCGCCATAAATTTGGGGTTTTTAACGAAAATTAACTCCAGTTATGTACAGTTCTCCACTTTTAGTGGAGTTTTCTAGCTGATATTGGGAAAAAAAGCTTTGGGAGGTCAATTTTTGTCCAATTTGGGTGAAACAAGAGTCTACCTAAACTACTTTGAGCATTCTGGAGCCACTGGTGCAAATAAAAAAAACCATTTGAAGCTTGTAAACACATGTAATTTCAATTTTGAGCATAATGACAAAGAGGGACATGCCATTGGGAGTTGGATCAGCATATGTAGCCCAGGCGGGGTGAATTGCTTCATCATGCCTGCTGTGTAAAACTTGTGTGATGTTATTTCTCTATTATACAGTGTTGTGCAGTGTTATTTAGGCTTATTTTCATGCTTAAAACTCACAAATTCATCTATGTTTCATGGTTAAAATACTCATTCCTTAAGCAAAAAAATGGAGGACACTTAGCACAACAAACTAAACACTCCTTTCAGATAAAATTTGCTACAAAAAATGTTTCCTAATGGTGACAAGGTATTCCATGATAATCACGATGAGAATAAAAAAATATTAATAATGATTTTAGAGACTTTAACTTTTCGTTTAAGACCTACCACATTCCAAGTATCGATATGAGAAATTTTTATGGCAGGGATTTGATAACATGGATACTACAAATGAAGCAATATTTTGATCTACATGATGTGCAACCCTCACAAAAGGTATGTATTTCATTTCTATATTTAGAACCCAATCAGTTTGTATTGGGTAGATAGATTTGTTCTCGTAAACCTCTTTTCAACTGGTCAATTTTTATGGAAAAAATGATAACCCATTATGAGGATACAAAGAGCAACACCTTCTTTAGCCAATTAATAAATCTCAAAAAAAGGGTTCAATGGTAGAGCACATTGAAGACTTCCAAAAATTAAATATTAGGGTAATTGATATTCTAGAAGAACATAGGATTAATGTATTCATAAAAAATTTAAAGGATAACACCCACCATAAGGTGCACCTTTGAGAACCCGATTCATTGGAGAAGGGATTCAGAGTGGCAAGAAAAGTTAAAAAAAAAATATGGAAACAAGGAAGTATACCACTCACAACTATAAAAACATAAGTGTTTTTACTTCTTCCACAACCTACAAATTTGACACCACAACAATTGGAGGAAAAAAGAGAAAAATGGCTTTGTTACAGTTGTGATAACAAATATACTAAAAGTCATAAGTGCGTTGAGAATAAATTATTCTACATATATTGTGAATACGAGGACAAAAAGGGACATGAAACATCAAAAGAGGAGGATATACACCAGTAACTAACCCCAAAGAAAAAAATAAATCCAACCATATCTTCTAAATCATTGACATGAATTACCACTCCCCAAACTCTCAAGATAGAAGGACATATCAAGAATTGAAAGTTAATAGTTCTGATTGATTCGAGTAATACCCATAATTTATTCATTGTAAGATAACCAAAGAATTGAATTTCTTCCTATATCCAGCACCAAAGTATCAACTGATGGTTACAAATGGAAAAAATATAAATTTCTCTGGAAATTTCCATAATATCAAGCTAACCATGGGGAAATATGTATTGAATAGTTCAATTCTTTCCATTTCAATGGGTGGTGTTGATATTGTACTAGGAATCCAATGGTTACAATCTTTGGGGATGATAGCTTTTAATTTTCAAGAACTTTTTTTGAAATTTTTTTTGGAAAGGAAAAGAAGTTGAATTAAGGGGTATCACAGGGAAACTAAGAAACATAATAAAATCTAATGACATGACAAAACTTATGAAAAATAGAACAATGGGGCATAATTGCAAAATTATGCTCACTAGAGGTTCAAACATTGAAATCATATATTTCTCCATATCTCCAAAAAGTCTTGGAAAATCATTCTAAGGTATTTGAGACTCCCAAATTCCTCCCACCTATTCGTAATCGAGATCATTCAAGCAAGATAAGAATGATAATAAATTATCACCCAAGTACTATGGTCTTTGCAAAGTGTTGCAAAATATTGACACTATGGCATACAAATTGGAGTTTCCTACATCTTCCTGAATACACCAAATTTTCCATGTTTTATGCTAAAAAAAAGTTATCGGTGACAAGCTCCAATTTCAAACAATGTTGCCATAACTTGACAAAAAGGAAGAATCATATTTGAGCCTAAAGTAGTCATTAAAAAAAGAACCCAACAATTATATAATCAATTAATTTCAAAGTATATCATTAGATGGAAGAACTTACCAGCTGAAGATTCCACATGGGAGGATGAAAATACTATACAAAAGAATTTGGAACTACTCAAACATTGAGGACACTTTTTTTTAAAGGAGAGGGGCATAAGTCCCTATAATACTACCATATTCCCCTTATTGTTATTGTTAGTGTACCCCCCTATTGTTATTGTTGTGCCCATTTATCCCTCCTCATGTTTTTATCCCCCATGTTCTTATTGTTGTGCCCCATAGAAGCTCACTATTGTTATTATTGTGCCATTACTTTATTATTTTTATGTAGGCTTTGATTATATTGTGACCCCTTAAACTCCTATATATACCAAAGAGATATGATCATTTGTATCATATCATCCAAGAATTGTTCATTTATGTAATGAAAGGAGATTTCCCCCTCAAAGTGGATAATTTTTAAGTCGTTGATCTATCTTAATTTTTAAGTAATCGTTCTATCTTTTCTTCTTCTTTGTGAGTTGATTTCATAACAACATAAAGTAAAATTCTCTCTATACTGAAAGCATAACTAACTTATCATTGATCTATCTTAATTTTTAAGTAGTTGATCTATATTTTCTTCTCCTTTGCGTAACAACTTACAAATCTATGATAAGAGATAATTGCATAACAACTTACAACTCTATGATAAAGTAAAATATTTCTCTCTATACCAAAAGAATAACTAACTTAAAAAATAAAAATAAATATGCTTGGAATTGAAATACAATGCATTAGTATTCAAAAGAAGATGAAAATTAATCCTAACAAATGCAATCTCTCATTAGAAAATTACAATCCCTTATTTGAGTTTGCAAAAATATATATTTATGTAAGAAATAATGTTGAATGTCTTATTTGGAGCTCAAAATCAAATTGAAATTATTTCAATTTCATCAACCTACTAAGGAAAAAATGTAATATTCAGAATTTATGGAGAAAATGGTGAATCATATTACAACCAAAATATTGATCTAATTGAAATTATTTCAACTTCATCAATCGAGTAAAAGGAAGAAATGTAATACTCAAGATTTATGGAGAAAGTGGTGAATCATATTACAAACAAAATATTAATCTAATTGAAATTATTTCAACTTCATCAACCTTGAGTAAAAGGAAGAAATGTAATATTCATGATTTATGGAGAAAGTGAGGATAATGAGAGGGTGTTTATAAAATTTTATTAAAATGAGAAATATCATATTAAATATTTGTGTAGAAATGGAAAATAGTGAGTGGGAATATTTAATTTTCAATTTCATCAACCTACTAAGGAAGAAATGTAATATTCAGAATTTATGGAGAAAATGGTAAATTATATTACAACCTAAATATTGATCTAATTGACATTATTTCAACTTCATCAATCTTGAGTAAAAAGAAGAAATGTAATACTCATGATTTATGGAGAAAGTGGTGAATCATATTAAAAACAAAATATTGATTTAATTGAAATTATTTCAACTTCATCAACCTTGAGTAAAAGGAAGAAATGTAATATTCATGATTTATGGAGAAAGTGGAGATAATGAGAGGGAGTTTATAAAATTTTATTAAAATGAGAAATATGATATGAAATATTTGTGCATAAATAGAAGATAATGAGTGGAAATATTTAATTCAGTAATGAGAAGGAATTTATAAACTTTTATTAAAATGATAAATATGATATTAAATATTTGTGTAAAAATGGAGGATAGTGAGTGAGTGGGAATATTTAATTCAATAATGAGAAGGAGTTTATAAAGTTGTATTAAAATGAGAAATATGATATTAAATATTTATGCAAAAGGGAAAGACATTGAGTAAGAATATTTAATTCAATATTACAATAATAATGTTTGAGATAATTAAATTATTTTAAATAAAATAGTTGATTTTATGAAGGAAAACAAAGATATTAGTCTTTACATAGATATTTTAGACTACTCATCCTAAAAGAGATTTAAAAAATAAATAAAAATTATTTTTTAGAATTAAATAATATGTACAACTATTTTGAAAAAAAAAATACTTAAATTTTTTTTTAATAGAAATAAATCAAAATATATAACCACTTTTAAAAATTAGTAAAATGTTAATTAAAATTCATATCATTAATCTTTATCATTTTTATTGATAAAATTATATATTAATTTCAATAATGATCTAAATGTTATATTATGTAATTGTAAACGTAAAGGTTGCTTTAATAAAACATTATGAAAATTTCAAAGTTAAATGGACTCTAATTTTAACATAATTTTATTTTAACATATATATATAACTTAATCACAACCATCCATTTAAAGCAATGACTAACCAATCCACTTTATCGTAAGTCAAAATTACTTATTTTCAAATTTTATAACCTTTAATTTGTATACCATTGAAATGGGTTTGATAGGTCCATTTTCAATATATCTCATGCATATTCCAGAAAACATTTTAAACCTATAAAACCTATAACATTTAAAACCTATAAAATGTGATATATCGTGAAGCTTTGCAAATTGGTGTATATAAAATATAGGCTTGAGTGGGTTTCATATTCAATGTGTTTAATGAGAAGAGAAACGAGAGAAAATAAAAATTCATATTTAATATTTTTAATGAGAAGAGAAATCAGAGAAAATATTCATATTCAATGTGTTTAATGAGAAGAGAAGAGAAATATGAAATTTTTTTTTTGAGAAAATAAACATAAAAACGGTTTAATTTTCTAAATTTGTATAATTTAATTTAATATTTATTTAATTAATTAATTTTAGATAGATTAAGATAAACTGGTAAAAATGTAATTAGTTATAAAGCGTTTATAAGTTTAAATTAATTTTGGATATTTTATAAAACATTTTTTTTATCTCTGGTATGAGCTTTTATTTTCAACCCTTACTCATAAAAACTAAACTTATAAGAAAATGAGACTAAATTCCACATATGCCAACTAATCTACTCCTTAGAAATTGAAGGTATGAGCTCTCACCTTCAACCCCTACTCATAAAAACTGAACCTATAAGCAAATGGGACTAAATTCCACATATGCCAACTAATCTACTGCTTGGAAATTGAAGGTTTCATATATTCTAGCATTGCAATGTTTGAAACACACATAAAACATTCTCTAAATAAGTTTAATAGTTTAAGTCAAGTCAACTTTGGATATCTTAGAAGACATTTTTTGTTTCCATATTAGCTCTCACTCTCGATCCCTACTCATAAAAACTGAACCTATAAGCAAATAGGACTAAACCCCACATATGCCAATTAATCTACACCTCAAGAATTCAATATTTAAAACTTAGACATATATAAAACTCTCTAAATAAGTTTAATACAAATTTAATATCTTATTGCACAAAAGTAGAGTCATTTAAATCATTTTTATACACCTTAATATAGATGAAAAAATTGTAGTATTCAAATCACTGCTCGGAAGGTTTCTTGTTCCACAGACAAAAAAAATGGCATCCTTTAGTCGATTACAAATTCCTAAAATATTTTGGGATTTGACAGACATGGATAAGGTGAGAGAATTGACATCACCCATGTCCATCGAATAGGTCAAACAATTGATATTTCCCATGTCCATCCAATCCCAAAAATCCCATAGTATTATGGGATGTGGACATGGATGAAATAATTGACCTTGCCCATGTCCATCAAATCCCATAGTATTATGGGATGTGACAGACATGGATGAGATCAAATAATTGACCTCGCCCATGTCCATCGAATCCCATAATATTCTCAGAAATTGACCTCGACTGTTATAGATTCCCAAAATATTCTAGAGGTTATCCATCGAATCCCATAGTATTATGGGATCTGAGATACATGGATGAAATAATTGACCTCGCCCATGTCAATCGAATCTCGAGTATTATGGGATCTCACAAACATGGATGAGGTAAAATAATTGACCTCACCTATGTCCATCGAATGGATAAGGTTAGATAATTAACATCACCCATGTCCATCGAATAGACAATTGACATCGCTCATGTCCATCGAATCCCAGAAAATGCCATAGTATTATGGGATGTGGATATGGATGAAATAATTGACCTCGCCCATGTCCATTGAATCCCATAATATTCTGAGAAATTGACCTCGCCAGTTGCAGATTCCCAAAATATTATAGGTTATCCATCGAATCCCATATTATTATGGGATCTGAGATACATAGATGAAATAATTGACCTCACCCATGTCCATCGAATCCTGATTATTATGGGATCTCACAAACATGGATGAGGTCAAATAATTGACCTCACCTATGTCCATCGAATCTCGGAGTATTCGAGGAAATTGATCTTGCCCATTGAAGATTCCAAGAATATTCTAGGTTCTGACAAACATGGATGAGGTCAAATATGTCCATCAAATCCCATAATATTCTAGGTTCTGATAGACATGGATGAGGTCAAATAAGTCCATCGAATCCCAGAATATTATGGGAATTGATAGATATGGATGAGGTCAAATAATTGACCTCGCCAAATTGGCCTCGCCCATTACAAATTCCTAGAATATTTTGAGTTCTCACATACATGGATTTGTCCATATCCAACGAATCCGAGAATATTATGGGATCTGACATATGAAATACATGGGCCCATGTCCTATTATGGAATCTCAAGTCAAATAATTGAACTTGCCCATGTCCATTAAATCCCAAAATATTCCGAGATATGAAAGACATGGATGAGGTCAAGAGACATGGATGAGGTCAAATAATTGATCCCGCCCATGTCCATCGAATCCTATCAAATATTTGATCTCGCCCATGTCCATCAAATCCCAAATATTGATCTCGGTTATGTCCACCAAATCCCAAATTCGCCCATGTTCATCAAATCCCAAAATATTCCGAGATATGAAAGACATGAATGAGGTCAAATAATTGACCCTGCCCATGTCCATCAAATCCCGTCAAATAATTAATCTTGCCCATATCCATCAAATCGCAAAATTTTGATCTCAGCCATGTCCACCAAATCCCAAAATAACCCATATCAGATCGCAATCCCAAAATATTCCAAAAATTCATTTAAAAAAAAACAAAAAAAAACTATTATACTGATGTTCAATTTAATTTGAACTTCAAAACAAAATATTTATTATTTTATTGAAAAAGGGAATGAAGCTGATGAATGATTCACACCCACCGAATCAGCTGTAGAATACAACTAACAACTAACTTTTCTAACTTCTGTACATGGTTGAGAAAACTGAAGAAAATCTTGATAAAAGTTGAAAAGGATATTGAAAAAACCTGATCTGTGTAGCACGGGTGCCGAGAACCCTAGCACGCTCGTACTTGGTCATGAATTTTGATGTTTTACGAGGTTTGTCAGAAGCATCTGTAGAATGCTCAAACCCATCATCTTCGGCCACCTCTTCTACTGCATCTTCTTCTCCCGCTTCCTCTTCTACTTCCTCATCCTGCCAGGCCAAACAGGAAAACCACTCTATTGAAAACCAGAAACTAGATGTGTGCATGTAGTTTGATTTCTGTATGCAGTAAAATTTAAACTACCAGCGGTTCCTCGAACTCCACGTATCTGCAACAAGTAAAATCATGGGCAGAATAAGTATCAATAATCATGGGCTTTATCAATAATGAGCAGAATAAGTATCAATAATGGGCAGAATAAGTATCATGGAATTCGAGCTTAACGCACCCGTCACCGCCATCGAAGTCGTAGTCGTCTTCGTCCGCCATTGGAGAAGATAAAGAGAGGAAGATGAACGAGATGACCTAATTCTGGGATGGGACGCCAAATTGGAGTTGGGCCAGAGAACAGATTAGACTGCAGCATACTGGAAAAGTTTGGAAAAGTTTGAGAAGTTAGAACGTTATTATAACTGAATGTCGGTTCGCTCGAAGAACTTCGCCTATCTTCTCATTCATTTCTTATTTCATGGTACCTTGGTTAATAGATAAAATGGTGGATTGGAAAATATGCGATATGCTATAGCTTAAGGGTCTAGGTGAATATGAAGGTTTAATCTTAACAACAAACTACAATCATGGCTATGAGTACCTTGGTTAATAGGTAAAATGAATTGGAAAATATGTGATATGCTATAGGTTAAGGGTCCAGATGAATATGAAGGTTTAATCTTAACAACAAACTACAATCATGGCTATGACTCTCAGATTTTATGAGAAAAATGTAATGTTGATTTATTCGTGTTTTATTTTTATTTTGAAAATTTCAGATGTATAGAAAGTAAATGCAATGTGTTTTACATGATTAGTTTCTATTGATTTTGGAATTTATGTTGAGAGCGTTTTTATCATCTAATGTAAAAAATGTTCTCTATCATAATGTTTTCTCAACAGATGTTATGAAAATCTTTTGGTTAATATTAATGTTAATTTTTTCAATGTGAGATTAAAGGATATGTGAGATTAAAGAAAAGCGTAAAAGAGATTAAGGTTTTATGGAGTGTATTTCAAGCATAATTTTTTTAATTAAGATATTCATCTATGAGCACTATAGATTATATTAATATGGAAATAATGGAAAAAGGATTTGAAGCCACCTCGAACACTTTATACTAAGGACATTACTAGACTAGTAGTAAGATGAAAACAAACTTTATTGAAAATGATTAATCGTGTTTAAGATGTATGCACCTTATATGTAGTCACACATCAACTATCGTCTTTCTAAGATAGTGATGAAATCTATATTTCAAGAGAAAAACAACATTTATTACATGGATGCAATTTCAAGAAGTGGATTTTTGTTCAATTCATTAGGGCACCATTTTTAAAGAAAAATAAGAAAATAAAATAACTCTTCTTACTATGGAATTTAACATCTTTGATTTATGTCAAAACTAAACATTTGGCCTATCCATAACCTACCTTTGCAATTTTAAGAATAAATTGAAAACAATTGACTTGAAGGAAACGAATCATAATAGAGTACAAAAATAAAAATCAAATATTATTGTAATAATTTCTAGTGGTAGTTTAGGTGTTGACCATTTTAGCTCCCAAACTAGTATTTCAATATGCTAAGTCCGAACATCTCCCAATGCCACCAAACAACTCTCCTCTCACTTTAGAGATGTTGTTTTTCCAACTCAAGGAGATAATCCATAGATGGTGTTGTTTAACCTAAAAATTAGGGCCAAAGAAAAAATATAGATCACTTAATGTCATATGAAAAAAGATATTTCAGTGAAAAATTATGAACCCATTGTTACATATCCAACCACCTAATTAGCATTAAATGGATGAAGTATTTTAATTTTTCCTTTTAAACACTAATATAAGGTCACATTTAAGGCCCTTATAATCACCAACAGCTTTCGAATGATAATACTCTTGCTTAATTCCAATCCCCAAGCTATGGCACTTTAAATTTCAATAGGGGATTTCTAGTCCTGCCACATCATCATTTGTACATGGCACTACACATTCCAAATGACATGGAATTGTATGGATAACCCTTGCGTCTCACAAATACCAAGGCCTTCTAATCTTGTTCAAGGCATTGTATTGCATTCGGGAAGTTTTGTTTCCTTGTGATAGACTATGCCACCTTTCTTTATCACATGTCTAGAAGTTTTTGGTTCTTTCCACAAACTGCAAGAAAATTATTTCTTGTGATATGTCACATATTCCAAAATTTCCTTTTGTCTCATCAAATCTCTCTTTCCCCATTCTTTCTTCTCTTCCTTGTTTCTTCTTCTTCCTTTCCTCATCATCTTCGTTACTTCTTAACCATGTTGCATCTTCAAAATTGTTTAGGCTTGCCTATCATCATGCCCAAAATATCTATGGTCTAATAGATTACACCCACAAGGTTTTCCCTTTACATGATCTTTTATTCTCCTCCATTTAACTTCCTTGCCTTCTTCATCACTCTTTCCCTTTCCATTATTTTTTTTTCCTCATCACAACTTCAAAGAAGTTCTTACCCACGATGTATCACATTAGAAGTATTTGTGGCATGTTACATCACACCCTTAATACTCGTATTATTTGCCATCTGAGTAATCTCACTATCTCACACTCATTGCATCACCAAATATTTTCATTCATGTCACATTGCACCATAATTTTTTTGTGGTATGATATGTAGTTCTCTTGAAATAAGTTTTTGGGTGATACTTATCCCTTCATCTTTGGCTCACCATATAAAATATCAGATAAAGCTTGATAGTGTGGAATATTGCAACAAAAATTTATGGTGGGATACATCACACCATGACAACTTCCATTCTCTTGTAACATGTTGACCACTTTGTCCTAAACTCCAGGTCTTCCAAGATTTCATGAATTTCATCATGTTGCAAGAAGTTAATTGTTGTATGATATAGGCTATATTGCATGAAAGAATATTTTCATGTGATATATTAAATCTTCCCAAGTATTCCTTAGAACCAATTTCCACAAAAATTATGAAATTTCCTACATTTATTTAAGGCTTAAGAACTTTAAATTTGTCTAAGTTTAGAAGACTCTATTACTCAAAGGTTCCTAAGCCCCAGGATTCATAAATTACCCTATAGGAAAAATTATGTACATGCATACTATTGAGTATTTCATATTAAGGGTATGGCTATATTCCCATGGGATTTAAGCCTAAATTCCTTCATAGATAGTATTAAAGGCCAAGGGCCCTAAGACTTTAGAGATTTTATTTTCCTTTCTTTCTGTAAGGTCACCTTAGATTAAGCTTATCCAAATATCAAAATTCTCATAGTAACTGGAGAACTCACATTCGTGTCTTCAATCACAATGGTTAGTTTAGTTAGTTCAAGATAAGTTGTCAGGTGAATTACTCTTCCAATTGATCAAGTCTAAAGTCCACCTAAGTCTTAATTACTTAATCAATCCTTCTTAATTCAAGAAGTCTATTTAGAATGGAGGATCCTCTCATACTTGTTCTAATGCCTCAATTTTCTAAGTAGTTTATTTAGCATTTGTTATGTAACGAAATTTTTGATATTCATACCAAGACACCCATACCATATCTAAGTCAACAAAATTCTTATAACTCCAATCAGGTTATAGTTTTACTAAGGCTTAATTATTACAAATTTTAGAATTTAGAAAAGTGCTTCTTCCTTGGGTGCAAAAATGATATACTTAAAGGTAGGGTGTCCTTTCCTTTTTAATATTAATGTATTCCCTTTGTTACTTAGTGATTTAGTTAAGTATCAATTCTCTAATAGGTCCAAACCCTTAATCTCATATGATTTATTCTACTAGAAAACTACAAGATTCCTTTCTTAGTTGTAAAAGAAAAATTACTTCATCATACTTAATTCATGCATTCATGGTGAAAAATATGATATTAAGAAAATAGAATTGATGATATGGCACAATTATTGATTGTAGAGAACCTCACCTTCAATTTATTGTAGGTTTTCTATGTATTATTTCTTATTATTACACCATCAAGACAATCATCCATGTTGATTCAACTTAACAAGTAAGAAAACATAAAAAAGAGAACAATATTAACACTTAACTAAAAATGTTGAATAGTCCAACCAACTAAACAAGGGTGAGTAATTTTCCACCCAACCATAGGTATAGATGCAATTGATATTTCTATAGTTGGCTAGCTCCTAACTAGAGCATGATACCACTAGGGTGAATTTAACATCACTCAAAAACTAATTTTCAAATGGAAATCTATTTCATAGGTATATGATCAATAGGGAAACCTTTATTTAATAAGTGTAGGGCCTCCATGATCTCCAATATTTCATTTGTTTTCCTGCATGACACTTAAGTGAGTTCCTTACTACAATATCATCCTTTAGTGACTTCTCTCTCTTATGCCCATCATGTGTGCTTGGAACAATTCCAAATCAAAACTATCACACTTGGAAAATTTAGGGTATTTCCCCACACCAATGTAGTGCATCCATTCAAGGATTATGAGTTCAGGTTTCATAAGCATGGCTAGGATCACTAATGGATTTTCCTCTCTATTCTCTTTGCATACAAAAATTTAACTATGCCCCCCGCCGCCCACCCCCCCCCCCCCCCGCCCTTATGCACACTCCCCCAAAATCGTGATATCCTCCTTTTTCCCATGTAGGCTTGGGTTATCTATATTTTCCCATGGATGTACTTGCTAATTCAATGTGTTTATTTTTTTTATTTTTGAGAGGAGTCTCTCAACTACCACTCTACACTCAATAAAAATTTGGAGGAGACACTTCAACCAATCAAAAATTTCATTTAATGATTTAGGCATGAGGGAAAAGTGAGTGGGACATTTAAAATTCGAATATCAATGAAAAAATGGTTTTATCAAGCCTTGGAATAATTTATATGTGAACCTCCAAATCCCCTTCATTATTCCCTCCTCCTACTATTATGGTACCTATAGGTACTGTTGAGATTTTTAATTAGCGATTAAGCCTCTTAATATTTAATTGTCAATCTGGGGCTTGTAAGCTTCGAGCTGTACTGCGTTTTTGGCTTAGCATATGATCAGAGCATATATTTCATTGTTAATGATTGTTAAGTACACACTCTTCTATAAATTAAGTAAAATAGCACTCATCTCTCTTTGCCTTGAATTAAATCAACCAAATTGAATCAATCTTAAATTAAATTCAAATAAAAATAACTTTGATCTACATCTGAGCAATATTAATCATAATCCAAGAAATGAAAATTACTATTTAAATGATATTAATTTCAATCTAATTAATGGAAATCTCAATCTAAATACTAAGATCTATCTAATATAAATACAAGAATCTTAAATCAATCAAGATTAATTTATATTGATATCATAATTTCACTTACATACATTCCTTCAATCATTTGTCTCATTTTCACACATTGTCTTCCCCCTCCTTAAAAAAATTTCCAATCTTACAATACAAACCAAGGCTGAGCCATTTATAAGATTTAGAAGGCGAATTAGTCATTTTCCTCAATTTTGGAAAATTGAACAATTTTAACAAACTAACCTCAAAGATATTGGCATATCTTCCTAACCATGAAGAATTTTGGAAAATAGTTTGGAAGGAGCCTAATATTTGTTATATCTTAAACAAAAACCTCTATTGTATTTGTCTCATTCAAATCCAGATCCTTGGAAATTGTGACCAAAATTGGTTGTCTGGTTATTTTTGCAACGTTATAGAATTATGGAAAAACAATCATTTTTTACCAAATTGCCTCCAAGACCGACGTATAGATTTTAGAATAATTCGAATATAGAGAAACTGTTTTGGATATACATAATTGGTTATATTTTAACAAATCCATTTCCTTAGATTTTCGAGATTCACCTCGCGTTGCACACAAATCGAGGTCAAACTTGGCGATTTGGAAACTTTGCACATTTTGAGAAAATTTGTTAATCAGCTCCTAGGGACCCACATGTGTGACTTGGATGCAATCCAACACATGGGATGGTATTAAAAGATTATTTTGGTCAATAACCTTCCTCATTTTTCCCCGGAAGCGTGTCGGGATGTTGAAACTCCAAATTGGACATTTCTGTACTCGACTTGCTGTATCTAGTTTAACTGGCTTGTGAGGAATTTTGACAATGGAACCCTATGAAAAATGAAGAAAAACCGTCATTAGAAAATCATGACTAAATCATCTCTAATTATAGAAAAGCTGAGAAAACTAATGATAATCAACCACGAGGCGTAAGTCATGAATTGGCGACAAGTGATGGAATTATGGTGTGAAATGAGTGTAAAGGTGTCGGAATTGAGGTTATGAACGATGGTAATATATAGTGGAAAATTAAGCATATTTTAGGCCCAACAAGTACCATAATTTGACTACATATTGGAAAATACCTCTAAAAGTCACACTATTTAACCCCCTACCAATACGAACCCAATACACCTTCCCAATTTAAAAAATCCGTACTTTCACTAGATATTATTGGAATCCATTTTTTCATTAACATATTTTATAATACTTTATATTTTTTTCATTAACTTTGAGCTCCATTTTTTATACCTGTCAATATAAAAACTCGTTACCCCCTATTATATGATCAATATGTTATGCCATTTTTTCCTCAATATATATCCCCCAATATGAACACATGTGGTCTAGTATTTCTCCCCCAGTGAAGCCCCCATGAACTTAGGTAAACCCTATATGGTCTAACTTTAAGGTACACATGTTCACCTACTTGAAATTATTTATTCATCATGCTCTCATATGTATAACTCTTATGTTTTTCCTAGCCTATTTTTAGATTTTATCTAACCTTGATCACTTCTTTCTGTACTTATTTTTGAATCCTAGGTCCAAGTAGAGCTCTATCCACTTAATTATCCTAGATAATTGAATTTTTCCACTTATTTCCATAGATTGGTTCAAAATAACTCATATTTAGGGAAGTTTGGTAACCATTTTTATATCCAAATTCTACCAAACGAAAGTAATCTTTCCACCTTGTTGGCGTGTTCATTACATACATGTAGAACATGCATTCCAATATCTAATTTTTTTTATTTCACATCAATTTTAGGATGGTAGGTAGTGATAAAATTCAATTGCATGCTTAAACCTTCAAATGATTTTCTCCAAAACTTTGACACAAAATTTTCATATATGTTTGATATAATTTTTTTTAGAAAACCATGTAGTCTAAAAAACTATTTACAGATATGTCAACAATATTTATTTCTTTTTGCGTTGACTTTACTAATATATAGTGAACAACTTTACTTAGCTTTCCAACTACTAGCATAATTATGATGATGTCTCATTGTCCTTTGTAATCCCATGATGAAATCCAACAATATAACTCCCCACTTCCACATGGGAATCAATATATGATCTGTATTTATGCAGGAACACAATAAAATATAGAAATAAACATAAATGAAGAGATGCAACAGAAATAAGACTTCATTTCATTAATATCAAACAACTGAAGTATTCTTGTAGATAGAATGGACATAAAATAGCTAGGGTGATGGTAGCTTATCTTCGAGAAGAGATGTGGCTGCTACGTGCCTATGAATTGTGTTACAATGAGTCTCGAAGGCCTATTTATTATTGAGAAACAATAGAAAACCCAGAAACAATAGAAAAACCTAAACATCCAAAAACCTAACCCTAGGAGATGAAATGCCAAACTATGGGCCCCGTTGGGGTAAATTGGTACATCAATTTCTTGGGGTCGTAACTTTGGCATACAATCTCCATTTGTCGTGCATGATACCTCGTTAGAAATATCTATTCGAGTACTACAACTTTTGTTAGAGAATTTCAAGTTGAAGACTCACATTCACTGCAAGTGATTTTCCGAAAAACGTTGTTTAGGGCCTCAAAATGGCTCCATAAGTTTAGGACCCAAAAAACTGCCAAAAATAGTAAATTGTGCTACAATTAAGGAAACTAAAAAAATAAAATAAAAAATGGCGGGGGTCCAAGTGGAATATGTGGGTGGCCACCAATATCCACCTGGATCAATATAGGTTGTAGTAAACCTGTAGGGTGCTTGTGTTTTGGTTTGACCTACTAACACTCAATACATTTGGTAATGTAGTTAGCAATATCCTTCTTAATTTTGAACAAGTAATATTTTTCCTAGAAATTATAATCATACATTGATTACATGGGTGTACCAATTACAATATCTTATATAACTCATCCATAATGGTTCTTTTTATCTTTTTGGAATTCGGGATGTACAACCTACCCATGTAGGTCAACAACCTATCCTTCATCATTTGGAAACTTCCACATTTTTTTCCTACTATACCTTTTTTCAATTAGCATTTTATTTGGAGGTAGTTCTCATATGCAAGCCCTGGCATCTTTCACCCAATTCTTTAAGTTTTATGTACAAATATTGATAGTTACCAAGTCGATCACTTGCATGTTTCCACTAAGTGCATTTTCCACTCTATTTTCCTTTCCCTTTATATGTTTTATCTCAAAATAATATTCACTAATGAGGGATACCCATCTATCCTATATAGCATTCAACTATATCTAATCAAATATATACATCATTCTATTATTCTCTTTCATCAACAAAAACCTCCAACCGATTAAGTAGTGCCACCACATCTTTAATGCATGAATTATGGTTGCAAACTCCAAGTCATTTGTGCCATAATTTTTTTTCATATTTCTTCAAATTTTTGGATGCATAGCTTATCACATGATTTCCTTACATAAAAAATCCATTTAGTCCTTCCTTACAAGCAATTTTTCATACCATGAAATTCTTTTCTGGGTTTTCAATTTTCAAGATGGTTACACTAGTTACCAAGTGCTTCAATTATTGAAATATCCCTTCGCATTCTTTATACCATATGAATCTTATTCCCTTCTTTTGTAATTATGTTATTGGATAAATAATATTGGGTAATTCCTTGATAAATATATGTTAGGACCTTTCTAATCCCATAAAAAACCTCACATTTATTACATTCTTCATACTAGACCACTCCATGATAGCCTTTATCTTTTCTAGGCCCGCTACAATCACTTTGAAAGTGATAATAGAACACATAATAAATGATAAATATTTTGTATGACCCTTATAATCCCATAAAAAACCTCACATATATCACATTATTCATAGTGGACTACTCCATGATAGCCTCTATATTTTCTAGGTCCACTACAATCCCTAGCTTTGAAATAAAATGACCCAAATAATGCATATGCTTCTAATAGAATTTGCATTCACTGAATTTATCACACAATAGGCTTTCTATTAGCACTTGTAACACTATTATAAGAAGCTATAAAATATCTTCTTGCTCCTTCTTGGTCTTGGAGTAGATAAAAATGTTATTAATAAAAACTAAAAAAAATCTCAATATATTTTCTAAAGATGTTGATCATAAGACACATGAAGGTGATCAGTGCATTTGTTAGTTCAAACAACATCACCATTAATTAATAGTTCCCATAGACTATCCTCTCCAAATCCCCAAAATTTTAGCAACTTTCTCCATTGTTCCATAGTCTTCTCCCCATGTGCCTATTTAGGCTTGTTTTCACTTTGCATGTGATAGTTCTAATGGAGATTTCCCCATATTGGATGGTTGGGCTTGGAACACTTTGCCTAATTTTTGTACCACTAAGGATTAAATCCTTTCTTCCTCAGATAAACCTTGTATATCCTATTTTCCTTCTAAGATTTGTTGAACTTAAGTCAACAATTGAATTATTTCTAGCATTAATTCACCTTTTAGATTGTGTCTTTAAGATTTTTTGGCTCATCAAATTCAAGCTTATTTTTTTCAGATGAATGAAAGCCATTTAGAAACCATTATTTTTTCACATTATCATATTTAATGTATAGTAGCTCCAAAAACATGTTTACATAGTCATCCATGGTCAATTGCCCCAATTTCAACTCATGAAATTCTTTGATTTTACCATCATTATACCTTTCCAAGAGGTATTTCTTCCAGAGTAATTTTCAAACTAATTATAGGTGATTTTTCTCTTAAAAATACTTCTCCCATCCTTAATTTATTCCCACCAAATAGAAGCTTGTCCATTCATGTTAAAAATGGTCACACTTTCCATCATGTTTCCTAAGTAGTCATGCACCTAAAAAAAATTATTTAGTTAAAGAAGACATCCTTTTTCCTCTTCACTTGTCTTTATCTCACCATCAAAAGAAGATGGATTATAATTTCCCAAAATTTTTTATAAGGTACTTCTAGAATACCTTTACTTCTTATGTTTTTGGAAAATAGCCTTTGTGCCATTCCTCGATGTTTCAGCAAGAGTAGTTACATATTTATCATATTAATTGTTCAATGAATTTTTGTTTATTTTTTGTATTCTAGTGTAACTATGGTGCCTCTTCTTAGAGGAAATTCTTCCTCTATTTATCATGGATGATCCCTGATGCAAATACTTATAAATCTTAGATAGCCTCTGTAATAGAACAATATTTAGCACATTTTTCTTCTCTTGAGCTTGAATGAATATTTCATTGTCATCTATGCATATTTGGATTCCTTTTAGACTTCTCATAGTTTTTTCATATATGTAGGAGTTTTAATAGTTATCCTCTCATCAAATTCAATTTCATGGAAGTGTGATGAATAGTGTATCAATACTCTTACAACAAAGTCTTCACTTCTTTCTTTGTGTTGGATCAAGAAAATTTACATGTTAGCCTTATTTTATTATGAACATTTATCTTTATTTTAAGCGCCTTTTTAACTTCTTCTTTATTTTTTTTGGATTTTGGCCAATAACATTATCATCTCCAAATTTGGTCTAATACCATCTGTCACATACCCAACCACCTAAATATAATTAAGCAGGTGGATTATTTGATTTTTTCCTCTTAAACACTAAGATAATGTCACTTTTATGTCACTATGTCCTTCTAATCATCAAGATACTTCCAATGACTATAATCTTACTCAATATTGAGCTTTGAGCACAACAATATGGCTCTTTAAATTTTAATAAGGGATTTATCTCTCTTTCCACATCATCATATGTAAAAGGTTCCACAAATTTTAAATGATGTGGAATTTTACAGATAATCCTTGGTTATCACACTTCTCAAGGTCTTATAGGTCTCTTTTCCATGTTGCATGTTGTAAAATCTTATTCAAAGTTTTGTATCACATTATGGAAGTATTTCTTCATTGTGAAATTATATCTCACATTTCTTTGTCATGTCCTTGAAAGCTTTTGGTTCTTGTGACATATGACAATAAAAATATTTTAATGTGATATGTTACATCTTCTAAAATTTTCTTATGATACATCAAATCTCCCTTCCCATGTTCTCTCTTATCTTTATTAATTTCACCTTCTATCTGTCTTCATCTATCTCCTTCAATTCCTTCCCATATCACATCTTCAAAAAAATTGGACTTGTAACGTATTGTGCCCCCAAAAAATGTGGCACAATAAATCATACCCACAATTGTTTTTCCCTTATGCGGTGTTTATTATTCACCCTTTACCTTCCTTGTTTTCTTCATCTTTGTTTCCCCTTTATTTTATATCCGTATCAAAACTTCAAAGAAGTTCTTAGTTATGACATCTAATGCCAAAAGTATTTTTGGCACAATATGTTGCACCTAAATATTTTCTCTTTCGTGAAATGAGGACTCTCACACTCATTGCATCTCCAAAGGTTTTCATTCATGTGATGTATTGGGTCATAAAATATGTTTGTGAAATATGTCACACCCATAAAAATATTTCTTCATGCGACCTACGTCCCTTGATATTTGTCCTACCATACTACATATTGGGTAAAATTTGAAAGTATGGTGTATCAAACCAAAAAAAATTGTGTTGTGATACATTGCATCACAAGAAATTTTGTTATATTACTTTGTGTTGACCAATTCATCCACTAAACTCCAAGTCTCCAAAACTTTCATTTCTTCTTACATGTTACACAATGTTAAATTTTGTGCAATATAGGTTATATTTCATGAAAAATATTTTCATGTGACAGATTAAAAGTTTCCCAGTTTTCTTTAGAACGAAATTCCAAAAACTTTCTAAAATTTCCTAAGTTTGTTTAACGTCTAAGAACTCAAAATTTGTCTAAGTTATAAAAAACTCTAGTACTTAAAGGTTCCTAAACCCTAGGCTTCATTAGTTATCCTTGTGATCAAAATTTCTTTTAAAAATTCTAATGAGTTTTCATATTAGGGTTATGGATATATTCCTAAGGGATTTGAGCCTAATTCCTTCATAGGTAGTAATAAAATTCAAGGGCCCCAATAAGTTAGAGATTGTTTTTGCCTTTCTTTCTATAAGGTCCTGCTAGCTTAAGTTGATCTAATGTTAGGAGTATTATAATAACTAGAGAACTTCCTTTTGTGTCTTAGACCACAAATGTTATTTTATTTAGTTTGTGTAAAGTTTCCAAAGACCACCTTCTTTCTTATTAATTAGGTGTGGTGTCCTCCTAAGTCGTAAATACTTAATTAATCCATGTTAATGAAATATTACTATTTAGAATGAAGGATCCCCTAATGCTTGTTATAAAGCCTTAATTTTCTATGTGTTTATTTTAAACTTAGTTCTCTAATAAGAGCTTTGATATCCATGCCAAGTACCCATACAATAGCTAAGAAACAACCTTCTTCTCTTCAAATTTCAGGTTACAAATTTAGTGTGGCTTAATTCAAAAGAATTTTAAACAAACCATGATACCAACAAGATGAGTTTAACATCACTTAGAAACGTATGGTAAAATTTTAAACGATCTCATAGGTATAAGAACAATAGGAGATCCTTTCTTCACTAAGTCTAGGGCTCCATGATCTCCAACCACTTCTATGCAAACTTCTATAATTGAGTCAGTATTTCTCTAGTATATATTCAATCGAAAAATTCCCTATGCATGTAGAGGAAAATGAACACAATTACTGACTTAACAATAAATTTGACATGAAAATGAGAACTCTATCCCTTAAAACCCATATTTTTACATTAAAAACACCAAAATCAACCCTCAAATCAGAAAGTGGTGCTACTAGTAATAAATTTATTTCAAGGTTAGAATTACAATATTTTTTTGTCATGGATTTAAAAATCTATAAAATTGGAAAGAAAAGATCATAAAATCAACCCCCAAATCAAAAAATGGTGCTCACATCCTTACCTCTTTTTATTTTTGGGGGCTTAAAAATAGAACATGTTTGAAATAATGGTGTGAATGACAACCAATATTATCTAAACAAAAAAATTAAAATAAACCTTTGAATGAACAATAATGCTAGCAATAATTCCTTCTTTTCACATGGTTAACATTACAAATTGTTTGAAACTATGGCTTTGGAAACTAGTATTCTTATGAATTGAAACTTTAAAATCATCCTTCAAATCGAAATGATTGCTAGAAATAAAGAATTTGTTTTTGTTTCAAACTTTAAATTGTAATGTTTTAAATACTATGGTCTAGAAAGACTAACACAATTATTAAAGAATCATAAAATAAATAAATCAATCCATAAAACTAAAAATAAAAATATATAGAGAAAAAATACTCAAAAAAGGGGAAAAGGACACACAAATGCAAAATTTAAACAAAAATACATTTTTGGATGGGAAAAATAGAAAAAAATAATTTTTTTTAAGGGAAATTTAAAAAATAAATAAAAACAACTTTATTTTATAAATTTAAAAAATAACGAAAAAAATAATATAAAAATGTAATAAAAATGTAAAGGAAACAAATAATCAATCAACAAACAAAATAAAAAACAAAGTATTTTTTTTTAACACGGGGTTTTGGGGATTTATCTTCTAAAAAATATCCAGTTTTTGTCAAATATTTGTCTAGGGAGTCCCTATGCATCTTGGTCTAAGATGAGGATTTTCTACTCATACTTGCTACTAGTATTCAAAACTAGTCAAGCATTCCTGTGGGAGAAATGAGGCTCCTTTTCAAATGGAGGAAACTCAAAATGGCTAATGGCATAAAGAATGATGCCTCCATCTCTCTTGTTGCAGGCCTGAATGGTGATGCCAGGGGTAGGGGGTATCCTCAATTTCAATCCTTATGTCCTTTAGGGATTCCCTTAACCCTGACACCAAAAGAGCTCTCAGGACAAGCTTTTTTGTTGGAGAAATCCAACGACACGCCAAAGCTTACTATGTACGATATTATTTTTAATATTAGGGTGGAAAATTATAATCATGATGTGGTTATTTTCCTTTTGAATGGATTTGGGCCCTCAACATATTCCCTCAGGGATTGGGTTCACGAGAACTGTTCCTAGAATATTTATTTGTTATTTTTATTGAAAGGATATTTTATGGTTATCATTAAAGACATGGAAGACCATAAGAAGGTTTTTGACCAGGGACCCCAGTTCTGGGGTTGAGTTTGTCTTTTGGTTCAGCCATGGTTTCTAGATTTTAATTTGGATACAATGAAATATTTGGCCATTCTAGTGTTGGTAAGGCTCCCAAACTTACCTCTCCATTAGATTTGGCTAGACATCGTAGAAGATATTGTAAATTCAATAGGCCACTTCATTAAACTAGACACTGAAATATTAGAAAAAGTGTTCATCACATTTATCCACATCTGTGTTGAGGTGGACCTCAGTGATTGATTACTAGATAAAATCATCCTCGTGTGTGGGGGAATGGAACCAACAAATGAATTATGAAAACATTACTTTCATGTGTATAATCTCTTAATAGCCCATACACCTTCAGAATTATTTTCCTTTGTCAAATAGGGCATTTAGAACCCAAGATTTGACGAAAACTATTCACAGTTGGCAAGTTCCGAAGGTTGCTTCTGGCTCCAAGAATTATATAGGTCAAGAGAAGGAATTCTCTTATTAAAAAAATTCACCTCTTGATAAATCAACTTCTCCAGAGCTTGATCAACCCTTTGTGGCATTATCTCATCCCTTAGCAGGGGGAACCTATCAGAAAATTTTAATGAAAGGGAATCAATGATGATTGTGCTGACAATCAACACGTAGAAGCGAACCCATGAGTCAAATCACTCTGATAGTGAGAAATAATTAATGATTAGGCTAGATTCAATGATTATGGAGATTTATAAAAATAATTAGGTTACAACTCCAAATTAAATTGTGATTGATAGCTCTATAGGATGGAAAAATGTAAGAAGGATAAATGGTAAAAATGAAAAACCCATGACTCAATCTGGTTTGTGACACTAGAAATGTCAAGAATGTATGTTTAAAAGGTAAAATTGAAAATCCCATGAGTCAATATAGTATGTAACACCAGAAATGTCAAGAATGTATGTTGATACTTTGGTATATTGATGTAAAGTGATTTTTGTGAATTTAATAAAATTAAATTTTCAAAAAAAATTTGAAAATTGAAAAATGAAAAAACAATTATGGAAAAAATTTAAATTTAAAAAGGTTTAAAAATAATATAAAGTTAAAGAAAAATAAAAAAACATTGGATATTAAAAAAAAAAAATACTAAAATTAAGACTAACATCTCCTCTTGTAGAAAAAAGGTCATTAATCCCATGGAATCATATCTCTATTTATGCTAGCAGAAGGGGAGGCCACATAACATAAGGAGTATGATCGATTCTAAAAATCAATTTTGTGCACACATATACCACATATGAGGAAGTGCAAACATAATATGTTTTCTTTGTACTAGCAACTTTTCATATCAATTGATTGTTATCATGATTGGTTCAATTTCCATTCATACAGTTGGTGAAGGATTCAATTCCAAGTTCCTTATGAACATAATCAGATTCCAATTCCAACTTTTCACCACTAATTAAACCATATATGTGAGGTAATTCAATTAATACCATTTAATGAAGGATACACATGGGCTAAAAATTATCTAACATATATATAAATGGAAATTAAATAAAACCATGTATGAAATGGAAACTCCTTAAACATATGAGAGAGGCATTCCACTAGAATATGTATGATTCAAATTCATGAGCTAATGGGGCAATAAAAAAGGAAAAATTCCAAACATATTGCTCCAACACTTGTCCACTCAAATTTCAAACACAAGATTCCAAGAGGAATTGAAGGATGTGGCAATTTAATGAGTTTCATGATTTCACATCACATTAGAATTCCCACTAGCACACATCCCCATGGTTGAAATATTATGTTTTGTCACCATTCAAATGGCCCACCGAGAAGCCACACTACATACGAACCTACATACAACCTACAACTTTACAAATTAATGTGTATGGCCTCTCAAGCCTCCTCTATTTGCAAGGTACAACCTCTAATGGTTAAGTAAGCTTATGTATGGCCTTCTTGATGATGAATGGTCATGTACAATATAAACCAAGTGAAACACTCTTTTATCACTCCACCAGATCTTCGAGGCTGAGAAGAGACTAGAAAAGGTAACCATAAACCAATATTTTTCCAAGTAGCTAGCCCTACTAAGTAGGAGAGGGCTCTCTCCAATGTATCTCAGTCAATATGACTGGATCAATAAGATATTAGGCTAAATATAGTAGCACAGGGGTTTGATTTATTGATATTTGAGGTGCTGGATGGTGAAAAGGTCAAGGAAGAAATTAGGCCAGGGAAAATAAGGATCAGAAGTGCAAGGATCTGATGGAGCAAGGTAAGAAAAAAAAAATACAAGAGGGCATCTGATGAGATGGTTTTGACTGATAGGGTTTTGATAAAATAGCATAAAATATATGAATCCTTTTCCATTAAGAAGAAAATGAGACAAACAGTAAATATCCGTCCAAAATAGAGCATAAAATTAATGATTTATGTCTTTATGACTTAGGAAACATTTACATTTAGAAATGGAATGAATATGAGCTACAATACATTCACACATTTGAATAACAAGAGAAGAAACAATGCTAAATAATTTACCACATGAATTCCATCAATATAGCTGCAACTTTGTCTGTTATTATTAGCCAAAAGTCTGATTACAAAAAAAGTGTTCCAAGATCAATCCAACAACATCCATCCCTTTCTATGAGAAAATAAGTGAGTAATATAGACCAAAAATTATTCTCCCTAGCTCAGGGGTCGAATGCCTAACTTAAGGAACTAATCCACAAAGTTCTCAACTAGAAACCCAAAGACTATGGAGGTCAACAAGCTCATCCCTAACTTTGGGAAACTGATTCATTTTAACCAAAAATCCACTTTTACCTAATGTATCTACCCTCTAGTACCAATTTAGGTAGTAATTACATTTACAAGGATGAATTAAATCAATAAAAACTCAAATATGATATCACCAATTGATAAAAATAAAAAAACTGGAAAATATAAGAGAATCTGGAAAAAGTGAAGCGCCTAAAGGAAAAGCACAACGCCTAAAGCAGAAGTGCAATGCCAACTTCAAGGCCACTTTTGGAGGCCTTCCTGAAGTCTCAATTGAGCTCATGATAGCTCATTGGAAATATGCTCCTATCTAGTTTCCAAATCTGCACTTGGTTTATGAAAATGATGAATCTAAGACCCCCAAAATTCAAATCTCCCAAGACTGGTCAAAAGCGCAGCGTCAACCTGAAAAATGAGGCAAAAAGGTGATTTTATAGGTGTTTTTGGCCATTTCTCCCTACCAGAATGTCTAATTTTGGTGTGCCAATAGTAAAAATTTGATGTATAATTCCTTATGACTCTAATTGTGGTATACATTTGTCATTTGGAGGCTCCCAAAAGACTCTTTTGACAAGTGGACTATATTGAAAACTAGTCAAAATTTGTCAAAATGCCCAAATTTTCAAAAAATCGCCCAAAAAACCTTCAAAATTGGTGGATAGAGTGTTGATGATGTGCCTCAGGAAATCAGGGAGGCATTAGCAAGTATCTCAAGTTTATCTTCCTCCTTTTTCTTGATTAGGCTTTGCTTGTTTTTTTCCTCCAACTACTTGAGTTTGATTTTGCAGATCTTGTTTCTAGTGATGTACCTGTTGGACATGTTTCTAAGCATCTTATTATCTTTGTTTTCCTTGTGGAGGAGCTTCTCAAGGTGGATTTTTACCCTATCTAGCCATACTTCTCTATCATCTTCAACCTCCTTGGAAATCCTTTCTTCAAAACTAAGTTCCTCTGCCACATGATTTTTCTACTGTAAAGCTCTCTTAAGACCTCTTGCTTTTGGTCTTGTCCTACTGGTTTGAGTGTCATCATGGTCATAATCATCAAGTGCCATCATTGCCTTAACCTTTTGTTAGGTCCATATATTACTAATATAGTCCCTTATTTTTGTTAGTGTAACCCCATTATTGTTATTTTTGTACCCATGTAACCCCCATATTGTTATTATTGTGCCCTACATTATTATTTGTTAGGTCAGCTAGGATTACATTGTGGCCCCATGGACTCCTATATATAGAAAGGAGGTTTGGTCATTTGTATCATCCAAGAATTGTTCATTTATATAATGTATTTAAGGTTTCCCCCTCGAAGTGGCTTATTTCTAAGGCATTGATCTCTCTTTTCTTCTATTTTTGGAGTTGGTTTCATAACATTTGGTATCAGAGCTTTGGATTCTAGGGTATCACTGCTCCAAACAGGTCATTGTGGAAGTTTTGCTATAACTTCTTTTCTACGAATGCTCAGAAGCTGAAATTTTCACAGAGAGAAGCCGAAATCCCGAGGAACCTCCTGTAAAAAATTCATATCTTGGTTCACAATATTTTCAAAGTTATGATCTGTGGAAGTTAGGGATTTTTCAGGCTCCCGAATTTCACCTGAAACAGGTCATCGTGGCATGTGTGCTATAAATTTCTATCTACGAAGTCTTAGAAGCTGAAATTTTTACAAAGTGAAGCCACAATCCTAAGGAACCTCCGGTAAAAATTTCAGATCTTGGTTCACAATATTTTCGGAGCTATTATCTGTGGAAGTTAGGGTTGTTTCAGGCTCCCAAATTTCATCTCAAAGAGGTGAACGTGGGAAAATCATCATAACTCTCTCTCTGAGCATCAGATTGGAATTATGTAAAAAGTGGTTGCAATTACACGGATTGTAGTTTATTTTTTATCAATTTTACAGCCGAAGGAGGAACAGGGACACGTGGCACGCCGTACAAGTTCACTCTACTGAACCAATCCACAATTAGGTCATTGTGGGAGATTGGGCATAACTTTTCCTTGAAGAATCCAAATCAAGTCAGACCTGTCGCATTTGAAAGAAGCTTCAGAGGGTTACTACAGGGCCGAATTTTAGATATTGAGGATCCGAAATTTAAGAGATAATTTAATTTAAATATCGAGCTCCTCAAAAGCATGAAAAATGTGTGTAATTTTTTTTCCGAATTGCATAAGTCTTGATTGAAGAATCAAATTGAATTGATTCCAAGGGCATATTGTAGAATAGATATCAGTATTGGGTTCTAAAATTCCCCCTAAAAATAATTCAACACCCATTAAGCCTTTAGAAGGCTCTACTATGACTCATGAATACGAAGAATGGAAACATGACATATCAAAATTACAAGAGCAAGTGCAACAAATTTCGCTCTCGCAAAGAGCAACAAAAAATGACATGGAAGTTTTGAAGAAAGGCATGGAAACTAAGATGGATGGTTGGAAGAAGGGTGTGTAATCTAAGATGGATGGTTTGAAGAATGGCATGGAAGCTAAGATGGATGGCATGGAAGCTAGCATGGAATCTAAGATGGATGACATGGATGCTAAGATTGATGAAAAAATGGAAAACATGAAGAATGATCTAAAAGTGGAGATGGAAGGTTTGACAAAGTTGATACAAGAAATGTTTCCTAATGGTGAAAAGATAGTAGAGGAAACTCATGATGAGAAAAAAATAAATGTTAATCGTGATTTCATAAACACTAATGTTGGAGGGAAGAACCATCATATTCCAGAAATGGATGAGGAATTTTGATGGCCAGGATCCCGTAACATGGATACTATAGATGGAGCAATATTTTGATCTCAATAATTTGCAAAACACACAAAATGTACACATTGAAAATTTAAATTTAAAACAAAATACATTTGTATGGTATCGATGACTTTGCTCCCATAAAAAAATTGTCACTTGGTCACTTTTTACGGAGGAAATGATAGCACATTATGAGGATACAAAGAGAAACACATTCTTTAGCCAATTGATAAATCTCAAACAAAAGGGTTTAGTGGGGGAGCACATTGAGGTCTTCCAAAAATTTAATATAAGGGTAACAGATATTCCAGAGGAACACAGGATTGATGTCTTCATAGGGACTTTAAAGGATAACATCTAACATGAAGTTCGCGTTTGCGAACCTAATTCATTGGAGAAGGCATTCAGGTTGGAAAGAAAAAATGAATGTAAAATTATGGCACCAAGGAAGCCTACCACTCACATCTATAAAGATGGAAGTGTTGCTACTCCTATATTTCCACAACCTACAAGATTGACACCACAAAAATTGGAAGAAAAAAGAGCAAAAGGGCTTTGCTACAGTTGTGATATAAAATACACTAAAGGTCATAAGTGTGTTGAGAAGAAATTATTTTACATATATTGTGAAGAGAAGGAAGAAAATGAACAAGAAACTTCAAAAAAAGAGGATATACACCAGGAACCAACCCTAGAAGAAGAAGAAATGAGTCTGACCATATCATGTAATGCATTGGTAGGAATTACCACTCCTCAAACTCTCAAGATAGAAGGATATATCAAGAAGAAAAAGGTAATAGTGTTTATTTATTCTGGTAGTACGCATAATTTTATTCATTTTAAGGTAGCCAAGGAATTGAATTGTTTCCTATACCCAACACCAGAATTTCAAGTGATGGTTGCAAATGGAGGAACTATAAATTGCTCTGGAAAATGCCATAATATCAAGCTAGCCATGGGATAATATGTATTGAATAGTCCAATGCTTTCCATTCCAATGGGAGGTGATGATGTTGTACTAGGAGTACAATGGTTGCAATCTTTGGGGACAATAACTTTTAATTTTCAAGAAATTTTCTTGAAATTTTTTTCGGAAGGAAAGAAAATTGAATTGAGGGGTATCATAGGGAAGCCAAGAAATATAATAAGTTCTAATGTAATCACAAATCTTTTGAATAAATAACAACGAGGCGTAATTGAAAAATTATTCTCACTAGAAGTTCCAACATCAAAATCATCTATTTCTCCATATCTCCAAAAAGTCTTGGACAATCATTCCAAGGTGTTTGAAACTCCCAAAGGACTTCCACCTATTCGTGATCATGATCATGCTATTCATTTGATTCTAGGAATTTTTCCTCCAAACATCAGGCCTTACAGATATACTTATGTCCAAAAGAGCTAATTTGAATGTATGATTGTAGAAATGTTAGAGGTTGGTATAATTCAACAGAGTCAAAGTTCTTTCTCTACTCCAGTAGTATTGGTGCCCAAGAAGGATGGATCATGGTGCATGTGTCTAGATTACAGGGAGCTCAATAAGCTCACTATTAAATATAAATTTCCCATTCATGTGATTGATGAATTATTTGATGAATTACATGGAGAAATTTATTTTAATAAGTTGGATCTTAATTCAGGATATCGTCAAATTAGAATGAAGACTGAAGATATTCCGAAAACAACATTTCAAACTCATGAGGGTCATTATGAATTTTTGGTCATGCCTTTTGGCCTTACCAATGCACCTTCTACATTTCAAGGGTTGGTGAATTCCATTTTCAAACCCTTCCTTAGAAAATTTGAGCTAGTATTTTTTGATGATATACTAATCTACAACAGGTCTTGGAAGGATCATGTTAAACATGTTGACAGGGTGCTCAAACTATTGGAGGAGAAAAAATTATATGCAAAAACATCCAAATGTTTCTTTGGAGTACAAGAGGTGTAATATCTAGGTCAGATTGTATCTCACAAGGGTGTTAAAGTAGACACTAGCAAAATTAAAGCCATTAAGGAATGGAAAGTCCCCACAACCATAAAGCAGTTGCGTGGATTTCTTGGGTTAACAAGGTATTATCACAAGTTTGTTGAGAATTATGGGAGAATAACAGCACCTCTAACAACATTATTGAATAAAGATGCATTTTCATGGAGTAATGAAGCAACTAAGGCCTTTGAACATATTAAAGAGGCAATGTGCCTAGCACCAGTCTTAGCTATGCTAGACTTCACAAAAACCTTATTGTGGAACGTGATGCCTCAGGAAATGGAATCAGTGTCTTTTTAATGCAAGAAGGAAGACCCATTGCTTTTGAAAGTCGTACAATCAAAGGAAAGTATTTACAAAATTATATTTATGAGAAATGAAAATACTACATGCACTAAAGAAATGGTGACCTTACCTAATGGGAAGACACTTCAAGGTAAAAACTAATCATGGTAGTCTTAAACACTTTTTGGAGCAAAGACTATCTTCAGAAGAGCAGCAAAAATGGGTCATAAAGATGTTGGGCTACGACTTTGAAATCATCTACAAAAAAGAGAAGCTAAATGTTGTTGGAGATGCACTCTCAAGAAAGGATGAAGAGGTGGAAGCATTGCTTTGTTCTATTTCTATTATCCAACAAGATTGGATAACATAGTAAGGGATGAATGGAAGAAGGACAAAGAAGCATGGACACTCATTCAAAAGTTGCAGCAAGATCCTAGTACATCTGATACATTTAGTTTGAAAAAGTATTCCTTATGGTACAAAGATCGCTTATATATTTGCGAGAATTCCCAACTAAAACAAAAGGTTCTTTTGGAATTTCACACTTCTCCTTTAGGAGGACACTTAGGATTTTTAAAAACTTACCACAGGGTGAAGAAATAATTTTTTTGGGATGGCCTAAAATATGATATTGAAAATTTTGTGGTGGAATGTTTGGTTTTCCAGCAAAATAAAGTTGAAACAATTAAGACCCCAGGTCTTCTACAACCTTTATACATTCGAAGTCAACATTGGGAGGAGATTTCAATGGATTTTATCATAGGTTTACCTAAGTCCGAAGGAAAGAGTGTCATCATGGTGGTAGTTGATAGAATTACCAAGTATGCACACTTTTGTGCATTATCTCATCCATTTAAAGCAAGTACGGTTGCTACTACATTTATGGACAGAATTCAAAAGCTACATGGAAGCCCAAGGGTTATTGTGAGCGACAGAGATCCCATTTTTACTGGAAATTTTTGGACGAATTTATTTTCTTGTTTGGGTACTCAATTAGCTCATAGCTCATCTTATCATCCTCAATCTGATGGTCAAACTGAGATAGTAAATAAATGTTTGGAAGGATATCTTCTTTGTTTTGTATCTGATAAACAAACACAATGGGTCAAGTGGTTACCTCTCGCTGAATGGTGGTATAACACTTCCTTCCATACTGCAGCAAAAATGACCCCATTTATGGCACTTTATGGATATCATCAACCATCCATCACATCATCTTTAAGAGAAAATTCTAAGGTTCAAGCAGTGGAAGATCACATCGAGCATCAACAAGAAGTTCTCCAACTCTTAAAGGATAACCTGAATTTGGCACAAAATCGAATGAAACAACGGGTAGATCAACATCGCAGTGAGAGAAGTTTTGATGTAGGAGATTGGGTATTTTTACGGCTACAACCATACAAACAAATGTCCCTCAAGCAAGCTAAGAAGGATAATAAATTATCACCAAAGTACTATGGTCCTTACAAGGTGTTGCAAAAGATTGGTACTATGGCATACAAATTGGAGCTTCCTACTTCTTCGCGGGTACATCCAGTTTTCCATGTTTCATGCTTAAAGAAGGTTATAGGTGAAAATCTTCCAGTTCAAACAATATTGCCAGAACTTGATGAGGAAGGAAAAATCATATTGGAACCTGAAGCAGTCATGGAAACAAGAACTCGACAGCTACGAAATCGATCAATTTCAGAGTATCTCATCAAATGGAAGAACTTACCCACTAAAGATTCTACATGGGAGGATGATAATTTTATACAGAAGCACCCGATGCTACTCAAGCATCGAGGACAACACGTTTTTGAAGGAGAGGAGCATTTTAGGTCCCTATATTACTAGTATAGTCCCTTATTGTTGTTTATGTAACCCCCTTATTGTTATTGTTGTACCCCTGTAACCCCCATATTGTTATTATTGTGCCCTTACATTATTATTGTTAGGTCGGCTAGGATTACATTGTGACCCCATGGAATCTATATATATAAAGGAGGTTTGGTCATTTGTATCATCCAAGAATTGTTCATTTATGTAATGTATTGGAGGTTGCCCCCTCGAAGTGGCTTATTTCTAAGGCATTGATCTCTCTTTTCTTCTGTTTTTGAAGCTGGTTTCATAACACCTTGGTGTCTTGTCTTTTTGCTTTGAGTATATCTATATCCATGAGTATTTTCTTATCTTTCAACTGCTTGTTCTCATGTTCAAGGAATGATATGAAAAATTGAGACCTTGCCATGTAATCCTGCAATTCTTTTATCATGGAATCCTTCTCTTTGATGATCATCTTTGAGGCCTCCTAGTCATCTTGATCATCCAAATCCATCAACTCAAAGTATCTTTCTTCCTCATGAAGGTCTTCCTCTTCATGGAAAACTATCTCTTCTTGCTGCTCATCTTGGTGTACCTACTTTGTTGACGAAGAAGGCAAGGCCCCTTCCACGATCTATGGAGAAAACACTTTCCTAGGTCCCCTCTGATAGGTTTTTACCTCTTTGACTGTAGCCTTTCTAGATGACCTTATTTGTTTTTGAGATACTGAAGCTGGTGGTGGAATTGGTCTAGCAAGATGAGGTGGTGGAGTATTGAAGGCATCATTCTCAATAAAGGTCTCCCAAGCAATTTTTAACTGATTTAGAAGATGTAGGAAAATTATTTTTATTAGAGAGTGATAGAAGAGGTTGTTCATCTGATGTTCATACTCTCTATTCTGCACTATGTATGACATTTTATCAATACTCCTATACAAATAGTGAGGGATGTTAAGCAATTTCAGCCTTGTGAAATGCATGAGCACTCTGATGTGATAGGCATATAGTCTGGAGAATCTACCATCACAGGTGAAATACTTCATGATGATCTTCATCATGGGAGAAAATTTTTCAAGTAGTTGGATCAAAGGAAAGACTTTCTTCTTATCATTTTTGTACCTTGAGAAATGGTTCATAATGTTGAGTATCTATATCTTTGGCCTTAAAAGACTTCTCACCCACCTTAGGTATCCATGTGGCTACTGCAATAGTATCTATGGAGATGGTGAAGGTTACTCCTGCAATGGTCACTTGATTATCTTTGAGGTTTGAGATATAAACTATAGTCAAAGCAGGGTGATGTTGTACTATTTGGACCATTTCACAGAAATCAAAATAGCCCACATGTTATAAGCAATTGACTGTCATGGGTGAGGCCAACAATTATTTGGTGTTGGATGGTTCAAGCCTCAAAATCCCGCCTCCTTTGTGTTTTCTCCTCTCTTCCTCTATGTTCATCTCCTCTTCCCTAATATGTCTTTCCTTCTCCATAGTAATTATTTTGTTTTGAAACCCTAAGGAAGGGAAAGGGAAAGGGGTAGGATAGTAGGTTTGGGGAATTAGGATTAATGTAGGATAATTTATGGAATTGGGGAAGAGATTTAGGGAGCTTAGGGAAGTGGTGGGTGATAAAAAAAATTAGGGAAACGAGGTAGGGAATTTGATTACAGGGATATGGTATGTCTGCCTAAGAAAATGTAGCCTAGGATTAGGGTTTTAGGAAATGGGAATTGGGGATAATGGATAGGGAAATGTAGGGACAAGGGGAGTGTTTTTAGAGTATGGGAAAGGGAAATAGGGTTGAGGGGTAACCACTTTATCTTGCAATGATAAAAAATAGGGTTTCTTGGCTCAAAACATAAAATGGAAAAAGAGGAGGGTTTACACCATGATTTAAAATTATAAACTGAAGGGAGGATTAAAAATAGGTGTAACATACTTGAATTGGACTGAAGAAACCCTTGTTTAATGGATGGAGCAGTTGCGCTGAAGTTTTGGAGCTGTGGAAGAAATCTAACAAAAGCACAGTGCCTTGAGGATAAGCGCAACGCCTCCTTGGTAAAAGCACAACGCCTTAAGGAGAAGTGTAGCACCCTGTCTTTTTGAAGCGTAGTGCCTTAAGGGAAAGTGCAACGCCTGTAAAAAGAAAAAAAATTCTTGCTCAAATTTGATTTTTTGACTTGGGAGTTCGAGAGCTCAATGCACAATGATGCAAATGGGTGTCTTTTTGGTCTTTGATGGCCCTTTATAGTTGGTGAATCTTCATAATTTCGCTTTGGCACACACATTTCCTTTGAAATTCAAATCTTGACATTACACTTTACCATTTGAACCATATTCTTTAGATTTGATATTTTTGATGGATTTTGAACATTGTAGCTTTTTTAGAACATTGATTTTTTTGGCTGATTGGAACCTTGAGTATGTAGCTTCTTGGAAGCATGAGAAAGTATTATATATTAGGAAACATAAAATTACATATTGAATAGAAATTGAATTTACAAATAAAACTTTCATAATGAAATGTTTTTATTGTCACTCTCTTATTTGCTGGTCTTTTATGCATGCAGATGGTGATTTGATGGACCTTGAAAACCCTAAGACCTAATGAAGACTCTAACTAAATGAACTTCATGATGAAAGGACTGAAATAATGATAAAAAATCATGACTGATGTACACTCAGCAAAGTTATGAAATGACCCAACAAGTAGTGAAATTTTTGAAAAGAGTGAAACTTGACCTAAATCTGCACCAAGTGACCAAATTTTTTCAAGATGACCTAATGGAATGACAAAAATCTTAGAATAGGACCCTTGACATGACATGAGAGAGTTTATTTGATCCTTATTGGAAGGATGCAAATACTGGAACTAACACACTCAACATTGGATTTACTTTGGAATATTTATTTTTCTTAAAAATAAAATTAGAAACCCAACTATTGTTATGGGAAGATTTATTAGGGCTAAGGTCGAAAACCCCAACAAAGAGGAAGACAAAAATCAATAAAGAAAATAAAAGAAACATGAAAATCACTTTGAATTCCTAATATAGGTGACTAGTACTCATAGGTGGTTCCTACTTTGTTTTATAACCCACAAGATTCAAACCCTAGTCTATTGCACCAAAGGTGCAAAACTACGACAAAATTAAGAGACCAAGAGTAGAACAGAGAATTAAAAGTATTCAAGAATATATATCATGTTAGTATATAATTAATATTATTAAGATTTAATGAACATGAGACATATAAAATATAAATGGGACAAAATATGAGCTTCCTTTATTGAAATTAGCATTTGTAAGGTAGTTATAACATCACATGATCTTGTCTGCTGACATCGACGAAACCTCCCTCCGGATCATTTTTTTTCTTGTCATTGAAGTTCTTTTCTCTAATAGTAACAATATGGATGTGATATAGGGATGATCAACAACACAAAAAGGAAAATAAGGTTTCATATAGATAGGCGAGTGCTTAAGAACACCAAAGCAATAGACCTAATTTTGGGAATTTTTTGGCAAGATTATGGATGCCAAGTATAATGATGATTATGAGGGAAACTAGAGGTGTGTATTTATACCACCAAAAATTGGTTAGGTTCATTATGTTATGAGATATTGTCAATGAGATCTTGTAGGTGTGTTAGACTAAAATTTTTCACCATGATTGTCAATTCAGATATCTCGCCATCTAATGGTGTGTCTCAAGTGAAACCCCTATGAAGCTTGAAGTAAAATAATACTAGGGACAAAATAAATTTTGGTTTTCACTACCTAAAAACCATTTTTGAGCACCTGCACGGTGTTAGGGTCCTATAATACTAGGGATCATATTTTTTAATTGACTATGTTTAGTCTTGTAATATTGTACATACCTTTGCTTTCTGCAAATGTTTTCCCATATTAAAAAATGAAAAGAGGGTATGTCCTAAAAGAATAATCAAAGGACCAAAAGAAAAGATATATATATATATATATATATATAATATGAACCCCACAAAAATAAACAAAAATAAATCCTGAAAGTGTTGCACATTCAAATGCCACTACTCTTAGTTTACTTTACTTTTTCAAAATAAAATTGTTTGCAGCTTGTCCAAAATGCCACAATTCATAATGATCATACAGTTTAATCTTGATTATTCATGCCTTTAAATTTCATGTCATAATATTTAGTGAATAAAAATCTGACCAAACCATTTAATCTTGGCAGATCAGTAGTTAGGTAGAGAATAAAATGAGCTCATAAGTTTAATCTGAGCCATTGGAGGGTATAAGGTTAGAAATAAGTTAGTTTTCTTATCAAAAGAAAATAAAAGGCCCAACAAGCTCAAATGCACCCAAGAAAGGAAATAAAAAATGTTAGGATAAATAAAGGGTAGGTAGAATACTTTCACAAGTTATGGAAAGCATCATTTGGTTTATCTCTTATCACTAATATCTTTCTAAAACACATTCCACTTGATAAAGACCCTATTTCCACTCTTGGAAGTCATCCCCCCCTGTAAAAATCCCTTTCCTTTTGATAATATCCCTTTCCCCTTATTCTAACCCTTTTCCCTTGTAAAAAACCCCTTTTCCATTTAAAATTCCCTTCCCATTATTAAAATACTCATTTCCATTATTAAAAATCCCCTTCCCCTTTACTAACCCCACCTTTTCAAATAAAACATGAAAAACCCACTTTTGCATAGTTTTAAGCGTTTAATATATATCGGGCCCCACTTCATTTAACCCCTCCCCGATATCATTTTTAACCTACCATCTAATATATTTAATTTAATCCCCATATTATATTAACCTTCATTTAATATATTTCTTAACCCTCCACTATATTAATCCCCAACCCATATTTATATTAAAACCTTTCCGCTTTATATAATCCCCAGGTCCCACTTTATTTAAACCCCCACTTTCATTTAAAACCTGCCATCCTTTTTAAAACCTTCGCATATCATACCCGACCCCACCTCTCAGAATCCCTAACTTATCCTACCACCTGTCAACCGTCCGATTGGCGCCACCCAAATCCAATGACTCTTGATCCCTTTCACACCCCTTAACGTCCGAAATTTAAAACCAATGGGGTGGGGGGGGGGGGGGGGGGGGTGTTGCAAAATGGGTGGTTTCATACCCCACCCCCTTGCCATGCGGAACTCCCACACGTTATCGCACCCCCCCATCCTAAAACTGCCAAACTTCTTTTTAACGTGTGATAAACCACCCGAGATGAGAAATAAACCACCATGTTTGAAATAATCCATCCCCACGACATTACGATAAACCAAATTTCAAAATTAATAAATTCCAGCCCTTTACCGTTATTTCGTTATTTCTGTTGAATTGCGAAAAGACCAAAAAATCCTTTGCAGACCAAGATTAAACCCTGCTACTGCCTGGAATTCTTCCACGACCAAATTCCACCATTCCAGGTAATCCTGAGTGCCTATATTTATCAATTAAAACACATAAATAAATTAATTAAACGAATTGATGGCCTCCCAAAGCATACAAACCGTAAACCCTCTGTAACCACCTGTGGTAGATGTTGACCACACCCCTTTGGCCTATTATCACTCAGAAAAAGTGAAACATCATTTGACATAGTCTTAGAAGTTCATTTGTCAAAGGTATGGTCATAGGGTTCATTAGGAAAATTTAACTTTTTTCATATTAGCCTATCCTAAGGTCTAAACCCACCCCCATTCAAGTCATATCATGTCCCATCAGTCATCATTTGCTGGCATATTTCATTTCCCAAGATTTTGAATTCGAAAAGGTCACTTTAGCCAGTTTTTCTTGTTTTCCTAGTGAATTACACAGTAAAAAGGCATTTTTCGCTACGAAACTGCTAATACTTTCGTAGCGAAACTGCCAGGAAATGAAATAACTATGCTACAAAAAGGGTTTTTTCTGTCTGTCTTTTCAAATTCGGTGCAAGGTGTCAATCAATGATTAGAAGTGTTAGGGTGGATGTCATTTGAGTCAGTTATGGTTAAATCAAGGTACAAAGGTCATGGCTGAGGTCATTATTACTATTTTTAGAATGTATGAGTCATGATTAAGCCATGAGCTGTCATCGAAACTTTAAAGAATTACCCAATTGAGTCTTTTGTCATTCTTCTCTTCATATTTTCATGCTACTAAGTTCTAGAGAGTTGTTTCACCAAGCCAAGCTAGTTGCTAGTATTTTCAAAAGTTGCAGGTGTCACTAATCAAGCGAGGCAGAGAAGGTATAAAATCACCATGGTTTCAAAGAGGAAGAATAACAAAGGTGGTCACTACCTCAGATATGAGCCATCAAACATGAATAATTGAATGAAGACCCAACTTACTTAGAAGTTTCCAGAAGAATAGGGTGTTTGCAGTTCTACCAAAAATTGCAAGGGTGCCATGTGCAGGTTTCTAAGGAGTTTTCTATCAATTTGAATGGAACAACTTCAAAGGTTGGAATGTTGAACCTCACAGTAACACCAAAGACCATTTTAGCAGCAACAGGAATCCCTAAAGGAGGAGAACAATGGTTCAAAGGCTTTAATTTCACCATGCAGTACTTTAAGGAATTTATCAAGCCATAACATAGTGAGATTGATCTCACAATGCCATCCCAAGGAGCTACATGAAAAACAACTTTTCAAAGATGTTGCTATCATTCGGAAGTACTTCACTTGTGAAGGGAGGTATCATATAGTTTACTCCTACCCTCAGGCTTTTGCTACATTTTATTGGTAATATTTATCTTGATTTACCTTTTTACTTATACAGAAGCGTAGCTAAAATGTCAAACAAATTTTAAGCTAAATTTGAAGGAAATGGAACTTCACTCTTTCATCATGGTTTAATCAAGTTGCTGGTATTATAAGAGTTAAAGAAATTAGGCAGAGACTGGACATATTTTCCATTCATCAGTGGTTTTTAAATAGATGCCATAACTCCTAAAAGAACTCCTAAACCTAGAGATATACATCACCTTCAATGGCAGAGAAAATTGAGCCAGTGTTCATGGAGATACAGCCATTGCAGAAAGCTGACACACCCAACTTTACACTTGCAAAATAAAAGACAACAGTGAGAAAAAATGGCAACAAGAGGGTTACAAGAAGTCAAATAGTGGCTAAGGGTAATTTAGAAGACATTCTACATGTTATTGATATTGAAGAAACTCCCATAGTCCAAAATGAAGATGTAGATGAGGGAGGAAAGAAGCTCAAGAAAGAAAAAATAGCTAAGAAGTTAGAGTTTTTTGGTGAAGATGTTTGATTCATGTTTAAAGCTATGAAACCAATGACAAGACATGCCAAAAAGGTCTTGCAAATAAGTAAAGAAGCTTAGAAGGTCACTGAAACTGTCCAGCCACCACCAAGCATCATTGACCTCTCATCACCTGCAAAAGAAGATCTGGTCATCAAGCAAAAGAAGGGCAAAGATAAAATCATTGAAAAAAAAGAGATTGAATTCCTGAAGGAGTAGTTGAAGTTGGAAAATGATGAAATATTATTCTTAAATAAAGATACAAGGAAGCACAAGGTTCAGAAGGTATAGTTTGAAAAAATGAAAGAGATTTGGGAGGACCAAGTCACAAGTGTCTCTAAGACCTTGGAAAACACATAAAAAATGATCAAATGGACTAAGCCATTGAGATGAGAGGTGAAACATATTAGGAAAATGAATGTGCACTTACAGTCTAAGAATAGGACACTAAAAGATCAAGTCAAAGACCTAAGAAAAACTAGAATGGATTCGTGAAGAATTGGATAAAAAAGTTTTGAAGATGACTGTGGTTGAGGAGCCCATTGCTCAACTGATCATTAATGAAGAGGAAACACCATAGGGGTCCTAATTTGAGTTTGAATGTGTTTTAGAAGGTTCATGGCATGCTGAAGATCAATTTTTTACAGCTGGAGGTCACTTTTTGCAGTTAGTCTTGAAATCTGGAAATTCTGCACTTTCTCACAATTTCATAGCGTTTCCTAGGCTTAGAGCCAGGAAAATGCTACAAAAATTTCTATAGCAGCCTTTTTTCTTCTAAATATATTATTTGAATTTTTCAAGAAGGGAGAATGGTGGTGATGATGTGTCATGAGTAGGTTGATGTCATGGAATATAAAAATAGCAGATTTTTTGGGTTCATAAGCTTCTTTTTCAACTCTACGAAAGCTCGCTACGAAACTTTCCTATTTTCGTAGCAAGCTATTTTTGAACGTTTTGGAGCAGCTTAATGATAGTTTTGGACAGCTGGACTCCTCCAACATGTCAAGTGACCTTAATATCAAAAAATTATGACTTGAAGGAAGTGTTGTGGAGACAGGTCATTAGCTAAAGCTCTCGTTGAAGATAACGGTCATGCATTCCTAAAAAATAGGGTTTTATTCCATATGTCTAGGAGGGTTATTAATATGTAAAGGTGGTAATGAAACTATCATCTCTCATTCGATCATGTGATGCTTATTTGTAACTGACATGTAATATTTTCACAAAGTTAAGGTAGAATATGTAATAAATAGGAGTTACACTCCTATTAGGAGATGTCTTGTTTAGGGTGTAGCTGTCATTTTCTTGTTAGAAGTCATGTTTATCAGTTATGTGATGTGTCATAGGAAGAATTCGATGAATCTACCCATCAAGAAGATCATCCTTGCTGTAATAATGTATATTTAAAGGCAAATTATCGAAGTAGTAAGGGGTTGGAGATTTTTTTCACCAAACTGCTGCTTTATGTATTTTGACTCATATCAGTAATATAAAGTGACTTTCTTCTTAACAGACCTGAGATTCTCATGGGGTTTTTAATGTCTTATTGATCTACATCTTATGTTTTACTACTTGCAGTAGATTTCATTGCTATTAATCAGAATTCATTACCCTATGCTCTGACTTACTTTAGTAATTAAATGACTGTGGTTTCCTATATTTTATGAGTGAATTGCCTTTGTTAAAGACCCTTATCTGAATCATCTTCCTGTCAAGAAACCTTGCCACTGAAAATACTGATTTTTGACTCCATAAGCCGAATGGTAGCAAGCCTGCATTATTTTCAACCTACATACATAAAAAACTAGTTACTTTTCAAATAGATTTAGCCATCTAATACTATCATAATCAAATATCATAAACCCCTTTGAGAGAGCCCTCTCAGACTGGAGAGGCTAAACTTCAGTCAAAATTTGGTTTGACATAGTTACATAGATTTGTCTGATCAGCAGCCAATAAAGTGCAATTTTGTGATAACATTTTGGTGCATCTTCCGAGAGCCTAAAGATATTCTTTTCCCGAAATTCTTAATTTGAACTCTTGAAGGTAGCAGGAGCTCAGAAGTTGTTTGAGGCTACAACTAACTTGGTGACTCCATTCAAAATTCTCATGTTCAAAGGTGGCTTCGAAAATGAGATATACAAGGAGTAATCCTGACCCAGATCCACCTACAATTGTGGATAATCCAAACACAATTTCCAGAGGCATTCTAGGAATTTCTGCACAATCAAGTACTCCATTACATACAAAAGTCTTGTCCTATGAAGTTTTAAGAAGTCCTGAAGATAAAAGGTTTGATGATAAAATTCAGGAAGTCTTGTTTAGGTCTGAAAATGAAAAAGAATTAATTGAAATTGTCCTAGACCTACAAATAAGATGTATTGCTACCTCATATTTAGTGACCCAAAAAGATAAAGAAGAGATTTGGAAAGTAGTCACATTAGAATTATTGTTAGAGAGGGAATATTTGGATAGGTTTAAGGAACTAGACCCATTTGAAATATTATTAAGTAAATCTGGTTTTCCTTTACTTGATTGGAGTTCAATTGTAACTGGACAACAAAGACCAACTAGCCCCCCTCCTAACAGCCCCTCTTCCTCTACCACTGTTGTCCCTAAAACTACCCCAGTGCCATTCGTCATGGCAGGAAATGTGCCACCTCCACCTGTTGTTGCACCTTCTAGGTATGCCCCTCTTGTTCTCCTAGTTTTCCTTAATGCCCTTCCTAGCAAATATTCTGCTAGAATCAAAACTTGGGGAAGTGATGAAGGAACTACAGCTGAAGAGCATGTAGACCAGTTCAATGACTTCATGGACAGGGAGGAGGTTGACCATGAGGATGTCAAGATGAGATTATTTTCTTGGATCTTTAATGGCGAGGTCAGGAAGTGGTTCAAATCCCTTACACTAGGAAGCCTGCATAATTGGAATGAATTTGAAGATAGCTTTTTGAGAAAGTGGGGAAATAGAACCAACCCTGTACAAGCCCTCACTGAGTACAATAGTTTGAAAAGAGCTGTTGATGAAACTGTCCAAAATTTCTCCAAGAGATTTAACAAAGTTTATGACTCTATCCCTGCCCATCTAAAGCCTCCACCAGGAACATCTTAGCTGAGATAAGTTGAGGCCTTTGATTATGACTTTTCTATCCTGATAAGAGAAAGAGAATTCCCTTCACTAGCTGAAATGAAAAATGATGCTGTGAAGGTGGAGGTTAATATGATAGTAGCTAAAAATTCCAAGATGGGAAAGACAAAATTGAAGGAAGAAGATAAGCCTTCCACCTCAGATGATAAATTTGACTCCATGATGAAGACAATGGAAAAACTAATGGATAGGCTTGCCCTTGGGAATACCTCTACTCCTCCTACATGAACCTTAGTTTATAAATCCTTAGTTCAGAAGACCTAAAAAGCAGCAGAGACCAAAGGAAAACATAAATCAACCTGACCCTCAAGTAAGGCCTCCTTTTCACCAAAATTTAGTTGATGAAGAAGATCAACTTGAAATACCAGAAGAATCTATTCATTTCTTGGATGAAAACATGTTAGGAATTTTTTTAACTAAGGAAGAACATGATGATTCAGATCATGATGTAAACAAGGGTGAGGAACCATATGATTATCTTAAAGGATAGCAACAGGAAATATTTTAGATGCAGAATTAACAATACAACCTCTGAAACAGAAATGTTCCAATTACTACAAAAAAAACACAGCCCAAGAAAGATGCCCCCAAAGCTGCTGAGGTTAGAAAATATCCACCACTTCCTCCTCCTATCAAAGAGACTGAAAAATATGCTTCTGTTTTCAGTTTGGAGAATGAGATCTCCAAGATCAAAATCCCAATCCTTTTTGGAGAAATTGTTAAGGTGAATGAATACAGAAGTAAGATTGTAAAAATATTGAATACCCAACCAGGAGCTGTTGACATCCTTAATGTCTAGGAAAATCATCCAACCATGTACTTGGGACCAAGATTAGATGATAAGAAGAATGAAGAGGTACCTCCTTTATATGTCAGCCTTAGTATTCATGACATGACATTACACAATGCCATGTTAGATTCAGGGGCATCTCATAACCTCATGCCTAAAGAAATTATGGAAAGGATGGGATTGGAAATTACTAGGCCATATAAGGACTTGTTTTCTTTTGATTCAAAAAGAGTTCAGTGCATTGGTTTAATAAAAGATGTTGTTGTTGGTCTTACACAAGTCCCTACCAAGACAGTGGTAATGGACATTGTGGTAGCATACATTCCACCTAAGTTTGGCATGCTGCTATCTAGATCATGGGAAACAAAGATCAAAGGCACCATGCAGATGGACCTAACTTATGCCACCATTCATGTTTTTGGTGAGAAAAGAAGACTATATAGAGACAAAAGGATGGATTATATGGTAAGTAGTAAGGATAAACCTTAGAATTTCCCAATCTATGCTGTTGATACTGAATTAGGATCTACTATATTTTTCAATGAATTGACTGATGAAGCAGAAAATGAAAAGAAAGCAGAAATTCAGGAAGCAGAAAATCAGCAAGACAATGAAGAAAAGGCAGAAGGTTGGTGGTTATTACACTTTGATAGATCAACAGGAAGAGAGGGGGATGGAGTAGGAATTTTGATCATAACTCCAGAGGATGAAATTAAGTTATTTTCTTTCAAACTGAACTTTGATTGCACAAATAACATGGCTGAGTATGAATCTCTATTTTTGGGTTTAGAAATTTTGAAAAGAATGGGTGCCCAAAATATTTCTATTTGTGGAGATTTTGAATTAGTTATTAAACAAATTGAGGGTGTATATCAAACCAAGGATGTGAGAATGAGAGAATACAGAAATTTTATCATGGAGATTTTAGATAATTTTCAATAATATTCATTTATTGTGAAGACTAGGGACAAAAAATTGGTAGCTGACTTCCTAGCTGTCTCTGCAAGTTTGCTTATTACTCTTGCGCATTCCACTGAAAGATATGAGGTTGAAGTTTTCCATAGGCTTGCTATCCCTGGAAACATCATCCATTGGCACGTTTTTGAGGATGACCAACAAGTTAAAAACTTTATAGTATTGAAAGAGGATTTTGAAAGCACACAAATAGACCAACAAAAAATTCTTGCTGAAACAAAGGAGAATTCTAAAGTGTTACAATTGAAGAATAATTCTATACCCAAAGTTCTCATACCACTTGAACAACTTTTTGACCAGAATGATGTGTTCAAATATCCTAGGATACAAGCTAATGATGAAGAGGTAGAGAGTTTTAACCTTGGTACAGTAGCAATTCCAAAAATGATCAAGATTTCAAAATTTCTTTTAGTTGACATGAAACAGAAATATATTGAGATGATGAAAATGTTCATAGATGTTTTTGCATGGAGTTATGCTGATTTGAAGATATATGATCCTACTATTATTCAGCATACCATTCATATTAAAGAAAATTAAAAGCCTTTCAAATAGAAGTTGAGGAGGATTAATCCACTTCTCATGCCTCTGATTGAGAAGGAAATAAAGAATCTCTTTGATGCCAAAATTATTGTTCCAATCAGATTCTCAAAGTGGCTTGTAAACTTGGTTCCAGTCAAGAAAAAGAGTGGATAAATCGGAATCTACATTGACTTCATAAACTTGAACAAAGCCTCTCTGAAGGGAAACTACCCTCTCCCAAAGATGGCTAAATTCTGCAAAACATTGTTGGTTCGCAAAGGATGTCTATGCTGGATGGTTTTTTAGGATACAATCAAATACTAGTGCATCTAGAAAATCAGGACAAAATTTCCTTTACCACACCATGGGGCACATTCATGTATGATAAGATGTCCTCTGGTCTGATGAATGTAGGAGAGACCTTTCAAAGAGAAATGGATATTTCTTTTGCTAAGGAGAAGGATAAGTTGGTAGTTGTCTATCTTGATGGCATAACAATTTTCTCAAGGAGAGAAGAAGACCATTTGAAGCATATAGAAAAGATTTTGCTGAAGTGTAGAAGGTTTGGAATTTCTCTCAATCCCACTAAAATCATTTTTGCTCTGACTTCAGGGAAGTTACTTGGGCATATTATATCCAAATATGGGATTAATATTGATCCAAACAGGGTCAATGACATTCAGAAAGTGGATCTGCCTAGAAGCAGGAAGAAAATTCAGTCTCTCCTTGGAAGGGTGAATTTTATGAGAAGGTTTATTCCTAATTTTATCGAGATTGTAAAAGACATAAATAAGACGTTGAAGAAAGGAGCTGACATCAAGTGGAAAGTAGAAGAAAAGAAGTCATTTTAGGAGATAAATAAGGCACTTACTCAAGCACCAATGTTGATCAGCCCGGGTTTTTCAAAGGAATTTCTGGTTTTTACATTTGCATCAGAAAATACAACTGTTGGAGTTTTGCTGCAGAAAGGAAAACAAGGTACAAAGCAGCCCATTTCATTTTTTAGCAGGACCTTAGCTAATTCAGAGCTAAAGTATAACATCTTAGATAAGCAGGCCTATGATTTAGTCAAAGACATCAAATATTTCAGAATTTATATTATGCATTCTCTTGTCATAGCATTTGTTCCTAATGTTGTTGTGAAAGAGATCTTGACTCAAGCTGATATTGATGGTAAGAGAGGGAAATGGATAGCTAACTTGCTGGAATATGATATAGAGATTAGACCTACAAAATTGGTGAAAGTACAGGGGCTATCAAATCTGATGGCACAGTCCAATTTTGGCTGTCTTGATATGAATTTCATTGCAGAAATTTCAGAGTTATCAGATGAAGATGAAGATATTATTCCCATTGAAGAGAATTACATCCTTTCTAACTGGTACAAAGACATTGTCTTTGTCTTACATCATCATAAAGCTCCTGCTGAATTGACAAAGTCTAAGGCGAGGTTTGTGAAGCTAAAATCTTTGAGTTACTGCATCATAGATAAAAATATGTATTGGAAAGATACCAGTGGTATTATTTTGAATTGTTTGCTGGAAGAGGAGGCCAAAAAAGTGATTGAGGAGTTTCACAAAGGAGATTATGGAGGTCATCATTATTGGAAGGCTGCAACAAATAATATTCTCAGAGTAGGGTACTACTGGCCTACTATGTTCAAAGATGTCTACAAAAATATTGTTGCCTGCCATGAATGCCAACTTTTTGAAGGTAAGAAAAAGCTTGTCCTTTACCCTTGATGCCTATTTATGTTGAGGCGCCTTTCCAGCAGTGCGGGATAGATTTTATTGGTGAGATTCATCCATCATATTTAGGTCAGCATCGTTGTATCCTGACAACAACTGATTATTTCAATAAGCGGATTGAAGCAATCCCAACTAGGCAAGAAAATGATTCAGTTATCATTTCATTTTTGGAAAATAATATATTGTCTAGGTTTGGCTGCCCTATGAAGATCATCACTGAAAATGCACAAGCATTCAAATCCAAGAGGTTGATTAGTTTCTGTCATCAATACCACATTACACTTGTGCATTCTACTGCATATTATCCACAAGGTAATGGTCTTGCTAAATCTTCTAACAAAATCATTGTGAGGATTATTAAGAAGGTGCTGCCGGAAAATAAAAAGTCATAGAATTTGAAGCTGAAGTATGCTCTGTGGGCTGATAGAGTGTGCACAAAAAGATCAATTGGTACTTCACCTTATGAGTTGGTGTATGGGGCTGAAGCTATTTTTCCTACATGCTTGGGAGTGCCTATCATGAAGCTACTGCAAGGATTAGAGGAGGAGTCAAATTCAATTCAAAGGAGGATAAACCAGTTGATAGCTTTGCAAGAAGAAAGGGAGGAAGTATATAATAGCAATAAGCAATCTCAAAACAGAATTAAGAAGACATTTGACAGGAAGATCAAAGAGGAAAAATTTCAAATTCAAGATGTGGTTTTGAAGTGGGAGGCCAGGATTGAAGAAAAGGGGAAGCATGGTAAGTTTGAGAATATCTAGAAAGGTCCATTCATAGTGGCTACATTTCATGGAAACAACACTTACATACTGCAGGAGATGGATGGAAATCCTTGTGCTAGAGGACCTATCAATTGTAGGTTTTTGAAGCACTATTCCTCTTAAGTTCTACCGATATTTAATTCCATTGTACATATTCTATTTTTATATGTTTTTTTGCTAATAAAGATAAGTTGATCATTAAGCTTGAGCCTGAGGTGAAGGCCATTAGAGTTTGAAGGAAATCTTGGAAAATTTCAGAGTTTTCGTTTTCAAGAAGATGGATAGCACTGGAACTATAGGTTCTTTGCTGTACCACAGGGGCACACCATCCCAAGTGGAGCCATTTTCATCACTCAGAAAAAGTGAAACATCATTTGACATAGTCTTAAAAGTTCATTTGTCAAAGGTATGGTCATAGAGTTCATTAGGAAAATTTTTTTTTTTTCATATTAGCCTATCCTAAGGTCTAAGCCCACGCCCATTCAAGTCATATCATGTTCCATCAATAATCATTTGTTGACACATTTCATTTCCCAAGCTTTTGAATTTGAAAAGATCACTTTAGCGAGTTTTTCTTGTTTTCGTAGCGAATTACACAATAAAAAGGCAGTTTTCGCTACGAAACTGTTACACAACATTTTGTCACCGTCCCTCCAATCCCTCATCCCGTACATTGGAGGACTATTACCATGACCTGTGAACAGTAAAATTTCCTAAAAACACCTTGATGGCATCCTTCTGCATAAGGGAAAGAATTCTCCTAAAGAACATTTCCTCAGAAAATCATTAAAAACATATGTTTGGGCATTGGCGCGCTCAGCCAGTTCATTACTCACGCCTACCTAAGAAATTTACACTAAGGGCATGCCACCTGGCGCTCTGTCCCTATGTATTGCCTGCGCCAAGCCTATTTGGGAATGTTTTTTAACAATAGAAGGCAGAAGTTTGATTCTAACAACTTCAGAATGAATCATCAAAAAGAAGTTGGGCTATTTGGCTCCAGATCTCCCTGATTAGGAAGTGGTTTTCCACCTCTCATGGAACCTTCCTAAGGGATAGGACTCTTCCCCATGATTATAGGGATCCTAACCTCTCCTTCTCCCTCTATAAAAGCCTGCCCTATCTATTTGCAAGCTAGCTGAACATTTGGGAAGAAAACTATAGCTGAGCGACTATTGAGAGCAGAGCCAAGGAGAACCCCATAAGAGAGAGAGCCTTGTCTAAATTCCTGACAAGCTTTGTGAGACATGCTTCGCTGGAAGCCCTACCAAAGGAAGAACGTGAAGTTGGAACTCGGTTGTAATATTTCTTTCGTATTTTAATATATGCTCGACTATGTTATTGGTTCCATCATTGTATTGCTTATTTGTGTGATGCAACTTGATTCAATCTTTTCCGACTGATTGATTGTTACATGTTTGAATTGTTACGTTGTATGTTGTCATTTTTCTCTGCACATGTACAGGTGTCCGGACGTGGTGAGCGGAAGGATTGTGATCTGTCAAGCTAGAAATGGGAAGCAGCACTTCTCCTTCAACAATAGCAGCATGGGATTTGAGGTAGGCTATCCATCGTAGCTTTTTCTTTTGTAACTAGGAATCGATATCGTAGCGTGTTTGGTTTGTTGCTAGACCCACCCTAGGGCTAGTGGGATCGTCTCTGTCTGTAGAGGGGATTTACCTCATCAAAAAATTGGCAACTCCAGTGGGGATTAGTGTGAGTTAGTCCCTCTTCCATTGGGTTGTTTTTTGGCTTTTTGTTTGTCTATTTTTCCTTTTTGGTTTATCTTGCTTGGTTTGAAACCCCTGTTCAGCCCCCTGGAGATCAAACCTCTCTCTGTTTGTGTTTTTTTTCATTTTTTATTTGAGTAAACCTTCTTGGCGTGGTTTCCAACCTGACAGTTGCGCCAACGGGCGCGAGTTTCCAGTTCATCCCCCGCGCCATTCCCTGTTTGGCGTAGATTACAACCAGACAGGCGTGGCAACCCTGGTAGGTTTTTGGGTTTTCTTGGTTTTGGAGGTTTTCAGACTGAGCTTTGATCCTGGGTTGTTTTTTCTGACTTTTTGAGTGCTTTAGAGTCATTTTTTACTGAGATTAGCCCTTAACCTTTGATTTTTTTCCTTTTTCTATCATTTTTTCTTTTCAGCCCTAGGTTTTCTAGGTGCTTCAGCCTGATGAGCCTCCCATGGGAGTTTCGGGTCCTTGGTTTCCTAGTCAACTTCGCTTCTGCTTCTGTGCATTCAGCTTTTTGGATCCGTTTGAGTGATTGCGTTAATTGAGTGATTGTCTTTTCTTTTGTTCAGTTTTACTCTTGTCACTCCAGGCCTAGATTACACAGCTTGTTTGGGTCTCTTTTGAGATCTTCTCTTTCATTTGAGGGATTTCATCGTTGGTTTGAGTCTTGTTGTGCTTTTTTTGAGTTGAGTGAAATTGTTTTGTTTCAGCTCTTGCTTCACCATTCTCAAATTAGTGTTTTGATTTATTTTTCATATAATTTAGTGAACTTGCTCTGATATGTTGGAAAATACAAAAAAAAAATCTTTTGCATTCTAGATTAGCATAGTGAAAATTGGAAAATCTTTCGCATTTCTAGCATTATATAATTCTAGGAAAGAGTTTTTTTCAGTTTCACTAGCTTGCATCAGATTCAGTAGTGGATGTTTTCATATGTTCATATTATTGCTATCAATTGGAAGCTCTTAACTCTCTCGTAGATAGCTTTTCATTGAACGAAATGGTATTTTATGGCATATAGCTTGCATTTAGGGATTTGTGAGATTCAACATTCAGTAGGACCTTGGAATTGAAACATAAATACAAGATCAACTTAAAATTTATTCAATTAACCTAAGGCAACATTGAAACCTAATGGAATATTCAGTGGTATAAGTTAGAGATGTGTTCCGGCATCTTTAAACCTAGTAGATGTCGCTTGCCATCTGGCTTCAGACAGCGCTAGTACAGACTTGTACCCCCTGTACCGTCATGTATATAAAGGGAGACCCCTATAGGTTGCAATCCTTTTATCCGTAGAAAGCCGAGTCTTCCGCCTTGTAACTGTGATACACCGAACACAACATTCGGGGAGACTACCTGCACGTACGTCAAGTCCTTGGTTGATTTCTCTTTCGTTTTATAACCAAGGTGTATATGGTAGTTCATGGGGACCTGGTACACCCTTCTACCTAGACTACCTGAGAAGTCATTTTCGATATTTACTGACTCCATAAATTTGAAAATATCATCGAGCACTTGTCCTTTCATGCTCGTTTCCAACCTAAAAGTGATAGAGTCACCTTTTTCCTATTTCTCGACTCTTAAAATATGAAATGAAAAAGTTTTGTTTCAATGTCTTAAAAAATTAACTACCCACGAAACATTCCTGGTTAAAGTTAGTTTCCTTAGGGTGTTGGTGTAAATTTGTTTCTAATGGCAACGTTTCCGGAGTTCACTAACCTAGGAATCCCTTCTAAAGGGAATCCTGGTCCTTTTCCTGGTTTTGGGAATGTTGGTGCTCCTTACATGGCAATGTTGTCCCTACCTGGCTTAACTATTGGATTTCCTGATGGTTATTTTTGACCTTGGTGGTCCCGAGTGTTCAGTCCACCATACAGCCGTCCCCTCCACTAGAAATAAATCACGATGTTTCTAAGGTGGACCTCTCCCCTTCCTTGCATATTTCTTCGTCCTCTTCTTCTGCTTCGCCTGGTGAAAGTAACCAAGTGGCTAAGAAGAAGAAGAAGAAGACAAAGAAGAAGATGTCAGATAAGTGAGAGGCTAATACTGCAGCTATTGTGCCTAAAAAGCTTTCCCTACTAGAACCATCCACGCTTCCACGAAAAGTCAAATTCCCTTGCATGCTCTACAAAGGTAACCATTTGCTTCGAGACTGCCCTGGTATTCCCAAGGTACTTGATGCATGGTCTGACGGCCGTCCGCTGTTGACTTTGGCTTCTGGAAGTCATATTGATACATCTTCAACTATCACTGGTAAGACTCATTAAAAACAGGGCAAGATTACCAATCCCTGTAAGTTGTGTGGAGGGCATCATCCCATTCACCTTTGTCCTTATATGGGTGAAGCCAAGAGAGTGTTGGACAACCCTACTGTTTCTGCACCTTGCCTTTTGGTTGGTTACCAGAAACTCTCTTCGAGTCCTCCGCTAGTTGATTCAAAGGTCGGTCAGGAATCACCCTTGGTCGATCTCGCTCCCTCGGAAATTCAAATTCAGGAATCCATTCCCGACCAACCATTGGTCATGGGATCGGTCAACCTGACCCCATCATTGGTTCATCAGGTCTTTTTCATTGAGAGTGGATCTCATTCCCCCCACGTTCTTCTTGTTTCATCATGTTCTTCAGACTTGGAGAAATATTTGTCCATCCCTGTAATTCAAAAATTGTCTCCTCCTACTCCCGTGATGGATGTCTCGGAGGATGCTCCTCTTGCTCGGGTAACACTAGGGAAAAACCACATCAGTTCGATGGTATCCCCAACAATTAGTTTGATCCCTTCCTTTGATTGGAGTCGATTCTCCAAATACTGCCTTCCATCTTATGTGCCTTTCGAGATAATGGTACAAACCTTTGATTTGGTCGTACCCAACACTATTATAGATGAAGGTGCGTCTGTTAGTATTATTTCTTCCACTACTTGGCAGGATTTTGGTTCCCACCGCTTATGCCTGTTACCCAGAATCTGTTGGATTTTAATAGAGGAACCAATCAACCGTTAGGGATCCTTCCGAAGTTACCTATTACTTTGGGAGGGAAAACCATCCATATAGACGTGATGGTTGTTCCAGGCCCCTTAGAATTCAATTTTCTCTTGGGGCGTGACTATATTTATGTCATGGGGGCAGTTGTCTCTTCCCTCTTTCGTGTGATCCATTTTCCACACCAAGGTCGAATCGTGACCATTGATCAACTCTCATTCTTTGGTCCTGGCATGACATCTGGTCGACCATCGTCCCTTCCGGGTCTTTATCCGCCGGTTGTATCTCCCCCACCGCGGGTTAATTATGTGGCTACCTATCCCATGCTCAAATTTAGTGATAGTGTCATTGTGCATCGTCTGCTGGGGGCATTGGGTCCTGATTTCCGAGATTTTGTTATCCCATCTGGTGCGGAAATCTTGGAAGCAACGACTTCTTATTCATCATGATGAGTTGTCTTCAGAGCATAGTTCGTTTTCTTGTGTCAAGCTCCTTAAAAAATGAAACAAGGTTTTTGGAGCATAGTTCATTTTCTTGTGTCAAGCTCCTTAAAAAATGAAACAAGGTGGTCGGAGCAGAGTTTGTTTTTCTTGTGTCAAGCTCCTTAAAAAATGAAACAAGGTGTCATGAGGAGAGTTATTTTACTATGTCAACTTCGTTAAAAAATGAATTATGTCATGAGGATAGTTATTTTAATGTGTCAACCTCATTAAAACAATGAAACATGTCCCTGTTCAATTCGAGTCTTTGATAAGATCCCGTAAAATCCCAGTCGAGTCTTTCTATTGATATCGTAATTTGAAACTTCACTCCATTTCTTATGGACTGAAGCTTGGGGGGCATGTACACCTCGAATTGAGTCACCATGCTAGGGGGCATGCCTATTTTTCAAAGCATATTTTGTTTCTGTTTGAAGCTTGTGTAAAAATGAAACCGGTTTCAAGCATAGTTTATCTTTGTTTCAAGCTTGTGTAAAAATGAAACCATTCCCATTTTACCTCTTGTGATTGCCATTTTATCAGCCTGTTTTTCTAGATGAGCCTTGGTTTTCTCATTCCTTCGCCACCATCTGCTCGGCCAATCATATGCCTTCACTTGGTTGTTTTACCCAATCCTGAGGAACTGCTGCAATGAGTGGTCTTGTTAGCCAGCCTCTTGAATTTTATCATGTTTGGATCAGTTCCACCATTACCGGAACCAGTAGCTACCCTTAATACCACTCGTTCCTCTAGGAGGAGTCATCTTTCAGCTCTTTTCTTACTCTCGAAAATTGAAAATATTGTCAAGACTCTTGTCATTTTGAACTCGTTAAATTGGCTGTGAAACGATATCTACCCAGTATACGTTTACCCATTTTTTAGGCTAGAATATATTATTTACGAAAAAGGAATACCCTATCCTATCACGACTAGGAGGTTCTCTCAGACATATTTTTCTACCTTTTCGGATCTGTGGGACTACCTACGAAAAGGGATTGTTGGAGTTTTCTTTTCCACTATCTTTTCAAACTCTCTAAACATGAAAAGACGCCGATTTATTCCTTTGTCAGACTCGTTAAAAACTGATGACATCGGACTCCGTCGCAATGATGTTACTCGAGTTCCTCCTTCCTAGGGCTCGTAAAATGTACTAGGTTGGATTTGTCCGAAAGAAAAACTTACATGACAAGCATATGCTATCCTCTTCAAGCTTGTGTAAAAATAAAGAGGTACTCACCAGAAATGGTGGGGGAAAATGGAACCAAATCATAGTCGTGTTGGCAGTATGTCGCTCTTGAACATGGCATTTGTCTGCATTCGTGTCGGGTTGGGAACATCTCATCTAATTATCTACTTGCCTCCATGGGTTTGGGTAATCCCTTTTGACCGCTCATCTTCTCTTTGCCACGTCACCATGACGTAAGATCCCTTGATGTCAAATACTTCCAAATCCAGAGTCGTGCTGCTGATATGTGCAAGAGAAGTTTTCCTCTGCAGTTTTTGACCTCCCTCTGATTCTCTGTTAGTATTGATTCACAAAAATTTATATCCCTCTATATCGTGTTGATGATGTGGGAAACATTATGGCCCACCTTCGATCAAGGTCACTTCCTGTCGAATTCAGCTCATTATCCGGGAAGCTGATCTAGAGACTCCCTTTAGGTACCTTGGAGCCTGCATGCCTCAATGGCAGGTTCTTCGCATTTGACGCAAGGTTTTCATTATTGGCCTTCGATCGAATGATTCTGCGGATGTTCGATGCCAGATCAGTGTTCACATTCCGTGGATTGTACCTCTTGTACCTTGAGAGCCATTGTCATTATTGGTGGTTTCTCTCGCGTTTGTTAACAACTTTCATCATTGGTTGGTAATCAGATGATGTTCTTGCATGTTCAAATTCAACTCACATATTTGCATGTTTGAACTTGTACTATGTTCGGGTCGAGATGGAGCGCAAGACCCTGGATTTTTTCTGATGAAATCCAGGCTGCGGGTTTTTTGTGGATTATTATAACTTATTACATGACTCTTGTGATTGGATGGCTGCGACCATACCTGAGTCTACTCGTTGATCCTTATTTTTCTGGATGGCTGTGTCCATACCTTGGATCTCATTATTTCTGTACTCTTTTATGGATGGTTGCGCCCATACCACATATCATGTATTAGAGATATCAGTTGTATTTGTACTCGCAGGTTTTCCAACAGTAGCGTTTTCAGTTAAACGCGTTCTCATAAAGAATTTCACCCCTCCCTCTCTCTCGGACCTCATGCTTTAGGGGGCATCTATTACACAACATTTTTTCATTGTCCCTGCAATCCCTCATCCCGTACATTGGAGGACTATTCCCATGACCTGTGAATAGTAAAATGTCTTGAAAACACCTTAATGGCATCCTTCTGCATAAGGAAAAGAATTCTCCTGAAGAGAATTTCCTCAAAAAATCATTAAAAAAATATGTTTGGGCATTGGCGTGCTCAACCAGTTCATTACTCGCACCTACCTGGGAAATTTACACTAAGGGCACGCCACCTGGCACTCTATCCCTGTGTATTGCCCGTGCCAAGCCTATTTGGGAATGTTTTTTAACAATAGAAGGCCGAATTTTGATTCTAACAACTTCAGAACGAATCATCAAAAAGAAGTTGGGTTGTTTGGCTCCGGATCTCCCTAATTAGGAAGTGGTTTTCCACCTCTCATGGAACCTTCCTAAGAGATAGGACTCTTCCCCATGATTATAGGGTTCCTAACCTCTCCTTATCCCTCTATCAAATCCTTCCCTCTCCATTTGCAAGCTAGCTAAACATTTGGGAAGAAAACTATAGTTGAGCGACTATTGAGAGCAGAGCCAAGGAGAACCCTGTAAGAGAGAGAGCCTTGTCTAAATTCCTGACAAGCTTTGTGAGACATGCCCCACTGGAAGCCCTGTCGAAGGAAGAACGCGACGTTAGAACTCGGTTTTAATCTTTCTTTCGTATTTTAATATATGCTCGACTATGTTATTGGTTCCATCGTTGTATTGCTTATTTGTGTGATGAAACTTGATTCAATTTTTTCCGACTGATTGATAGTTACATGTTTGAATTATTACGTTGTATGTTGTCATTTTTCTCTACACATGTATAGGTGTCCAGACGCGGTGCGCGGAAGGATTGTGATCTGTCAAGCTAGGAATGGGAAGCAACACTTCTCCTTCAACAACAACAGCGTGGGATTTGAGGTAGGCTATCCATCGTAGCTTTGTCTTTTGTAACTAGGAATCGATGTTGTAGCGTGTTTGGTTTTTTTCTAGACCCACCCTAGGGCTAGTGGGATCGCCTCTGTCCACAGAGGGGATTTACCTCATCAACAGAAACTACTAATACTTTTGTAGCGAAACTGCCAGGAAATGAACTAACTACACTACAAAAAGGGGTTTTTCTATCTGTCTTTTTAAAATTCGGTGCAAGGCGTCAGTCAATGATTAGAAGTCTTAGGGGGGATGTAATTCGATTCAGTTAGGATTAAATCAAGGTACAAAGGTCATGGCTGAGGTCATTATTACTATTTTTAGTATGTATGAGTCATGATTAAGCCATGAGATGTCATCAAAAATTTAAAACATTACCCAATTGAGTCTTTTTTCATTATCCGCTTCATCTTTGCATGCTACTAAGTTCTGGAGAGTTGTTTCACCAAGCCAAGCTGGTTGCTGGTATTTTCAAAATTTGCAGGTGTCACTAATCAAGCAAGGCAGAGAAGGTATAAAATCACCATGGCTACAAAGAGGAAGACCAAAAAAGGTGGTCACTACCTTAGATATGAGCCATCAGACATGAATTTGTTGAATGAAGACGCAACTACCTTAGAAGTTTTTATAAGAATAGGGTGTTTTCGTTTTTTCCAAAAATTGCAAGGGTGCCATGTGCAGGTTTCTAAGGAGTTTTCTATCAGTTTCAATGGGACAACTTCAAAGGTGGGAATGTTGAACCTCACTATAACACCAGAGACGATTGTAGTAGCAACAAGAATCCCTGGAGGAGGAGAAAAATGGTTCAAAGGCTTTAGGTTCACCATGCAGGACTGTAAGGAATTTATCAAGCTAGAGCATAGTGAGATTGATCTCACAAATGCGATCCCAAGTAGCTACATGAAAGACAACTTCTCAAAGATGTTGCTAATCATTCAGAAGTAATTCACTTGCGAAGGGAAGTATCATATGGTTTATTCCTACCACCTTAGGTTTCTACTAAATTTTATTGTTAAGAGGTCTCTTGATTTACCTTTTTACTTATACAAAATCTTAGCTAAAATGTCAGACAAAGTTCAAGCTAAATCTGAAGGAAATGAAACCTCACTCTTTCATCATGGTTTAATCAAGTTGCTGGTATTAGAAGAGTTAAATAAATTAGGTAGAGACTGGCCATATTTTATGTTCATCAATGGTTTTGAAATAAATGCCATCACTCCTAAAAGAACTCCTAAACCTAGAGATATACCATCACCTTCAGTGGCAGAGAAAATTGAGCCAGTGATCATGGAGACAGATCCATTGCAGAAAGCTGACACACCCAAATTTACACCTGCAAAACAAAATCCAACAGTGAGAAAACATGGTAGCAAGAGGGTTACTAGAAGCCAAACAGTGGCTAAGGGTAACTTAGAAGACATTCTGCATGTTATTGATATTGAAGAAACTCCCATAGTCCAAGCTGAAGATGTGGATGAGGGAGGAAAGAAGCTCAAGAAAGCCAAAACAACTAAGAAGTTAGAGTTTGCAGGTGAAGATGCTAGATTCATGTTTCAAGCTAGGAAACCAATGACAAGACATGCTAGAAAGGTCTTGCAAAGAAGTAAAGAAGCTCAAAAGTCACTGAAACTGTCCAGTCACCACCAAGCATCATTTACCTCTCATCACCTACAAAAGAAGATCTGGTCATCAAGCAAAAGAAGGGCAAAGATAAAATCATTGAAAAAACAAAGATTGAAGTCCTTAAGGAGTAGTTGAAGCTGGAAAATGATGAAATACTAGTCTTAAAGAAAGAGGCAAGGAAGCACAATGTTAAGAAGGTACAGTTTGAAAAAATGAAAGAGATTTGGGACGATCAAGTCACAAGTGTCTCTAAGACCTTGGACAACACAGAAAAACTGATCAAATGGACTAAGCCATTGAGAGGATAGGTGAAACATATTAGGAAAATTAACTTGCACTTACAGTCTAAGAATAGGACACTAAAATACCAAGTCAAATACCTAAAAGGACAACTAGAACTAATTCATGAAGAGCTGGAGAAAAAAGGTTTGAAGATGACTGTGGTTGAGGAGCCCATTGCTCAACTGATCATTAATGAAGAGGAAACACCACAGGGGTCCTAAGTTGAGTTTTAATGTGTTCTAGAAGGTTCATAGCATGCTGAAGATCAATTTTTTACAGCTGGAGGTCACTTTTTTCAGTTAGTCTTGAAATATGGAAATTCTGCATTTTTTTCACACTTTTGTTGCGTTTCCTAGGCTTAAGGCTAGGAAAACGCTATGAAAATTTCTGTAGCATCCTTTTTTCTTCTAAATATACTTTTTGCAGTTTTCAAGAAGGGATAATGGTGGTGATGATGTTTCATGACTAGGTTGACATCATGGAACAACAAAAGAGAAGAGTTTTTGGGTTCAGAAGCTTCTTTTTCAATGCTACGAAAGCTCGCTACGAAACTATCATGTTTTCGTAGTGAGCTATTTTTGAAGGTTTTGGAGCAGCTTAATGATAGTTTTGGACTGCTAGACTCCTGAAAAATGTCAAGGGACCTTAATATCAAACATTTAGGACTTGAAGGAAGTGATGTGGGGATATGTCATCAGCTAAAGCTCTCGTTGAAGATAAAGGTCATGCATTCCTAAAAAATAGGGTTTTGTTCCACATGTCTAGGAGGGTTTTTAACATGTAAAGGTGGTAATTAACCTATCATCTCTCATTCGAGCATGTGATGCTTATTTAACTGACATGTAACTGTTTCACAAAGGTAAGGTAGAATATGTAATAAATAGGAGTTACACTTCTATTAGGAGATGTCTTCTTTAGGGTGTAGCTGTCATTTTCTTGTTAGAAGTCATGTTTTTCAGTTATGTGATGTGCCATAGGAAGAATTCAATGAATCTAGCCATCAGGAATATCATCCTTGCTGTAAGAATGTCTAATTAAAGGAAAATTATCGAAGTAGTAAGGGGTTGGAAATTTTTTGCACCAAATTGCTGCTTTATGTATTTTGACTCATATCAGTAATACAAAGTACTTTATTCTTGAAAAACCTAAGATTCTCATGGGGTTTTTAATGTCTTATTGATCTACATCTTATGTTTTACCACTTGCAATATATTTCATTGCTATTACTCAGAATTCATAACTCTTTGCTTTGACTTCCTTTAGTAATGAAATGACTGTGTTTTCCTATGTTTTATGAGTGAATTTCCTTTTTTAAAGACCCTTAACTACCTCATCTTCCATGTCAAGAAACCTTGCCACTAAAAGTACTTATTTTTGACTCCATAAGCCCAATGGTAGCAAGCATGCATTCTTTTCAACCTACATACATAAAAGACAAGTTACTTTTCAAATAGAGTTAGCCATATAATACTATCATAATAAAATATCATAAAACCCTTTGAGAGAGCCCTCTCAGACTGAAGAGGCTAAGATTCAGTTAAAATTTGGTTTGGAATAGTTACATAGATTTTTCTGATCAACAGCAAATCAAGTGCAATTTTGTGATAAAATGGCCGATAAGGACTTCAAAATCAATGATACAGTAACTGATTCCAACCTTTTAGAGCTCCACTTCTGGAGCCATGATAAATTTGTTGACCAAGCAAATGATATCCATCTATGGGTTTCAAATTTACCCAAATACATATTGCCACAGACCTTTCAGTTCCCAGAACTCATCATATTATGCCAAACGAGCTATTTTCCCAATGAAAGAGCTTTAGTTACCCCAAACCAAGAAATCCTTTTTACATTTACTGCTCAATCCATCAATCATATGTTGTAGATTCAACCACAACCTGATGAAGTTACATTATCCATTGAAACCCTTACTGAACTCTTCTTAAATCTGGACTTTCCTAAAGGATTCCAAATCTTTCAAACTTTCCTCCTTCCATCAGTAGAAACCCCTAAAAACAATCCTCCATACTCAACTTCTATGTTTTCGGAAAGAAATAGGTATATTGTACCCATGTTGTCATGTATTTTAGGATATTTCACTGATGAGCATGCAGATGCATCTATTCTTGGTTTCATATCCATCTTTTTCCTAGGTCAACCTCCAGCTACTACCTTCAAATTTTCCCAATACCTAGTAGATGCAATCCATGACCAATTGATCAAATTGCTAAAATGAGTGTTCAAATACTCCTCAGGTTTGTTTCATATGTTTCTATATTTCCAATCAGAAAGGTTTGCAGCTAGCCTCCAAAAAATGGACATAGAGGGTAATCCCCAATCTGTTGTCTTTTGGACATCCTTGATCAGAAAGGATTCCACTGAATTTATCTTAAAAGACTTCATTGATTCTTTTTTTTATCTAGTAGTTAATATGCTAAGCAGTAGCATTCTTCCTAGAATCAGTGAAGAGATCAAAAGGGTTTTACAGTTGTCAGAGAAAAGCAAAACAAGAGACTAATATTTATACCAGAATCATACAGAAATCAGAGTGTATGGAAGCCAACTTACTCCATACAAGCTTCCAAAATACCTCCCAACAATGATATTTGCATTAGAATACATCTGAAAAATATTGAATTCAGATGAAGTCAATTTCCTTTCAGCTAAGAAGAAGACTCAATTCAAAATTAAAAACCAGCTAGGGCCTTTTATATGTAATAGTAGAAATGTTGGACAGCAAGCAGAAAAATGTTTACAAGATTTCAAGTTCAGTAGCAGTTTCAAATGGAAATATGACCCTTGGGTTTCATAAGTAAATTGAGAGTTAAGTTCAAACTCACCCCATTCATTCATGAGTCAAAGCCTGAAATTGAAAGTATTCCAACCAGTCAGAGTGGTTGGAAAATAATTTACAGGAGGTGGAAAAGTAGGTTGATAATACTTCCATCTTGCTTACTCCAACCCCACAGGATAGAAATTCAAAGAGGGCAAGAGAGGAAGGTGCTTATTCTACAGAAACTACTTCTGATACAAAATTTAAGCTTATGTAAAGGAAGAAGAAAAAACTAAATCCAGTGATAGAGCAATAAGATATAGTTCAAACAGTAGAAACCATTGAGATGGATATTATTGTTAGGGATGATGCACTTCCAACACTTTCAGAAGAAACACTTCTTCCATCAAACTCTAGTGCACAAATCATTCAGAAACATAATAGTGCAGAGGTTTCATCATCTATCAAACAAGTTGAGAAAGAGAAAGATATCATGGAGAAATACAAAGAAATCAAAATTAGAAATGAAGCATTAAAGGCTATAAAATATGCGCAATACTAGAATCAAAATCCTAGTGATCAGAGTAGATTTATTTCGTCCTATGACCTCAAGACAAGGAAAATGTACCAAAAAAGGTGCATGCTCCTAAAACTTTAGAATATTATACTAAAAAAACCTTTGAATTTCCTACCAATGATGTACATCCAATTGACTAGATTGAGTTTCACAAAAAATCAAGAGAAATGATTTATTCCAAAATTACACACAAAGATTTAAGTGTCCAAAAGTTACATAATTCTATAGAAAATATAAAGACAGTTTAAGCTAGATAAAGCTTCATCACAAGCAAAGGATAATAGGATAATGTCACTTGAATATTTGGTAATGGAAGTTGGTTATGATCCAAAAAATATCAAAGCAACATAAGAACTAATAAAGAAGAAGAATGAAGACATAGCTACACTAATGAAACAACTAAAGTTACCAACTACAGAACATCCACAAACCAAAGAGGTTTTGGAAAATGAAAATCAAAAGGATAAAATGAAGAATCTCATCATTCAATTGACATCTCAACTGAAAGAAATGGAAACAAAAATGGAAAAACTAGTGCATGAAAAGCAAGCCAACATGGAAGAAATTTCCATTACTACTATTCCTATAGCTTCTACATCAGCCTCATTTCCTACAAAAGCTCCAGTATCAACATCAGTTCCAGAAACTACAATAGAAACAACATCAGTAGTACTAACAACCCATCCCACTGATGAGGCCAATAAATTGTTCAAGGCAATCCAAGATATGTCAATTCAAACTAATAAAATCAATAAACTCAAAGAACAAGTGAAAATTTTAGAAGATACAAAGAAATTGGCAGAAGTAATGTATCAAGAAAAATCATAGAAAGAAAACAGAATAAATGAAAGAATCCATAAGTTAGAAAAGGAGTTATCTTTGAAAGAGTCTCTATCCCAAGCAAAACAACAATTTTGGGCCAATATAATTGACTCAGTTAATGATATTTGGCCTTATGTACAGGTTATATTTGAACAAAAAGACTTGATAAAAGAAGCTGGTAATGCAATTCAAAAGGTCAAAGAAGAGCTTGGAAAGAAACCAAATGAAGCTTCTGAGATAATAAAATTCTTGAATTCTAAAAACAAACAGGAATTAGAAGAACTTGGGATAACATACAGAACATAGAATATCTTAGAGGTGAAGAAAGTGATTTCCAAGTGAAATATGATGATACAGCTTGAAGACAAATGTCAAACAATGGAACTGGCAGTGAACATGTTTATGAACAAATTTGATGTTTTGAGGCAGAAAGGTCTACCTAATCCTTTAGTAATAAATGATAAACTAATGAGGCATGAAGATTATGATAAGAAGATCAAGGAAGTAGCCAAAGAAACTTCCAACAGTTCAACAATGAAAGGATTTCCCACAGGAAAAGTGCTCCTTAAGAGTTTAGAAAACTTATTTTACCTCCAACATGAGGTAAATCACCTTTTTGTGAATAAACCCATGTTTTCCAAATACAAAGAGGCAGATGAGATTTACTGAAGGATGATGAAGATTAAACATCCAGATGAAGAAACTTGGGAAAAATGGTGTGATTTACTATGACAGGTTAAAGAAAATACAGGTAAAAGAACTCACAGGTTAAAGAGTAAACAGATGAAATATAAATGAAAGAAGGACAACATGAAAGAAGAAAGATTAAGAAGCATACAACATGAAAGAAACAAGTAACAACAATCAAATAAAATAGGGACAGATTTCATTTAGTTGGTAGGTGTCACTATCTTCTTGCATGAAGATATTTTATTTCCTTAAATAAATCCTATTCAGTTGACAGGATATTTTGTGTAAAGTTTTTGTATAAATACTTCATTATTTCGAAGTATTGAGTGTGGGTTTCTAAATATTTCTATAGTTGATTGATCTACTACCTAAGGGTTATTGTACCATTTCCATTTGATAGACAGGACAAGTAATAAAGGAATTTATTTACAGGATTCATGTGTTGAGATATTTCAGTGAAGTATATTTCAATTTTTCATGTTCTTTTCTTAAGTATTCCATAAACTTTAATGTGTTCTAAATTTGAATGATATAATTGGAATTTTATTGTAGAATTTGTTTAAGTACACTCTGCTTTGAACTGTTGTACGTTTTTATGTTTTCTTCTGATATATGGTTTAGAGAATCCTTTATTTCTCTCTGATCCCGATTGACTTCCTTCACCTTCTTTCATTATCTGGTTTAAGGAATCCTTAACTGCTTCTTGATCCCGATTGAAAACCACTTAACCATTCAACCTTGAGATTTGATTTTGCTCAGTTATCCTGCCCTGTAACACTTCCTTTATAATTTGATCATGTTCTACTTTCAAGGTATATTGACTCCATATCCCAATGGAAAATAGAAAGGCACCTATCCATATAAATCAATAATTCCACCAGCAAATCAAAATCAACCCAAACAAGCATACATAACTAGCCTAAAATTTATTAAATGAACAAAGTTAAATCATTAAGAGAGAGCCCTCTCTGAGCATTAGGGAGGATAGAACCTAATCTCCAAAAGTGGATGATAGTTACCTCTGATATTTCTTTTTAACACACATAAAAACTCTTGGGAAATTTCGGAGTGATAACACACGGTTTTCCTGAACAAAATCCGTGCATGCGTAGTTTTTTTGCACAAAAATTGTGTAGATCTACACAATTTCTTCCACTAAAAATTGCACAGGTCGATTAACGGAAATAAAAATAAAAATTAAGTTCTATAATATTTGGTTGAGGAATCTTATCCAAATTAGAAACCTCGAACTGCTACATACTTGCGCCTCATCCCTTGGTATATGGAACTAAACTCCTTTTCTTAAGGATCATATCCCTTGAGAAGTGGAACTAGAAACCTCCTCATCCTCCCTATAAATTAAGCATAGGACTAAAGGAAAGGGATAATTTTGGGATTGGAATTTGTAAACTCATGTTGTTGGTTTTGGGTTTGAAGAGCTTGTCATCAAGGGAAGGAAACTAACTCCAAAAATAGAAGAAATGAGATATCAACACCTTAGAAATAAGCCACTTCAAGGGGAAACCTCCAATACATTACATGAATGAACAATTCTTGGATGATACAAATGAAAAAACCTCCTTTCTATATATAGGATTCCATGGGGCCACAATGTAATCCTAACCGACCTAACAATAATAATGTAAGGGCACAATAATAACAATATGGGGGTTAAAGGGGTACAACAATAACAATAAGGATGGCTACACTAACATAATAAGGGACTACACTATTAATATACAGACTTAACATGCCCCTCTCCTTCAAACAATTGTTGTCCTCAATGCTTGATTATTTCTTGATGCTTCTGTATAAAATTCTCATTCTCCCATGTGGAATATTCTACAGGAAAGTTCTTCCACTTGTTGAGATACTCTGAAATTGATTGTACTTGTCGAGTTCTTGTTTCTATGACTATGTCAGAACTTCTTTCGATGTGATGTTGATATTCCTGTTGTTTCATTAGATTCTGCACGAAAGTTAGGTTATCCTTTGAGAGTTGGAGAACTTGTTGTTGATGCTCGATGTGATCTTCCACTAATTTATCACCCATATTAGCTATTATTTGATCCTTCAAACCATCCAACTTAGCCTCCATTTATGCTTTTAAACCATCTATGTCATCTTCAGTTTCTCTTCGTAAGATCGAAATTTGTTGCACTTGGTACTGTAATTTTGATATCTCATACTGTAATTCTTCCTCTTCATGTGTCATAGTATAGATTTTTTAGGGCTTAATGGGTATGGACTTATTTTTTTGAGGCATTATAGAACCCAATACTGATAAAAATTCTAAAATATGCCCTTGGAATCACGTCAAACTGCTTTTTCAAACCAACTTTATGTAATTTTAAAAACCAAATACACACCTTTTTCTCGCTTTTGAGAAGCTCGATATTGAAACTGAATTATCTATGCGATTTTGGATCCTCAATAACTGAAATTTTTCACTACGGTAGCTCTCTAAATTCTCTTTCTAATGCCACAGGTCTGACCTGATTTCTATTCTTGAAGACAAAGATTTGCCCAATCTCCTATGATGACATAATTATGGACTGATTCAGTAGAGCGAACTTGTACGACTTGCCACGTGTCACTATTTGCTCCTTTGGCTCTAAAATTTATAGAAAGGAAACTACAGTCCGTGTAATTCTAGTCACTTTTTACAGAATTCCAATCCGATGCTCAGAGAGAGTTATGAATATTTTCCCACGATCACCTCTTTGAGAAGAAATTTGGGAGCCTGAAAAAGACCTAACTTCCACAGATCATATCTCCGAAAATATTGCAAACCAAGCCTTGAAATTTTGTGAAATGTTCCTCAATATTTCGAATTTGGGTTCTAAAAATTTTAGCTTTTGAAACTTGTAGAAAAAACGTTATAGTGCAAATTCCACGATGACCTTTTTAAGTGAAATTCAGGAGCCTACAAAGAGCCCTAACTTCCACAGATCATATCTCTGAAAATATTGCGAACCAAGCTCTGAAATTTTTCCATGATGTTCCTCAAGATTTCAACTTCACATTTTAAAAATTTCAGCTTCTGAACCTTCGTAGAAAAAAAATTATAGCAAAAATACCGTGATGACCTTCTTTAATTGAAATTCAGGAGCCTGCAAAAATCCCTAACTTCCACAGATCATATCTACGAAAATTTTCCAAACCAAGCTCTGAAATTTTTCGATGATGTTCCTCAGGATTTCGGCTTCATACTCTAAAAATTTCATCTTCTGAACCTTCATAGAAAAAAAATTATAGCGAAAGTTCCACGATGACCTGTTTGGAGCAACGAAACCCTAGAATCCAAAGCTCTGATACCAAATGTTGTGAAACCAGCTCCAAAAATGGAAGAAAAGAGATATCAATGCCTTAGAAATAAGCCACTTCAAGGGAGCAACCTCCAATACATTACATGAATGAAAAATTCTTGGATGACACAAATGACAAAACCTCCTTTCTATATATAGGAGTCCATGGGGCCACAATGTTATCCCAGTGGGGCCACAATGTAATCCTAACTGACCTAACAATAATAATCTAAGGACACAATAATAAAAATATGGGGGTTACAGGGGTACAAAAATAACAATAAGGGGGGCTACACTAACATAATAAGGGACTACACTATTAATATAGGGACTTAACATATCCCTTGAGAAGTGGAACTAGAAACCTCCTCATCCTCCCTATAAATTAAGCATAGGACTAAAGGAAAGCGAGAATTTTGGGATTGGAATTTGTAAAATCATGTTTTTGGTTTTGGGTTTGAAGAGCTTGTCATCAAGGGAAGGAAAGGAGACAATTTGTATAAATTTGTACAACATCAAGGCTCAGGTTGTAAAATTTCTCTTTTTGATTTCTGATAATACATATGGATCTCTTTTTCTCATTGTCTTGTTTCTGAATTCATTGAAATGATGTCAATACTTAGAATCCTTGATCACTAAGTTGAACTAGAATTTATGATTATTATATACTGCAGGTGCTTTGATCCTTTGCATTTTTTGTGATTGTGGGTTCTTCTCAGTATTCAAGGATTTCTTTGGAGCGAAATGGAAAAGGCTACATCAAACGTCTCAATTGAAAGGTAGGAGCATAACCTCTTTATTTATCAGTTATAATAATCTAAAATGAAAATAGTTTAGAGAAAGAGGTATTCAAATTTATTTTTTGTTTCTAGTTAGTTGTTGGGGTACTAGGGAGATCGCTCTTGTCCACAAGAGGGATTAATCCATAAAACAAATTGGCAACTCCGCTGGGGAACAAGTTCTCCTTTTTTTCCTTTTGTAACCTTTGATGCCTTTAGACCCTTTTAAGAATTGAAATTTCTGGTTTGAAAACTTTGTTTTTTTATTTATTTTTTATTTTTGCGATCTGCACGGTTTCTGTTAAGAAACAGAGTGCATATGTGCACGATTTTTCTTTAGAAATAGTGCGCATGCACAATGAAATCTGTTGTCTACCTGCGCAACCTTGTACATTTTTTGAAAAAGTTAAGGTTTCTTTGATTTAAGTACATATTTTTGGTTTTTTATGATCCTGTTAGCTTGTTTACAGTCTCATTAAGTCTCTGTTAAGTTAATTAGGTGTTTTGAATTTTATTTTTTGAGAAATTCTTAATTTTATTTCCTTCGGTCATTACTTTGAGGTTTGTCTCAGTTTCTTAACAATTTTTGCATCTTTTTTCTTTTATTTTTGCAAAACAATTTCCCCCTCATTCGTCGGGGGGAGGGGGAGGAGGGGGTGGGGGGCGCTAAATTGTGTCTGAGTGTTAATCACCTTTGAGTGTTTTTACTTTTGAATTTTGGAATTTTCACCAAATTTTCTGTAATTACACTTAATTGGTTCTTTAGATTACATTAGTGAAGGAAAATAGTCTTGTTGTTCTTTCGCTGATTTGGAATCATCTTGTGTTTGAGAATTCTCTTGCATAGATTACATTTTCATAGTTAGAATTATCATTTTCGGAATATGAATGAAAAATGTGCATAGATTACATTTGAATAGTTTTCAAGTGAATTGTGCATAGATTACAGCTACATAGTTTACATTCTGGAAAATTCAACCGTAGATTTAGATCAATTTCTTTGATTGTATTTGTTAGGAAAATCACTTATATTTACAATTTTGGGTTTTGAATTTTGTTGGTTTGATGATATATCAAAAAAGAGTCTTTCACTTCTGGAATTGGTTGTGTCAATCTCTTTTCTTTCAGTGAATCTCATCATACATTCATTTATTCCTGTTGTAGAGTTATTTCATCGATTGAAAGATAGTGTCTCTAATTGAAAGATAGCCCTCATTTGAATTTACATTTTTTTTATGCTTGTTTTAAAACATAAAAATTAAAAAATTCTTTGAATTGATTAGCATTAGTTTTTCTTTTTGAAATTAGTGCATTAGATAATTTTTTATATTTTCTCTTATTTATCAATTTTTTCATTATTGGAAGTGAATGGAACCTCTCTCCTTACTTTAGTTAGCATTCATAGAAATAAAAGAGTTGCATTTTCATATTGATGCATTTACAGTGTTTTGAGTCAGGTCACAATATCATCAAGTTTCATCCCCATACCTCTTTGCGTAAATAATAGCCAAATCAATACATCACTTAATAAAATCAATCTAGATATTTTTTACATTTTCTAGGGCTCATTCCACCAATTTAGCTTAGGCTATTGCTTTGGAATAGGTTGTAATTAACATTCCAAAGTATTTAGAACAAACAAGTAGCATCTTACGGTAGGGAAATCCAATTGTTGCATTTGTACTCTGGGAAGCTCTTCTTAAAAGAGTCAAGAATGAGTTCATGTCGGACACAGTGAGGTAATCATACTTACTTCATTGAAAAAGATAGAAGATGTCCAGATAATACAAATGGTAAACCTATAATTAACGATTGTTGAAGAGCCTGGGATCACTTGATAGTAAACCTCGTATTTACCATGTCGAGGAGCTTTCAAGGGGATTGAGCTTTGATACTCTGCCCTTGCATGTATATCGGACCACAAACTATTCCCCCAGGTTCAATTGTCTCAGTTGGTGACCTTAGTGGCCATAATATTTAGGATATTTCCCAAGGTGATGGTGGAGGGAAGGTCCCATTGTACCTGGAGCAGACGTTGACTAGACTCACTTGGAATTTTCGGAGGGTACTCTTCACTTCGAGATGGCATAGTGAAGTTACTTGCACCAAAGTGTTTCATTAAGCATGTTGTTAGGGTAACTGTTCCAACCACCATTTTTCTACATTAATCTCCACGACGTTGGATTTCATCACCAACTATTGTTTTTATCGTGGAAACATATAGTTTGTGTGTGGGTTGACTCCTAGATTTGATATCGCATGTTCATTTGTTTATTTTTAATTTTTAGAGACCTTAGGTGTGGATTGTAATTTGAATTGTTAATATTTTTAAATTATTAATAAAATTCACTGAAGTTGAATCTAATGGCAACAGTTCCAGAATTTACCAACCAAGGAACCCCTCTTAACGAGAATCCCAGTACTTTTCCTTGCTTTGGAAATTTTGTTCCTACTTATATGGCTAAATTTTCATTACCCAGATTTACCATAGGTTTACCGGTATGGTTATTTTCAACTTCGTTGGCCTCCAATACTCAAATTGTTCCACCTCAACTCGATGCTTCACCTCAAAATATTTTACCATCTTAACATCACCAACCTCATGTTGACCCTTTGCATTATTTTCCCAACATGTACTCCTCCCTTTCTTCATCTTCGCTTGGTAAAATCCTTGATTCTAGTAGCTAGGTGGCTAATAAGAAGAAGAAAGGGAAGAAGAAGAAGAAGAAATATAAGAAAGAAGTCAACCAACCAACCATGGTTGTAAGTGTTGGTAGTATTGAGGAAACCTCCAACATGCATCGTAAACCAAAATAACCTTGAAAGCTTTGTAAGTGTGACCACTTCCTTATCAATTTTCCTAGTATTCCTAAGGTCTTGGAAGTATGGTCATACAAATCCCATCAACTTATTTTTGATCCATCAACTAGTGATTGTAAGGTTCCTGGGAAAAAGGGTAAAGTTAGGTTTCCTTGTAGGTTATGTAAAGGGAGTCATTAAACTCATATTTTCCCTCACATGGATGAAGCCTCAAAATTGTTCGAAAACCTTACTGTTCGATAGAAAATACTTCCAACTGGTTACCGTAAACTTTCTCCCAATCTACGATCAATTGACGAAGTGATTGATCTAATTCCAAGTACAGTCAATCCAACTCTTCCATTGGAGAGTAAAACTCATATCACTCAGGTTGATAATCCATTAGTTGATTAAGTGGTCAAATTCATTTCACATTCGGTCGATCCCACTCTCACCATAGAGAGTGAAATTCATACCGCTCAGGTTCTTCTTGTTACATCAAATTCTTCTATGATAGGGGACATTTCACCTATTTCTACAGAACCCCCTCCAAGTACTGAGGTCTTTTCCTTCAATTGGAATAGACTGGCAGAACCTCATATTCCTTCTTCCATCCATTTCCAAATCATTGTGAAGTTTTATGGTAATAATGTGCATCACGCGGATGTAGATGAAGGTGCTTCTATTAGTATTTTATCCTCAACTACTTGGCAAGCATTGGGTTCCCCTCAGCTTGTGCATGTTACATAGAATCTATCATATTTTAACAGAACCATTAGTGATCCTTTAGGGATCCTTCCTAAGTTTCCTATTACCTTCGAAGGTAAAACTATCTGTATTGATCTTATGGTAGTTCGAGGCCCCTTGGATTTCAATTTGATCCTTGGGAGAGACTATGTCTATGCAATGAAAGTTGTCATATCGACACTCTTTCGTGTGATGTCTTTCCCTCACAATGGAAACATTGTGACTGTTTACCAGATTTCGTTCATTAGTCTTGATTTGACTACCAATCATCAGATACCCCTGAATTTTCCTTATATAGAAGTGGTATCTCCCTGGCCATGGTTAATTATGTGGCAACTAGTTCCATGTTTTTAGTTACCGATGCAAGCGAGCCTCTCACTGTTTTCTCGACTTCCTTCAACTTAGATCCGGTAATTGTCATGGTGAACCCTATGGGGGTATTTGAACATGATTTTATTATCCCTATTCAGTCCCTTGACATGGGTTTGTTCTAGAGAATTGTTCCTCCTTCTAATTGAAGACCTCTTGTAGGCCATGATCGAGGTGTGTCCCTTGGCATTTGTTCCTTCCAGTTGGAAGCCATGATCGAGATTTCATGAGGACGGTTCTTTTCCTGTGTCAACCTCATTAAAAAATGAAACAAATCCATGAGGAGATTTCCTTTTCCTGTGTCAACCTCATTAAAAATTGAAATAGGTTCCCATGTGGATGGTTCTTTTCCTGTGTCAACCTCGTTAAAAAATGAAACAGATCCATGAGGAGAGTTCCTTTTCCTGTGTCAACCTCATTAAAAAATGAAACAAGTTCCCATGAGGATGTTTCTTTTCCTGTGTCAACCTCATTAAAAAATGAAATAGGTTCCCATGACGATAGTTCCTTTTATTGTGTCAACCTTGTTGAAAAATGAAACATGTCTTTATGAGGATGGTTCTTTAACTCTTTCAACCTCGTTAAAAAATGAATCAGTTCCTTATGAGCATAGTTCCTTTTCTTGGGTCAAGATCGGTAAAAAATCGAACAAATCCTCTCCTAATTAAGTCGATTCTTTCATCTAATATCGTAAATGAACCTTCATTCCATCGAGTTATTAGTAACTAGTAGTCTACTTAGGTGAATGAAATGAAGCTTGGGGGGCATGTGCTCTTGCAGGTTATGCTCGGGGAGCATTGAAAATTATCTCAAGCACAATTTTATCTGTTTGAATCTTAAGTAACAATGAAACAAACCTATTTCAAGCACAGTTTTCTATGTTTCAAGCTTGTGTAAAAATGAAACCACTTTCAAGCATAGTTTTCCTTTATTTCAAGCTTGTATTAAAATGAAACTTATCTCGAGTCCATTTCGGTTATTATTTTCAAGACTCATTAAACTCGTGAAAATCCTGAGATTCTTTTTCTATCTTTCATGCTCGTAAAACACATGAAAATTCCGAGTTATTTCTGTCTTTTCCTTCTCGTTAATTAAATTGAAAATTGGTGATATGAGTACATTTTTATCACTTTTTCGGACTCCTTAAAACTTACGAAAAAGAGAAACCATAGAGTTCTCTTTTAATCCCTTTTCAAACTCTCTAAACATCAAAATATCGTTGAGCACTTGATTATTCAAACTCGTTAAAATAAATGAATAGTCATCTATTCAGTATAATTTTACCCCTTTTCCAGACTGAACTAGACTAATTACGAAAAATGTATACTTTGACTAAGAATGGTCAATAGAGTTATCTCCTACATAATTTTATCCTTTTTTGTGTTTGAGAGACTAAATTTACGAAAAAGAACACTGTGGAGTTTACTTATATTTTTCTCCTAACTCCATAAAACTAAAAAACACCGAGTTTTACTTTCTCCAGGCTCGTTAAAAATTTACGTTGAAAGAAAAACATGAGTTTTATTTTTGTGTCTTTTCAAAATCTTTAAATATGAAAATTACTTAAAGTTAACCCTACACTAGACTCGTAAAACTTTAATAGTGCAGGGCCTGTCGATTACAACAGGACCAACCCACTCCTTCTTAGGGTTCATTAAAAACATTGAGATGGAATCGACCGAAGGATGAGCTTACACAAAAAGAAAATTTTATCATCCTCAAGCTTGAAAAAATAAAAGAGGTACTTGCTAGTAATGTTGGGGAGGAATTTGAGAAAAAAAAAATTTATTTTTGTATTATTAAAGGCAGTATTTCACTCTTGAACATGACACACTATCACATTTGTGTCCGGGTTGGGAAATTCATTTGTCTCAAAATTAATCGAACCTCGTTGAAAGTCTTCAACTGGTTTTGGGTACTATCGTTGAGTAAAATGTTGCTAATTCATATGTCGTGTCGCCAATATGTTCAAGAGAAGTCCAACCTCAGTAAAATTTTCCTTTCTATTCATAACCTTCGATCGCGTTGATCATCCCTGATTCAATCCTGAATCATTTGAAATATTTTTCTTAAAAACTTGACACGAAGTTTCGTGTCATAGGCCCCCCTGCAACAGGTTGCTTCCTATCGACTTCATCTCACTATCTAGGAAGTTGATTTAGAAACCCTTTTCAGTACCTTGAGGAATGCATGCCATAATGACAGGTTTCTCACTTTTGACGATAGGTTCTGATCATTGACCTTCGATCAAATGATTCTATGAGTGTTCAACTTCAAGACATATTTTCACACTTCATAGATTGTACTGGGAGTACCTTTAGAGACATTGTAATTATTGGTGGTTTCTATCACATTGGTTAAAATTTCAGATCATTGATCGGTAATCAAGTGGTTTTTACCATGTTCTACTTCAAGGAATTCACTCGCATGGTTAGATTCATACTATGGATCGAGAGATGGAGATCACGACCCTAGATCTATTTTCATCCATCTAGGTTGCGTGGAGTTATTAAATATTTATGATTGTAAATATGGATCCATTGATGGTTTCATCCATACTATATCTACTGTTGAAATGGATCTTTGTATATCTCCCTACTAGTTCATCGAGTTATGTTTACTCTGAGTATGGGAATGCCTACCTCAAAGATGTTTATATGAAATCATGATATGGTAATCCTTGATTGTTTGTTTAAGGTATTCAACCAATTGGTCTCTAATCTAAACCTTTGACATGATAAAGCACTTCAGTCATCAAACATATTTTCTGGCTTTGCACTTTAGGTGGCAATTTGTTAAACTAAAATTTATCACCATGACTATCAATTCGGATATCTCGCCATCCAATGGTGTGTCTCAAGTGAAGCCCCTATGAAGCTTGAAGTAAAATAATAACATGGACAAAGTAAATTTTGTTTTTCATTGCTTAAAAAAACATTTTTGAGTACCTGCATAATTTTCCTAAACAAAACCCATGCATTCCCAGTTTTATAAAAAAAACTGCACAAATCTGTGTGGTTTCTTCTACTAAAAATTGTGCAGTTATGTTCACGTACGTAAAAATAAAAAGTTAGTTCTAGAAGATTTGGTTGAGGGATCTAATCCAAATTAGAAACCTTGAACCGCTACATACCTGCGCCTGATACCTTGGTATATGGAACTAAACTCCTTTTCTTAAGGATCATATCCCTTGAGAAGTGGAACTAGAAACCTCCTCATCCTCCCTATAAATTCAGAATAGGACTAAAGGAAAGGGAGAATTTTAGGACTGGAATTTGTAAACTCATGCTGCTGGTTTTGGGAAGGAAAGGAGACCATTGGGAAGAGCTAGTGATCAAGGGAAGGAAAGGAGACCATTGGGAGAAATCTGTACAACATCAAGGCTCAGGTTGTAAGATTGCTCTTTTTGATTTTTGATAATACATATGGATCTCTTTTTCTCATTGTCTCGTTTCTGAATTCATTGAAATTATGTCAATACTTAGACTCCTTGATCGCTAAGTTGAACTAGTATTTATGATTATTATATATTGCAGGTGCTTTGGTCCTTTGCATTGCTTGTGATTGTAGGTTTTTCTCAGCATTGAAGGATTTCTTTGGAGCGAAAGGAAAAAGGCTACATCAAACGTCTCGATTGAAAGGTGGGAGCATAACCTCCTTATTTTTGAGTTATAATAATCTAAAATGAAAATAGTTTAGAGAAAGAGGCATTCAAATGTTTTTTTGTTTCTAGTTACCTATTGGGGTACTAGGGAGATCGCTCTTGTCCGCAAGAGGGATTAATCCTTAAAACAAGGTGGGATTATGATCTAACCCAAAAAATTGTTTATATATATATATATATATATTTGTGTGTGTATATATATATGTATGTATGTATGTATGTATGTATATGTATATGTATATATATGTATATGTATATATGTATATATGTACACACACACACACACACACACACACACACACACACACACACATATATATATATATATATTTGTGTGGTAGGATTTAAGAATACCTGCATACATACACACTTTTACTTTGGGAAGATCGCATATAGGATTTTAAAATTGATTTTTTAAGATAAAATGTTAGGTATCCATAAGGAAAGGGTATCCTTCCATAGCCAATACATCCATCTAATGATAGGTGAGACAAAATATGATATAACCACTATTAATTTAAAGTGGTTAACTAATGGAATCCTTAGACCTTCATCCTCAAATGAAGGTAATATTTGGATAATAAATAGTTGTTGGTATTATTCAATTTTTAAAGAGATTAGAACTATGAATGAAATCCATATATTTGTAATATAGATTGAATTCTCACACCATTAAAGTACTTAGACAACAATTAGATATGAATAAGAGTAGCATTTCTAACACATTTAATATATTTTCATTAAAAATAAAGTAAATCACAATAAACACAAATATTTTACCCAAAAACCCTTATTAGGATAACAAGCTTCCGAATGATTTCTTACTTCTCATTTTTTATTTCTATAGATACAATATAACTCATGGATCTCTATGTATCCTCCCTCATGGTTATGACAAACACAATTCATTCTTAGTGCAAATTTACAAGAAGATATATGTGGAGTTATCGGTGATGGGAAGGCCAAGCATCCTCATCCTTTCATTTCTCATCCCATGCTTTCTCTCATATTTCTAATTTCATTTACATTTAATCTCTCTCTCTCTCTTACATTTACTTTATTTATTGTTGAATTATCTTTTCTTATTTTCTACCTACACCAATTGTCAACTTTGAAGTTAGGTACTAATTTTTACAAAAAAATCATGTTTTCCAAATCCATTCAAGACCACAATAATATTTTTGTTGTAACACCTCATGTTGGGGATTTCTATCTACACCAGCTATTAACTTTGCACTTAGGTACTAATTTTTACAAACTTTCATGTTTTTCAAATCCATTTTGGATCACAAGAAGAATTATGTTGTAATACCTCGCATTGGGGAAACATCAATCCTAATCAACTCCTCCATTTGTTGCATCCAACCTCATTACAGAATCTTCCAATAGATATCTCAAGTTTGGAGTTATATGCTAAAAACATTGCATGGATGATCTATCCTAAGGACCCATGGGTTCAAAGATAACAATAAGTACAATAAGGAACCATCCAACTTAAGATTCAATACCGAGGTATAAATTTATAGTAATTAGGAGAAACTTGGACCATTGATCATAAGGCACAAAAAATGGTGTAGATAAATTAATCCATAAAACTCAATGATGAAGTATCAAATAAGATCATGAAGAGATAAGGGAGAAGTGGTGGATTAAAATGACTTGGGAGTGTAGGTCACCATTACCCATATAGGTACCTTACAAATGATGCTCTAATGATCATTGTTATCACTCTTAGTACATGAATACATCTAGTTATTAAAAAAAATTAAAAAAATAAATCCAACATTCCCTCTTAATGTTGACTATCAAAATAAAAACTTTTCAAGAATAGGAAGGAGATGAGTTATGATGGGAAATTTAATTGTTTAATTTTTTTTACATTAAATTGTCAATTGGGGGATCGTAAGTTGATGGATCGTAATTTGATGAGGTGCCAACAAAAAATATGTAGAAATAGACTCAATTTATTTTCAATAATTAAAACTATAAAATTTTGTTTCTAATCCAACTCTACTGAACATGGTGTTGGTATTAATTATGTTAATAAAACATAATGATGCACCTAGACATAAATTATCATCTAGGGTACGTATTTTATTTCAAGGTTATCATTCAAATTACATGCAACTAATGATTTCTAACTCACATTGGATAATTCCTAATCCAAGATTTCTTACACAATAACTGACACGCAATCAAACGAAAACATGTTGTCAATCTTCACACTTATAGGAATGAAAATAAATCCACAAAACCCACACTGTCGAACCCTCAGTTGCATAAAGATAACTAATTACACACAATGTTGGAAATAAAATCACACTTGTAGAATCAAATTGAATCTTCAGTAGCACACAATTAGTAAGGGTCGATCCAATACTAATTATACTGACATACGAGAAATTTTTATTAAATATTCTACAAGCTAATTTAACCAATATTAACATTTGTATAGTTACATGTCTTTCATAATAATCCCATCATTAGAATTTGGTTGACGTTTCAAACCAACTAATGTGGTTCATCCTCAAGACAAGGTGAAGAAGTTAATCAATCTTCATGAATAAATAGTATGGATGCGGCATTGCCCAAAGATAGTCATTAAAAACTAGCTGTTAGTGAGTTAGGTGATTATTTAATTAGTTATTAAGGGAATAAAATTCAAATCAATGGTTATGAAATATTAATTAAATAGGTTAATTTCAATAAATAATCCTTAAATAATACTAATTTTTTTTCATAAATAGTGTTATTATAATAATAATAATAAATAAAAACTATCATATAATCACATTAAAATAAGGAGAGATCTGGATTTTCTTTTGCTAAAGGAGCTCTTTCTTCATTTGGATCTAGCGAATGGTGTATGTAGTTTTATTTGGAGTATGATTGATGGTGGCTCAACTGCACACTGCCAAGTTTGAAAAATTGTTGAATGTGGTTTATTGATTTTCTGGTCGTCGGGTGCCCTTAAATCCATCATCAAGCATGATCTGTGAGGGGTATATCTCTGATCCGGAATCATCTTCTTCAAAACATTCTTTAGCTACTTTGGCGAACCAAGATGTGATTTTTTCGAATTCGATGATTGTTGCTACTCCCATGGATTCTCTGGTAACGATGTTGGAAGACCTCATCTACATTTTTGATGAATAACGAGTAGGTATCGACTGCATGAGCGTCCTCCTCTTAACGTCCCTCTTCTCCAGTGATCTGCGTACAAGCGAAATTTGTACCTGAATTTTTCGTTCTAACCCATCTCGCTCAAGCTCTAACTCCAATGTGGTGTCTCTTTCGAATTCCAAGACACAGTTCTGCGGTGAATTTTCCTCCTCGGTGACAGTCCATGAATCTTCGCCCTCACCTCCCCGTGGTGTTTCCGGTGGTCCCTCTCTCCATTCGGATGATTGGTCTTCTGTTGGTTTGAAGAATTTGGAATTGGAATTCAATTATAATAATTATAAAAATGATAATAATAAAAATTATTTTAAAAACAATAATAAGATTATTAATAATATTAATGCTAATATAAAAAACAATAAGAATGGTATTAATTGTAACAATAGGATCTTTAATAATAATAAGAACAATTTTAAAAACAATAAAATGGTTATTAATTATAATAAAAACAATAACAATATAAATAGTAATAATGATGATATTAATATAAATATAAATATTAATAATAATATTAAGACTAATACTAAAAATAATAGGAATTCAAATAATAATAATAATTCCCTTGCTAGTTTGAAGAATGTTGTTAATATCTCTAGTAAAAATTTTGATTCTTCTGTTTTTAGTCTTCTTAATAAAGGGCTTAGTTTTTCCCTTGCCCCGAAGAAGATTCCAATCGATGACATTATCTGTAACATCGAATATGGTATTAGGCACCTTTCGGATAATGTAAAGGAGACCATTTGGCAGGATTGTGATGTTTTTCTTAGGAAGGCTAAGCCTCGTAAAAGGAACCTTGGCAAGCTTGAGTTTCTTGCTCTTAAATCCCTGAGGGATAACCCTGACATTGTCATCCTTAAGGTTGAAAAAGGTGGTGCCATAATCATTTTGGATAAATCTAACTATGTCAACAAAATGATCGACCATCTTAAAAATAGTGGCAGTTATGTTGAGCTAAAAAACAATCCCATTAAATCCATTTCTAAGGAGTTTTCCCTCTCTATTAAGTCAGATTTAGCTCTTAATCCTCTCTCTAGGAAGCTTATTGAGAGTAATCCCCTCACCCCTAGGATCTATGGCCTTCCTAAGATTCATAAATCTAGGGCCCCTTTAAGTGGACCTACTTATATTCTTGCTAAATTCTTAGCCCATAAGATTAAGCCCTTTGTGGGAATTATTGATTCCTATGTTAAGGACTCGACTTCCTTTATTAAGGAATGGAAAGATATTAGGTTGGAGCATGGGGAGTTGTTAGTAAGTTTTTACATTGTGTCCTTATTTACTAAAATCTCCATCCAATAAGCCATTGATGTCATAAATCATATCTCAGACTAGGACACTGCTAAATTAGTTGGTTTCTACCTCACCTCGACCTTCTTCAGCTTCCAAGGTGAGATCTATGAGAAAACTTGTGGTGTTGCTATGCGTTCCCCTCTTTCCCCTATTGTTGCTAACTTATTTATGGAATATTTTGAAACTAGAGCCTTAGCCTCAGCTCAAATTTTCCCTAAAAAGTGGAAGTGATTTATGGATGACACTTGTGTCATATGGCCCCATGGTCGTGAGAAGTTAGAGTTGTTTATGGACGACTTGAATTCCCAATCAGATTCCATTAATTTCATGATGGAAGTTGAGGTGGAAGATTGCCTTCCCTTCCTAGACATCCTCCTCTCTAGAATGTATGATGGTTCTATTTCTCACCAAGTGTTTTGCAAGAAAACTCACACAAAAAAGTATATTCATGCTGGTTCTCTAACATTTTCTTACCCAAAAATTGTGTTCTTTGAACTCTTTCTACTCATGCTATGAGAATATCCGATGAAAACCACCTAGAGTTAGATAAATCGCATCTTGTTGATGTCTTTGAAAATAATAGTTATAGTAGAGTTCAGGGCCTTAAGCCTTTCAAAAAGCCTATAAAGGGTTAAGCGACAAAATTTCTTGCATGGATCCTATCTCCATGGTAAATATTTCGTTTATCCAAGGGACCATGGACATGATTGCACATGTCCTTAGAATAAATAATGTCTCCTCCTCCTTCAAACCTATCTCTGCCATTAAAAAATCTCTCGGGTATGTCAAGGACCATGTCGACCCTAAAGACAAGAAATGGGTTTACCTAGTTCCTTGTTCCTGTGGTATTCCCTATATTGGATAAATGGGTCGATCCATTAAGCAGAGAATCTAGGAGCATGATGTAGACATTAGGCACAATCGTTCCTGCACATAATATATTGTAGAACATGTAGAAAAATACTGCCACCATGTATGTATTGAGGAATCCAAGGTCATTGCTAGGGTTGATCATTTCCACCATAGGAAGCTTAGAGATGCTATTGAGATTGAGAGGCATGCTAGGAATATCAACAAAGATGATGGTTGTAAATTGAGTAAGAGCTGGACTCCAGCTCTCTCTATGTGATTCCTTCCCCTCTCGCATGGATTTGTAGTGCGTTAGGTCTCTTAATTTATTTCCCGGATTATTTCCCTTCTATTTTTCTATTTCTGATTTTCTTCCTTTCTTTATTAAAATTCCCCCAACATTTTTTTTGTTTTTATTAATCTTATTAAACCTACATCCTTATTTTTACAATATTTTCCTTATTATTTTGATCTTATTCTAACCCCCTGTATCTTTAAATTTTTTTCATTAATTTATTTGGTATACATACTCCTAATATCCCATATTTTTAAAGATTCTTAAAAATGATTATATGATATGTTTTCCTTTTTATTATTATTATAATAACACTTTAATTATGAATTAAAAAAAAATGGTATTATTTAAGGATTATTTTTTGAAATTAACCTATTTAATAAATATTTCCAAACAACCAATTTGAATTTTATTCCCTTATTAATTGATCAACTAAATACCTAATTCACTAATGACTATCTCTGGGGAATGTCGCATCCATACTATTTATTCATGAAGATCGATTAACTTCTTCACCATTTCCCGAGGATGAACCACATTAGTTGGTTTGGAACTTCAACCAAATATTAATGATGTGATTCATCCGAAAGACATGTAACTACATTATGGATCACAAAAGTCTTAGATCTAACAACATTTGTATATTAGAAATAATTTGTGACAATGGTGAATTGAAATAACATGAAGTAAAATTACATAACCTACAAGTGAATTAAAATAAATAAATTATACTACCTCTATTGACGCATCGATCCCTACTAAAGAGGAGAGCCCTTTCTCCTTAATAGGGAATCATTAACTCACAACTCACATGCTAGCTCAACAATTTAGAGATAAGCCATGAAATTTCAAATATTGCATTAGTTTGGGAATAGAAATACAAGATGCCTTGTTACAATAATTATGGTGCCAACCCCATCCTAGCCTAACATTAGCCTCAACTTACTCTTTGTTCATAAATTTGCATAAATTATCTAAAGGGATTCAATATGATCTTGTAATGTACTAAAACAAAATATTGAATCCTTCTACAAGTTGTGGAAACCAAATATGATCACACAATCACATAACAAGTAAGAGAAAGAAATAATAAATTACACAACACAAGATGTATATGGGGAAAAAACTGCTCAAAAACTCACTATTTGTATATTGCATAAAGTTAAGACCATGAAATAGTACATTGTTATTTCCCTTCCTGAGAAACCTCGGCACTCTGCTGACGGTCTCACTACCGACCCGTGAAAAATATTCTCTTGCACACCTTTGTCTCAAAATTTCCACGCACAAAATTGTGCTTATGATTGCTTGGTCTCACCAACTATTGCTCACCAAAACAATGATTAAATTGTGCCTTCATTCCTCCTTTTAAAGGCAACTTTCTATAATTAACGAATGATTTATTTTAGGCCTTCTTCTCACTGCATACACCACCTGTACAATTTGGATGATTATATAACTGATAGTTATCTTCCCTTTAACCCCAATATCAACTAGGTCATCCTTAGAATTGAAATGCAATAATTGTTTATACGAATTATCATTTATCTGATTGATCATTTCATGTGAATTAAATCATATTTAATTCACTAGACCTATTACTAGCTCATCTCTCAGTTAGAACTAGTTAAATTTATTTTAACTCAATTAATTGAGTTAACTAATTACAACTCACAAATAATTGTAACTGGACCCCTAAAAATTGGAAACCCCTCTACATGCCTCCTCTTTGACATTCAACTTGAATTTCCCAAGCTAAGTCAGCCTTCTGACTTAGCTAACTAATACAAGTTGTCATGAGATGAAATTACAAATTTTCTTCCAATTTAATTAAGAGAAAATTAAATCAGAAGCCCCCTGTGGTGCCATTTTCAATGTTTCTTGTTGCCAATTTCAACACTCCCTCTCAAAAATAAAGGAATTCAACTCTATCCTGATCCGATACCTTTGGAATGTTCTACATGAAACACTTCTCTAGTGTTGTTTTCTCCCGCAACTCCTAAAACTGAATAGCCTCCAAAAAATTTAATTAGTATGATGGATTCGTCATTAGAGTCTCTGATTACTACTAGTTATTGCATTGTCTAATGAAAATTATGCATTGTTGTTGAATTTGCATCTAAGTTATGTGCACTACTGCCAACTCTAATCTACACTACAGTAACTAACATATGTCACTATTATTTCAGTCTTTCTGGCCTCTGACTGCATCAATTGCTACTGATCCTTCCTATTAATGTGTATTTTGGCACCCCCATAGCAAGGTATGATCCATGATACAAGCCATATTAATGGACCCTGCCCAAATTTCTTTTCTTGGGATTATGACTTCACATCACCCCACCTCTCACCTAGAGGTATGAATGTATGTGTTATCACCCTAGTAATTTCTTAGGTCGTAGAATTTTGATTTATAGTTAAAGAAAACTAGGGTAACCACAAACCTACTTTGGAAATCTAGGATCTAGCCTTCATAAATTTTAGAGAGGGCTTACTGGCGACCATACTAGGGAATTAATCACTCTCCAGTTTTAAATTTAATCTTGAAGGCATATTTTTAAATCTATCTTTTCTACTTTAAAGATTAACTTTAAAGGTTGTGGGTATTAATAAATAGACATTTTGGCTTCTAGGTAAACCTACTATACCAGGTTTAACTCGGATCCTAATCATGTTGTAATAGTAGATAACCCAGAGCAGATTGGAAAAAAGAAAAAGAAAAAAACAAGTTGTTAATTTAGAAGCTGAAGTGCCCCTGAGAAAAGCTAATTCCTTACCCAAAGAATTAGTGAGCTTATCTGATATTGATTTTGATTTCAAGTTTGAAAATTCATTATTTAGAAATAAATCTGAAACTGATTTAAAAGAAACTATCATAGATCATGTTTTTACTTCTTTTGTGAATGAAAAACATAAAATTATTTCGACATCAATAAAATCAAACAAAACTGAAATTCAAAGTCCAGTAGAAAGAGTTAATGTTACATGGATTAAAGATGTTGATGAAGCTGTCAAATTAGCACATTTTTTATCTCACTTTAAGCCTCCAGTTTCTCAATTATACACAACAATCTTTCCAGCAGCAAATTCAACTCTGTATGCTGCCACTTCATTTTTAGATTCCATTGTTAGTTCACCCATAGAGCCTTTTAGTCCTGAATTGCCTTTGCAACCTAGGATTATATTTTCATCATATCCTCAAGCCACTGCAAGTACATCCAAATAACCATTTATTCCTGAGTTGCCGTTGCAGCCTAGGATAGTATTTCCATCATTCACTCAGTCCATTGCATCCACTAGTTTTATAAGAACTACATTTTTTCCATCCAGATCCTTACATATATCAACATCTGACCCATGTTCTTCAAATCTAGCTTTCAGCACATCAGCTGTCATATCCAGCACTTCTCCTATAGTCACTGTTATACCTCCTAGTTCAGGAAAACTTCAAATCATGGCTGCAAGATATGCTCCTCTATTTTTACCCAAAAACCTCCATGATATGCCCCAAAATTACCAAAAGGATATCCCATTACTTGATAATTTTTCACAAATTACTGCACAACAACATATCACCAGAATGAATGATTTTTGTGAAATTTATGAGATAGATGAATCTGATGTTCGAATGAGGTTGTTTGCTCAAAGCTTAACTGGAGAAGTAAAAACATGGTTTAGAAATTTAGGTGTTGATAGTATAGCAGATTTAGCTGCATTTCATAGACCATTCATAAATAAATGGGAAAATAAAAAGAATCCTCTGCAAATTTTATCTGAGTTTGATGTTGTTAAAAGAGCTCCCAATGAGTTTGTTCAGGTTTGCTGCACCAGATATAACATTGTTTATAATGCCATCCCAATTGATCTTAAACCTAACCCCTATTCAGTACTTCTTAAATTTCATGATGGATTTGATCCAAATATGGCATACCAATTAAGAGAAATAAATGCTGAAACATTAGAACAGATGCAACTAGATGCTGTTGGTGTAGAAATTAATATCCTAGCCAAAAAAGCCACACTTAGAAATGAAAGGAGAGTCACGATAAAAGAAGAGAATTCAAACTTAGATGGTAAATTTGATCTTTTGACTAGAACCTTAGAAAGAGTAGTTGAGATATTAGACAACATTGAGAAAAAACCACAATGGGATAATCAATCCCAAATCAGAAATCCCAACTACAGAAAAAATAACAATCCGAGGAAAGGTAGAGAACCTTCCCCAGATCGAAACATTAGGCCCCCATTTCAAGAGAACTATGCTGAAAGTTCTCAAAAAAATATTGAGGATGAGGAAGACATCAACATAGTTATGGGGATAGATGAAATCAATACAATTTTCCTCACTCGGGAGGATCAAGAACTCTTTGAGCTTCAACAGTTCAAAGTAGAATCTAGTGAATCCTTTGACTATAAGCAGGGTTATGACTTCGCAATCAATGAAATTCATAGCCAGTATAACCTTAGGAGCAAGAAAACAAATTAGCCTTCTACAAAAAACAATGCTCCAACTCAAAAAAATTAAAACAAAAAGAATGTAGAGGCTCCCAAAACAAAAAATTTGCAAATTCTTTCAAGATAAAACAAGAAAAATTCAAACCCACCCAGTCCTAAAAAATAGTCTAGTCCAAAGATTGTTGATATCACTGATGAAGTGGCTCAATCTTCCAAATATGCCCAAAAGGCTAATACCACAAAGGCCACTAATTTACAAAAACAACAGTTACTGATCCAAAAAAGAATCCAGCTGACTCTAGATAATCAAATCCTAAATCTTCTGCTAAAAATTCCAGACCTGACAAAGCATTTTCTGCCACTCAAACTGTTCCTGAAAAAATAATCAAAGACAATAGAAATCAAGAAACTCATACAGAAGATAAAAGAAAAACTCAAACTAAAGGTAAAATTGTTGAACCTCAAGAAAAATCCACTCAGTCAACAATTACAAAATATGAACTTCTGCAGATTAGTAAATCTCAACCAGCATTCAACATTCAAGCTGAAATATCCAATTTAAAAATACCAATTCCTTTAACATAATTGGTAAAAAATGACTTGTATAAATCAACAATCAATGAAACTTTAAACATGAATGATTGTGAGGATTCAATTAATCTAAATGATGATCAACCTGAGTTAATTTTTGGTCCTGATGTGAATGGTACACATGCTGATGGAGCAATCCCTCCTTTTTACATTAGTCTTACTATTCACGTTCATATATTACACAATGCAATGTTAGACTCAGGGGATTCACACAACTTAATGCCTAAAACTATTATGGAAACTATGAATCTAGAAATAACTAGGCCGTATAAAGACTTGTTCTCATTTTATTCCTCTAAAGTTAAATGCATTGGATTAATGAAATATTTGTGTGTCAATTTAGTTCAATGCCCAGGTAAAAGTATGATCATGGATATTGTAGTAGCTGATATCCCACCAAAGTATGGTATGCTTCTTTCTCGCTCACGGGGAGCTAAGTTGCAGGGATCTCTACAACTAGACATGAGTTTTGCTACTATCATAGTATTTGGATAGCCCAAAAAACTTTACAGAGAAACTCTAATGAAATACATGGTCAGTGATGCAGAAATATCCATAAATTATCCCATCTATTCAGCCCCAACTGACCTTGACTCTTTCATTCTATGAAACTATGATAATGATGATATCCAAACTAAATTGATTAACAGAAAACCTGAACCAAACAATGAAAATATATTTCATGAAGCCCTTTGGCATTTATATTTTGATGGCTCAGTGAAAAAGAGAGGGGCAGGAGTTGGAGTATAGATCACCAACATGGAAACCAGTCATTCGGAAGGACATGCCTTCAGACTCAACTTTAAATGCACTAACAACATGGCAGAGTATGAAGCATTGATCTTGGGCCTCCAAATCATCAGAAACTTAAGAGGTAAAAGCAATTTAATCATGGGTGATTCAGATTTAATCATTAAACAAATAAATGTTGAATATTCCGTTCATAATCCTAGATTAGCCAGATATAGAGATGCAACAATTGACTTGGTTGATGATTTATTAGAGTCTAAGTTTGCTATTATTCCCAGAAATCAAAATTTGCAAGCACATTACCTAGCAAATTTTGCTAGTACTTGTAAATTACCTTTTCAACCAACAAACAGATATACTGCTGAAGTAAAATACAGACCCATTGTTCCTGAAAATGTTAAATACTGGAAAAAAAATTTCGAAGATGAACAGTTTTCAATTTTTTGAACAGCAAGGAAGAATTACAAAACTGTAATATAGACACTGATGATAATTTAGATTTAGAAAGTAATGTAGATGATAATTTAACTATGAAGTAAATAGTGTAGTTGTACATAAATATAAAAGGCCAACCGTATTTACTCAATCAGATATAGATAACTTAGAAAAAGTAGACATAGAGGAAATAATTGAAGAAGAAATAGACATGCTAGAATTGAAAGATAATCTTTTACCTAAAGGTTTAACTCCTTTAGAAGACTTGTTTGATTCCAATGATGTGCCCAAAAAGCCTAAAATGGAACCATTCAAGTCTAATATTGAGGAGTGCAATATAGGAACATAATTACATCCTAAAATGATAAAGTTGTGTAAATATTTACCACAAGAAGAAAAATTCATATACATTGATCTGTTGAAAGGATATCAAGATGTATTTGCATGGAGTTATGAATATTTGAAAGCTTATGACACAAGTATAGTTCAACATAAGATTTCTGTAAAGGATGACTAGAAGCCTTTTAGACAAAAATTGAGAAGGATTAATCCTTTCTTGTTACCCTTGATAGAGAAAGAAGTCAAATGAATGTATGAGGCCCAAATAATTACACCAATCAAATATTCTGATTGGGTTTCTAACTTAGTACCTACTAGGAACAAAACTGGAGAAACAAGATTATGTGTAGATTTTAGAAATCTCAATAAAGTGTCTTTGAAAGATAATTACCCTTTGCCAAAGATGGATCACATTTTGCAGAGAGTAGTTGGATCTTCAAGAATTTCTTTATTGGATGGTTTCTCAGGTTATAACCAAATACTTGTTCAGAAAGAACACCAACCCAAGACAACCTTTACTACTCCTTGGGGCACTTTCATGTATGTGAAAATGCTTTTTGGATTAATGAATGCTGGAGCTACCTTTCAAAGGGCTATGGATATAGCCTTTTCTAAAGAAATCCATGAATTTTTGGTTATTTACTTAGATGATATTACTGTGTTTTCTAAATCTGATAATGAACATTTGGATCACTTGAGACATGTATTCATTAAATGTAGAAAATATGTCATATCCTTAAATCCAAAAAAGACTCTTTTTGGACTTGAAGAAGGTAAATTATTAGGACACATAATTTCCAAAGAAGGTATTAGGATAGATCCAGCAAGAATTGAAGCCATACTAAAAATTCACCCACCTAGGAACATCAAAGAGTTACAAGAATTTTTAGGAAAAATAAATTTTTTAAGAAGATTTATTTCTAATCTAGCTGAAATCATAAAAGAACTTAATAACATGCTGAAGAAAGACTCGGTATTAAAATGGACAATTGAAGCAAAACAATATTTTGAATCTATAAAACATGCTTTAACTAAAACACCAGTCTTAATTAGCCCAGACTTCAAAAAATATTTTATTATCTTTTCATTTGTCTCTGAACATACCATAGTTGCAGTCCTTTTGCAGAAAAATGACCAAGGTTTTAAACAACCTATAGCATTTTTCAATAAAACAGTTAGATATGCACCTTTGATCTACAATATCATGGAGAAACAAGCTTTAGCCTTGGTTAAAGCCATAAAAGATTTCAGAGTGTACATTCTTTACTCCCACATTATTGCCTATGTTCCCAATTCTGTAGTCAAAGATATTCTTACATAGGATGGACCAGATGGTAGAAGAGGAAAGTAGATTGCCACTATCCTTGAGTATGATATTGAAATCAAACCAACTAAGCTGATAAAAGGATAAGGGTTAGCCAGATTAATGGCTGAATCCAACTGTAATGCCTTAGATATAAATTTCATTGCACAAATTGATGACCAAGAAGAGATGGCAACTCCATTGATCAGTGAAGCCTTTCTAGACTCACCATGGTACTCTGATGTTATCTTTTTACTCACACATTTACAAGCTCCTCCTGGTTTAACTAGAAATAAAGCTAGATTTTTCAAAATAACGACAATGAGATATTGTATTCTTGATAAAATGATTTATTTGAAAGAACAAAATGGGATTTTACTTAATTGTTTACTGAAATCAGAAGCTGACAAGATTCTTCAAGAATTTCATGCAGGTGACTACGGAGGCCACTTATACTAGAAAATTACAGCAGATAAAATTCTTAGAGTTGGTTTCTACTGGCCAACATTGTTTGCTGATGTCAAAAAATATGTTACCTCCTGTCACCAATGTCATATTTTTGAAGGGAGAAAGAAATTTTTACCCTTGCCCCTAAAACCTATTTCTACTGAGATGCCTTTTCAACAATGGGGTTTAGAATTCATTGGAAAAATTCATCCCCCATCTTTCATATAGCATAAATAGATTTTGACTGCCACAAATTATTTTACCAAGTGGATAGAATCCATTCCTACTAGGCAAGCCAGATACTCAGTCATAATCTCTTTTATTGAAAACAATATTTTATCTAGATTTGGATGCCCACACAAAATTATTACTGATAATGCAGCTGCATTTAAATCCAAGAAAATGATTGCCTTTTGCCATAATTATAACATTACCCTGGGCCACTCTACTGCTTATTACCCTCAAAGTAATGACCTAGAAGAATCCTCTAATAAAAGCCTGGTAAACATCATCAAAAAATTACTTCAAGAAAACAAAAAGACTTGGAACAAAAAGTTGATCTATGCCCTATGGGCAGATAGAATTACCACTAAGAAGTCAATTGGTACTTCACCTTGTCAGCTAGTTTATGGAATGGATGTAGTCTTTCCTTCATCATTGGGAGTTCTAGTATTGAATATTATTCAGGAATCACAAGTTGAGATTAATGATATTCAACGAAGAATAAATCAAACCATTCATTTACAGCAGAGAAGGGAGGAAGTATATGAAAAATCTCAAGTAATTCATGATAAGATCAAAAATATTTTTGATAAAAGGAGTAAGGAGGATGATTTTTACATAGGAGATAAAGTATTAAAGTGGGATTCCAGGAGAGAGGAAAAGGGAAAACATGGGAAATTTGATTTTTTATGGAAAGGACCTTATGAAATTTATGGGTATAGGCGTACCAATGCATTTTTTATCCGAAATTTGGATGGAACAGATCTTCCAGATGGACCAGTGAATGGTAGGATGCTTAAACACTACTATTCTTCTGAGTTAACTAACAATTAGTTCCAAATTGATTCATTTTTTACATCATTGCAAATATTCATTGCAAGTGAGTAGATTGGATTCGATGTTTTATTTTCAGAAGTTGAAGCCTGGAGTAAAGGCCCTAAGCTTTGAAGAGTAAAATAGCATAAGTATGAATTGTTGTAGAAATCAGAGGACATTTATAGGATCATCAAGGTTAAAAATTCAAGGCTACTGATCTTAGAGTTCTTGACATTTCACCAGGAAATGCCATCCCCATGTGAAGCCATTGTTAGGGTCCTATAAATATAGGATTCATAATTTTGAATTGACTACTGATAGTCTTGTAAATATGTACATACTTTGCCTTCTGAAAGTTGTATTCCCATATTTTGTAAAAAATAAAAATAAAATAAAAATAGAAAAATCAAAAAGAGGGTAAAATGTCCAAAAAGAAAGATCAAAGGACTTAGAAAAAATAATACACCCCAAAAGAAAAATGATGAATAAAACATGAAAGTGTGCAAGTCTAAATGCCACTAATTTTTACTTTTTGCAGTTGATTATGGAAGAGTGTCAATAAATGCCATAATCCATGATGAGTTAAAACTGTTCAATCTTGACTTATCATGTTTCAATTTACTTGTTTTATATAGAGAATAAAGAATTGTCAGACAATTTAATCCTGACAATTCAGTAGATAGGTATACAGTAAAAAGGAACCCAACATTTTAATCTGGGTCCTTGGAAGAAATAAGGTAGAATTAGATAATATTTACTTCTTTCAAAATAATAAAATGTTCAAGGTTGCCAGTTCAAATGCACCTGCTCAAATGGAAGAAAAAAATGTTAGATTAAAGATTGGGTAGGTAGAATAAGGTGGGAAAATCATTGTAAATATCTTTCACCAGGCTACAATAACAAATTTCCCTCCCCTATAATTATTCTTCATTCTAGACTTTCAGTCAAAGAGGCTCAGAGCATTTCTCTGACTTTTGTTGGGACCGGACCCAAGGCTTAATGACTGTTAAAGTTAAAAAATGTTTGAATTCCTATAATAATCCCTAGTTTTCATCATTTACCATTCATGCATTCATCACCATGCAAAATCATAAGTAAAGACTCCATTTTTACTTAATGATACATAAAACCCCCATTTGGTTAACTACCTACATCTTATAAAGCATAAAAACCCTCAAAAGTACATTATATTCTAAGTAAAAGTGATTAAGTTATGATAATGAAGCTTTGCTTTAATTTTCCCTTTAATTAGTTATATTTATATATTTTGAGCATTCACTTTTCCCTTGGTCATATTAACTCTAATTTATTTATTAGTTCCCTATAAAAATCCTTGTCATATTAATATAATTCCCTTTTACTAAATATCCTTGAAAAACCCACTATTACAAAAGTTAGCCAAAGTCTATTATCCCACATGTTTTAATAAAGCACCCACAATAAACTCCCTTTGGCTAGACTAACACTATGTAAATATCCCACCCCCTTATAGTTAATAAACCTATTTCGTTTAAATTAACTATATAATAGAATATGAAGGAAAGTGTTCAGAACATAGACATATCATTGAATAAACAAAATTTCCCGATGCCTCAAATATTGTTTTAAACCAAGGTTTAAAAATGTTGATCCTTTGATTTATTACTTTACCCCTTCATTTTCCCAATGCTTTTTGCATTTATCCCTAGCCGCCCGATCAACCAGATCCCTTTGGATCCAACGGTCCTAAATCAACGCGATACCCCGTCCATATGCCCCACCACTCCTATTCATATTCCTTTCCCGATATCGCATTGAACCTACACCGTAGATCTAAAATTTTAGATCAACTGATTATATTATATCCCGAGTCCCACTTACCTTTTCTCGCAACTTGGAAAATAATCCTGACCGTTCGCATCATTGGAGCGAATCCAACGGTGCGCATTCCATATCATGCTCTGAAGACGATCGGGTGAATTTTTTCCAAAATCACGCAATAAAATTTTTTTTCCAATACAAATCAATGCTATGTGTCCCATCCTTATTCAACCACATTCAAAATGCTCTAGACCGCTTACCATCCCAAACGAACTTGAAAACCATTGGTTGTTTTCCCAAATTGCCTCCCGCCATTTATTTAGACCTGTAATTAATGACATGAAAAATGGTAAATGTTAAAATTTTAACCTTTAATATGGAATTGTTTCATGTATTATTCGCATTCCCGATCGATTTAGCCTTCGCCCCAACTGATTTAAAGCCTCTGTTTATCCAATTCCTCGCCCAGAAGTAGAATTTCACCATTGTAGCCTCATACGAAGATCCTTGCAAACCTTCTGTTGAACCAGTGGATCCATTCCAAAGCTAAATCCATCAGAAAACTCTCCTTGACTATAAAGACACCTTTGAAATAGGTATTTTACTCAAAATTTAACTTGAAAATTCACAACTTTGACTCCAAATCTGACCAATTGAGTTTCAAGGAAGAAATTTACCAAATCCTAGTGTGCCCAAACTTTGAAAAAATAGGGCAAACCCTTGCAAATTTTCTTTGAATTTTCCATTTTCTTAAAACTCAGTTTTTTAGCCAAATTTCTCATTTTCAGACCATTTCCATGGTTCAAAAGATTTTTTTTCACTTCTCCAGTCTTCTACATCTAGAAAACCTGTGTTTTCTTTCCAAAACCCTTGCTCAGATTCCTAGACTTGTCCCATATTTGTGGAAAGACCCTCTGTGTCAAAATTAACTATAGCAAACAGTTTAATCTTGCTTAGTTATCCCCATAAATGACAAAGAAGCAAGTTACACCCAAGTCTGGATGTCCCAAAGCCCCAAAATCTGTCTCAACTAAGCTTCCTAAGCCAGAATCAACAAATATTAATAAGTCTACTCCTGCTTTGACAGCTGATTCAACTGAAGTTGTTAGACCTCTTCAACCACCTGTTTCTATTGAAGAAAACAGTCCTTTAACAGATTTGGATTACAAGATTGTTGATGCAACAATATAATTTAATTTGCTTGATATTCATAATTGGCATTATGACAAATTTATGGATAAAAATAAAAATGATATACCTATTTGGGAGTCTAATTTTCCAAAGTATGTTGTACCTATTACTCATCCAGCTCAAGACCTGGTCAGATTGTGTCAATTACATTATATTCCCGACCAAAGGTTCTATTATGAACAAACATAGAGAAATTCTCTTTTCCATCACAGCAGAATCCATTAATGAAATGCTTCAGTTGAATTTTGATCCAAGAGTAGTGCCCCTATCCATTGAAGATTTGACTCAGTTGTGCCTAGATTTGGATTACCTTAGGAGGTTTATGATTCTTCAAAACTTCATGCCTACTCATGTTAATTTCCCAAAAGTGAATCCACCCTATTCCACTTCTGATTTTCCTTAAACTTCCAGACAAGTAATTTCAATGCTATCCTTTATCTTAGGATATTTTAATGATGAGTTCACTAATGTCTCTATACTAGGATTCCTTTCTACATTGTCCCCTGGGTAGCCTCCTGCGATGGTATTTTATTTTTCTAGATTCATTGCTGAGAATATACATTATCAGTTGAACAAATTTCCTACTGAGGGAGTGTTTAGATATTCATCATATCTATTCCATATTTTTCTATTTTTCCATGCAGAACAGTTTCCAGTGGCTTTACAAAAGATGATTGTCGAGGGCCAACCTCTGTTAGTAATATTTTGGACATCATTACTCAGGAAAAAAGGAAATGAATTCAATTACAAGGATTTCACAGATTTGTTTTTCAGGCCAGCCATGAATTTACTTTATAAAATAGAACAACCCAGGGTCAGTGATGAGATGAAAAGGATATTGCAGTTTTCTGAACAAAGCCAACTAGGGGATTGGTACTTATATGAAGGACATACATAATTAAGGATATTTGGAGCAAATTTTCTCCCATATAAGTTTCCCAAATTTCTAACTATCAAAATTTTTGCTTTGGAATATCTAAGGCAGGTGTTAAATGCAGATGCGGTAAATTTCATGGCTTCTAAGAAAAAGACCCAATTCGAGATGAAGAACCAAATTGGCCCATTTATAGTAAATAACAGGAATGCATTAAAGGATATAGCAAAGAAATTTTCAGAGTATAAGTTCCAAGAAATTTTTTACTGGAATTATGATCCTAAAGGCATTTTGAATAATATAAGGCTTAAATGTAAATTGACTCCTTTCAACCATGAGCCTAAACCCCAAATTGAGAAATTTGCAAATCAAATAGAGTGGGTGGAAAATACATTATTTGACCCTACTTCTAATGAAGCAACAGTAATAAACACAGATAATTCACAGACTATAGTGGTCAACAAATAGGTAGAAACTTTGAACAAAAGGACTAGGAATGAAGAAGGCTATTCAGCAGAGACCATTGCAGAAAAAAAAACTCAAAATTATTTACAACAAAAGGGAAAAAATGATTGTTACTGAGAAATAAAAGGCTATTGAAATAAATGATACAGATGATCAGCATGTAGATAATGATGAAGCCACTATAATTGTAAATGAGGCTCTAGCAAAAATTTAGAAAGAGCAGGTTTTAACACAGGAACAGGGTAGAGAAATGGTTGAAAAATTGGTAAATATAGAAGTTCCCTCCTCCTCCAAAATAGAAAAGGGAAAATATATTGATATCAAGGAGAAATACAAACAGATCAAGGAAAGAAATGAAGATATAAAAACAGAAGTTTACTCACAATTTCTAGAAGAAAATCTAGGTAGCAAAGATAGACTCTTGACAGCTTTTGACTATTCAACAAATAAAATGATTATTTCTTTTCTCCAGCCAAAGGTTACAGACCCAAAGTCAGTTGCAAATTATAGGAAAACAGAGCTCAAAGTAGATGCAAACAACATACATGAACTTGATCAAATAGAGTTTCATAGAAGTACTTCAGAAATTCTCTATTCTAAGGTGGTAAACAAAACTGTGAGTGCAGCTAGATTGAAAAACATTGCATTCAACTTGCAGGATCAAATGAAGTTAGATAAAGCTTCATTACATGTGAAGGATCTAAGGATCAAATCCTTAGAAGACCTGGTGCTACAAATTGGAGTGGATCCTTCAAACATTCAGATTGCTCAAGCATTAATAAAACAAAAGAATGAAGACATTGCTACCTTGAGGAAGCAACTAAAACTCCCACAACATGAACATCCTCAAGCAAAGGAAATCCTCCAAGAACAAACTGAAAATGCTGAAATGGCCAAGCTAATACTAAAACTGACTGCCCAAGTCAAAGAGATGGAATATCAGATGGAAACCCTTATAAAAGAAAACGAAGCAGTAAAAGAGGCTAATATGAAATCTACTCCCACTGTTATTTCTATAGTTGGCACAACTGTCCCTTCCACATTGGCAGAGAATTTAGACCCAAAAGTGCCACTAGCAACTGCAGTGTCAGTGCAATCTATAGATACTTCTACCAGAGGATCATCCACCACTCAGGTACATCAAACAGGTGAAGCAGATGACATAGTAAAGGCCATGGAGGAGATTTCCCTAAACAATAATGAGATAATCAATTTGAAAAATACTATTCAAACTCTTGAAACATCAAATAGAAATGCATTGATTACCTCTAAGGGACATGAACAAAGAGCAAATAGACTACAAGAGAAGGTAAAGATTTTGTAGCAACAGGTCAATCTTAGCAAACAGGTGTCCTACATCAAGAACTATCTTTGGAATAACATAATTCAAGGCATAAATACAAAGTGGCCTTCAATTCAAATTATTTATGAGCAGAGAGATCTACTTAAGGCATCACAGGTGGAAATTCATAAAACAAAAGAAGAGCTAGCTAACAAACCATCTCAAGCTTTGAATCTTATTACATTTTTAAACAAAAAAAATAGAGAAGAGCTTGAAGAATTTAAAATCCAAGACAGGACATAAACAATTCTGGAAATAAAAAAGGTCCTAAATAAAAGGAATATAATGAACAATTTGGAGGAAAAATGCAAGACCATGGAGTTGTCAATAACAATTTTTTTAGCACAATACACAATATTGAGAAAAGCAGGCCTCCCAGACATTCATGGATTTAATGAAAAGCTAATGGTTCAAACAGATTATGACAAGAAGATCAGAGCCCATGCCAAAATAAAAATTTATAAGCCTATGCCACAAGGTTCTCCAACTGGTAAAGTTATATTGGAGTACTTTGAGAACTTATTTTTTCTACAGAATGAAATCAAACATATTTTCATTATCAAACCAAATTTCTCAAAGTACACTGATGTTGAAGAAAGTTACCAAAAGTTGAAATGTATGAAAATACCAAGTGATCAGCAATGGCAGGAATTCACAGATTTGTTATAGCAACATTGGAGCAAAACAACAAAAAATATAGCTATTAAAATGTAAATGTTGAAGTGAAAGTGTATCAGATTGATCAACAAAGTCAAAGAGTATCCGAGAAGAAATCAATTAGAAATTTGTACTATTGTAATTTTTTCTATCTTACAGAGGTAAAAGTAATAAAGAAGCAGCGTGAGAGAGTATCAAGAGGAAAAATAGAATTAAAGGATGAAAAGTGAAAGAGTATCAGTCAAGAAATCCATACACAAATATCTTCCAAATATGCCAGCAAGCATGCACACCTAGTCAACAAACTGTTTTGATTAGATGATGTTAGTTCTATTTTTTCTAAATAAAAGGATAGCTTGCTAAGTTGTTAAGCAGCTGTCCCTCTTAATATGTAAAGATATTTATATTTCCTAGAGTTTTTCCTAGATTTCTCTAGGATATTTTGTAATAAGCATTTTGTATAAATACTTCAATTTATGAAGTGTTTAGTGTGGAATAAAGTTTTATTATAGACAATTTTGCTGGTACTTTGGAGGCTCATGTGTTGATTTCATAGCAGCAGTCTGGACAATAGCCATCTGGACTTCATAACTCAGGATTCATGAGATAAGCTAATGAGTAAAGTGATTTCTTACTGTCATTATTTCCTCTTCTGAAGTTTCATTCAATTTCATATATGTTGTTCAATCTAAATGGTTAATTAGGAATATTATTTCAGGATAAGTGTAAAAAACTCCTTGTCTTAACTACTTGATCATTTCAATGTTTTCTACTAATCTCTAGACTAGGGAATTCTTAATTTCTCCTAGTCCCGTTTTACCCCTCCCTCCTTCCTCTTTTTCCGGATCAAAGGATCCTTCACTGCCCTTTATCCCGAAAGCAAGCCATCTCATCAAATAAAACTATTGAAATCTTTGAGGGTTATCTACCTTGCCCTGAGTACATTAGCATCCTTTTGGCCTTGCCTTCCAGTATTTCTTACTACATCTTGAATCCATAGCCCAATGGACTAGTAGATCCCTCTTAATTTGTCTCCAAGTAATCTTATTTCCCAACAAACTTTCCAAACAAAAAAAAAGTGCCAAATCATACCTAGCCTAAAATATTAATTCAAAACAAAGTTAAATCTAAAAGAGAGAGCCCTCTCTGAAATTTAGGAAGGCTAGATCCTAGATTTCCAAAGTAGGTTTGTGGTTACCCCTAGTTTTCTTTAACTATAAATCAAAATCCCACGACCTAAGAAATTACTAGGGTGATACATATTGACTCCATAGCCCAATGGACTAGTAGATCCCTCTTAATTTGTCTCCAAGTAACCTTATTTCCCACCAAACTTTCCAAACAAAAAACCAAGTGCCCAATCATACCTAGCCTAAAATATTAATTCAAAACAAAGTTAAATCTAAAAGAGAGAGCCCTCTCTGAAATTTAGGAAGGCTAGATCCTAGATTTCCAAAGTAGGTTTGTGGTTACCCCTAGTTTTCTTTAACTATAAATCAAAATCCCACGACCTAAGAAATTACTAGGGTGATAAAAATATGTGCTCCCTCTGCCCATCTGGCTCAAAATTTCCCCCCTCCTAGAGGTCTCTTCTTGATTTGAATCATCCACTCCACCTCCTCCCTACTTCTCTAATTGTGGCTACTCCACAACCTTTTGAGGCTTCTTTTGAGGTTGCATGTTGAGAGATAATTTATGCTCCCTCTCAACCACCAAGTCTCTAACCTTTAATTTTCTCTTCAAATATTTTCATGCATATGGTAGCTCAAGGCATACAGGTTCTTGACTCGGGCACACTGTAATTGTCTCGCCATAAAAAAAAATTCTAAAAAAAGAGTTGATTTTTAATCGATGACATCTCCCTCATCCGAACTCCGATTTGACCGAATTTTTTTTTTAATTTGGATATTGTTTCACAAGGAATCCAGATCTGCTATTTTTTTTGAAAAAAAAAATCACAAAATTTTTCGGATCTTCCCTGCAAACTCGTCACCCAAAAAATTCTTGCTCTCATACCATGTAGAAATGATCTATCCAAGGGATTCAATCTAATCTTTTAATGTACTAAAAAAAATATTGAATCTTTCTACAAATTGCGAAAACCAAATATGATCGCACAATCACATAACGAGTAAGAGAAATAAATAATAAATTGCACAACACAAGATGTATATGGGAAAAACAACTGCTCAAAACCTCGCTATCTGTATATTGCATAAATTCAAGACCATGAAAAAAATAATTCCATTTCCCTTCCTGAGAAACCTCTACACTCTACTGAATGTATCACTACCGACCTATGCACAAGTTTCTCTTGCACACCTTTTTCTCACAAGTTCCACACACAAACTTGTGCTTCTGATTTCTTGGTATCACCAACTTGTGCTCACTAAAACAATGATTAAAATTTTACCTTTTTTGGACCTCCTTTTAAAGGTAAATTTCTCTAATTAGGGAATGATTTATAGTTTAGGCCTTCTTCTATTTGCATGGACCACCTATACAATTTGGATGATTATACAACTAATAGTTATCTTCCCTTTAAACCCAATCTCAACTGGGCCTTCCTTGGAACTTACATGCAACAACTATTTATAGTGATTTATCAGTTATCTGATTGATCACTGCATGTGAATTAAATCAGATTTAATTTACTGGACCTATCACTATATCATCTCTCAGTTAGAACTAGTTAAATTGATTTAACTCAATTAATTGAGTTAACTAATTCCAAATCACAAATAACTGTAACTAGACCCCTTAAAAATAGGAAAATCCTCTACATGCCTCCTCTTTGAACTTCAACTCGAATTTTCCAAGATAACTCAGTCTTTCTAACTTAGTTAAATAATAGAAGCTGTCATGAGATGAAATTACAATTTTTCTTCGAATTTAATTAAGGGAAAATTAAATCAAAAGCCCCCTATGGTGCCATTTTTTGGGTGTCATTTCTGGATTCCATTTTCAAAGTTTCTTGTTTCCAATTTCAACAACATTTATTTAAGAAAATATTAGGGGTGAATTTGAACTATCTCCCCTAAATTTGGATTGTAACAACTATGGATAGATTACAAAATATTGAATCTTTTTGTTTTGGGGAGATATTGGTTGTATAACAACTGAATATCATATCACATTTGATTTACTTATTATAGAATCATCTTATAATAAGTTGGAGTTGTTTTATTTTTTGATTGATTTATTTGTTTGTTATGTACTTTGTTAATAGCCACAACAAGAAATAAACCTTTGAAAAAAATACATGTATCTCCAAATCCATAGTCTTTTTGGAGAAACCACTCCATATGCACTAATTGGGGATGTCCTCAGAAAAAACCATGTTGCATATTTTCTAGATTCATATTCTTTTGTCCAAAATATGTGTCTAAAGTTAGTCACTTGATTTTTTGTTAGGTCCCTTTATTACTAGTTTAGTCCCTTATTGTCATTAGTGTATCCCCTTTATTATTATTTTTGTACCCCTGTAACCCCAATATTGTTATTATTGTGCCCTTACATTAATATTGTTAGGTCGGCTAGGATTATATTGTGGCTCCATGGGCTCCTATATATAGAAGGAGGTTTTGGTCATTTGTATCATCCAATAATTATTCATTTATGTAATGTATTGGAGGTTTCCCCCTCAAATTTGCTGATTTGTAAGGCATTGATCTCTCTTTTCTTCTATTTTTGGAGTTGGTTTCATAACATTTGGTATCAGAGCTTTGGATTCTAGGGTTTCACTGCTCCAAAAAGGTCATCGTGGCAGTTTCGCTATAACATTTTTTCTACGAAGGTTCAGAAGATCAAATTTTTACAGAGTGAAGCTGAAATCTTGAGGATCTTCATGGAAAAATTTCAAATATTGGTTCCCAATATTTTGAGAGATATGATCTGTGGAAGTTAGGGATTTTTGCAGACTCCTAAATTTAACCTAAACAGGTCATCATGGTATTTTCGCTATAACTATTTTTCTACGACGTTTCAAAAGATGAAATTTTTATAGAGGAAATACAAAATCCTTAGGAACGTCATGGAAAAATTTTAGAGCTTTATTCGCTATATTTTCAGATATATGAGCTATGGAAGTTAGGCTTCTGATTTTCATCTCAAAGAGGTGACCGTGGGAAAATCGTCATAACTCTCTCTCTTTGAGCATCAAATTGAAATTCTATAAAAAGTAGCCGCAAGTACACAAACAATAGTTTCCTATGTATGAATTTCATAGCCGAAGGAGGAAACAATGACACGTGGCACATCGTACAAGTTAGCTCTACTAAAACAAGCAATAATTAGGTCATTGTGGGAGATTGGGCATAACTTTGTCTCGAAGAATCCAAATCAGGTCAAACCTATGGCATTTGAAAGAATCTTCAGAGGATATAGGGCCAAATTTCAGATATTGAAGATCAAAAATCACAAAGATAATTCAGTTTCAATATTGAGCTCCTCAAAAGTAAGAAAAATGTGTGCATTGTTTTTTGAATTGCATAAGTCTTGTGTGAAAAATCAGTTTGAATTGATTCCAAGGGAATATTGTAGAATAGATATCAGTATTGGGTTCTAAAAATGCCTCCTAAAATAATTCAACACCCATTAAGCATTTTGAAGGCTCTACTATGGCTCATGAAGACGAAGAATGGCAACATGACATATCAAAATTACAAGAGCAAGTGCACCAAATTTCGCTCTCGCAAAGAGCAACAAAAAATGACATGGAAGTTTTGAAGAAAGGCATGGAAGCTAAGATGGATGGCATGGAAGCTGGCATGGAAGCTAAGATCGATGAAAAAATGAAAGACAACATGGAAAACATGAAGAATGATCTAAAAGAAGGCATGGAAGGTTTGAAAGAGTTGATACCAGAAATGTTTCCTAATGGCGAAACGTTAGTAGAGGAAACTCATGATGAGAACAAAATAAATGTTAATTGTGATTTCATAAACTCTAATGTTGGATGAAAGAACCACCATATTCCAAATATGGATATGAGGAAGTTTGATGGCAAGGATCATGTAACATGGATACTACAGATGAAGCAATATTTTGATCTCAATAATGTGCAAAACACACAAAAGGTATGCATTGCAACTTTACATTTAGAACAAAATACATTTGTATGGTATCGATGGCTTTTCTCCCGTAAAAAAATTATCACTTGGTCAATTTTTACAGAGGAAATGATAGCACATTATGAGGATACAAAAAGTAACACCTTCTTTAGCTAATTGATAAATCTCAAAAAAAAGGGTTCAGTGGTGGAGCACATTGAGGACTTCCAAAAATTGAATATAAGGGTAACTGATATTCCAAAGGAACAAAATATTGATGTCTTCATAGGGACTTTAAAGGATAACATCCAACATGAAGTTCGCGTTTGGGAACCTAATTCATTGGAAAAGGCATTCAGGTTGGCAAGAAAAATTTAATGTAAAATTATGGAGACAAGGAAGCCTACCACTCACATATATAAAGATGGAAGTGTTGCTACTCCTAGACTTATATAACCTACAAGGTTGAAACCACAAAAATTGGAAGAAAAAAGAGCAAAGGCCTTTGCTACAGTTGTGATAGAAAATACAGTAAAGGTCATAAGTGTGCTGAGAATAAATTATTTTAGATAGATTGTGAAGAGGAAGAAGAAAATGAAAAAGAATCTTCAAAAGAAGAGAATATACACCAGGAACCAACCCTAGAAGAGGAAGAAATGATTTCAACCATATCGTGTAATTCATTGGCAGGAATTACCACTCCTCAAACTCTCAAGATAGAAGGACATATCAAGAAGAAAAAGGTAATAGTGTTGATTGATTCGGGTAGTACCCATAATTTTATTCATTGTAAGGTAGCCAGGGAATTGAATTGTTTCATATACCCAACACCAGAATGTCAAGTAATGGCTGCAAATGAAGGAACTATAAATTTCTCTGTAAAATGCCACAATATCAAGCTAACCGTGAGGGAATATGTATTGAATAGTCCAATTATTTCCATTCCAATGGGAGGTGTTGATGTTGTGCTAGGAGTACAATGGTTACAATATTTGGGGATGGTAGCTTTTAATTTTCAAGAAATTTTCTTTAAAAAAATTCAGAAGGAAATGAATTCAAATTACGGGGTATCCCAGGGAAGTCGGGGAATATAATAAGCTCTAATGTCATGACAAAGCTTTTGAAGAAAGAACGAGGCATAATTGCACAATTATGCTTACTAGAAGTTCTAACGTATACATCATCTATTTTTGTAGATCTCTAAAAAGTCTTGGACAATCATTCCAAGGTGTTTGAAACTCCGAAAGGACTCCCACCTATTTTTGATCATGATCATGCTATTCATTTCATTCTAGGAAGTGTTCCTCCTAACATCAGGACTTATAGATATCCTTATGTCCAAAAGAGCGAAATTGAACGTATGATTGCAGAAATGTTAGAGGCTATTATAATTCAACCATTAGGGGGAATTTGAGGTATAAAATGGGCCTCCTAAGGAAACTATAAAATAATACTGGAAGTAATAAAATAATTTTAGATCACATCATCAAATTTTAGAGGGAAAAAAGAAAAATCTACTTTTTCAAATCATATTTTCAACTTATCTCCCTATGGGTTTACTCAAATTTTGAGAAAAAACACTCGTTAGATGCAAAATTTGATTCCTCATCGAAAGAGTACCCATGTTGTATACTTTTGATGGACCCTACTAGATGAAAAATGAGAAATACATTAAAAAAGTGATTACAATCATGTTTTTTCATGTATTTCTCATTTTTCATGTAGTAGGGTCCATAAAAAGTAGACAACATGGATACTCCTTGGATGAGGAATTAAATTTTGCATATAATGAGTGCTTATGCTCGAAATTTGAGTAAAACCTTAGGGAAATAACTTGAAAATATGAGATGAAAAAGTAGTTTTATTATTTTATTATTTTTTAATATTTTTAATTTTTTATTCCAAAAATGGTGAATGATCCCCCATGGTTGACATCAACATATTGAATTCTATTGGTTCTTATAAAGTGTATTCTGGATGTACATTATTCTTAGGAGGCCCATTTTAGACCTCAAAATTCCCCTAATTCCTAGTCAAAGTCCTTTCTCTGCTCCAGTAGTACTGGTGCACAAGAAGGATGGATCATGGCGCATGTGTCCGGATTATAGGGAGCTCAATAAGATCACTATTAAAGATAAATTTCCCATTCCTGTGATTGTTGAATTATTAGATGAATTACATGGAGCAATTTATTTTACCAAGTTGGATCTTCATTCAAGATATCATCAAATTAGAATGAAGACTGAAGATATTCTGAAAACAACATGTCGAACTCATGAGGGTCATTATGAATTTTTGGTCATGCCTTTTGGCCTTACCAATTCACATTACATTAAAGAGGGTTGATGAATTCCATTTTCAAACCCTTCCTTAGAAAATTTTTTCTAGTATTTTTTGATGATATACTAATCTACAACAGGTCTTGGAAGGATCATGTTCAACATGTTGACAGGGTGCTCAAACAATTATATGAAAAAACATCCAAATGTTTCTTTGGAGTACAAGAGGTGGAATATCTGGGTCATATTGTATCTCATGAGGGTGTTTAAGTAGACCCTAACAAAATTAAAGCAATTAAGGAATGGAAAGTCCCCACAACCATAAAGCAGTTGTGAGGATTTATCAAGTTAACAAGGTATTATCGCAAGTATGTTAAGAATTATGGGAGAATAGAAGCACCTCTAACAACATTATTGAAGAAAGATGGATTTTCATGGACTCCTGAAACAACTAAGGCCTTTGAACATCTTAAAGAGGAAATGTGCCTAGTACCGGTATTAGCTACGAAAAACTTCACAAAAACCTTTATTATGGAATGTGATGCCTCAAGAAATGGAATTGGTGTTGTTTTAATGCAAGAAGGAAGACCCGTTACTTTTGAAAGTATTTACAAAAAGATATTTATGAGAAGGAAATGTTAGCAATACTACATGCACTAAAGAAATGACGACATTACCTAATGGGAAGACACTTCAAGGCAAAAAATGATCGTGATAGTCTTAAACAATTTTTGGAACAAAGACTATATTCAGAAGAGCAGCAAAAATGGGTCACAAAGATGTTGGGTTATGAATTTGAAATAATCTAAGAAAAAGGGAAGCTAAATGTTATTTCAGATGCACTCTCAAGAAAGAATGAAGAGGTGGAAGCATTACTTTGTGCCATTTCTATTATCCAACTAGATTGGATAACTGAAGCAAGGGATGAATGGAAGAAGGATGAAGAAGTGTGGACACTCATTCAAAATTTGCAGCAAGATCCTAGTACATCTGATACATTTAGTTGGAAAAATGATTCCTTATGGTACAAAGATCGCTTATATCTTTGTAATAATTCCCAGCTAAAACAAAAGATTCTTTTGGAATTTCACACTTCTCCTTTAGGAGGACACTCAAGATTTTTAAAAATTTACCACAGGGTGAAGAATTTTTTTTTTGGATGTCCTTAAATATGATATTCAAAAGTTTGTTTTTCCAGCAAAATAAAGGGGAGGCAATTAAGACCTAGGGTCTTCTACAACCTGTATCAATTCCAAGTCAACATTGGGAAGATATTTCAATGTATTTTATCACAATTTTACCTAGTTCTGAAGGAAAGAGTGTCATCATGGTGGTAGTTGATAGACTTACCAAGTATGCACACTTTTGTGTATTATCTCATCCATTTAAATAAAGTACAATTGCTACTACATTTATGGACACAATTCAAAATCTCCATGGAAACCTAAATATTATTGTGAGCAACGGAGATCCCATTTTTACTGGAAAATTTTGGACGGAGTTATTTTCTTGTTTGGGTACTCAACTAGCTCATAGCACATCTTATCATCCTCAATCCGATGGTTAAATTGAGATAGTGAATAAATTTTTGGAAGAACATCTTCATTTTCTTGTATCTGATAAACAAACAAAATGGCTCAAGTGGTTACCTCTCACTGAATGGTGGTATAACACTTCCTTCCATACTGCAGCAAAAATGACCCCATTTATGTCACTTTATGGATATCATCCACCATCCATCACATCATCCTTAAGATAAAAATATAAGGTTCAAGCAGTGGAAGATCACATCAAGCATCAACAATAAGTTTTCCAACTCTTAAAGGATAACCTAAATGTGGCACAAAATCAAATGAAACAACAGGAAAATCAACATCGCAGCGAGAGAATTTTTTTTGTAGGAGACTGGATATTTTACGACTACAACCATAAAAACAAATTTCCCTCAAGCAAGCTAAGAAGGATAATAAATTATCGCCAATGTATTGTGGTCCTTACAACGTATTGCAAAATATTTGTAATATGGCATACAAATTGGAGCTTCCTGCTTCTTTGTGAGTGCATCCAATTTTCCATGTTTCATGCTTAAAGAAGGTTATAGGTGAAAATCTTCTAGTTCAAACAATATTTCCAGAAATTGATGAGGAGGGAAAAATCATATTGGAACCTGAGGCAGTCATGGAAACGAGAATTCGATAGTTACGAAATCGATTAATTTCAGAGTATCTCATCAAGTGGAAGAACTTACCCACTGAAGATTCTACATGGGAGGATGAGAATTTTATAGAGAAGCACCTAGAGCTACTCAAGCGTTGAGGAAAACACTTTTTTGAAGGAGAGGAGCATGTTAGGTCCCTATATTTCCAGTTTAGTCCCTTATTTTTATTAGTGTATCCCCCTTATTGTTATTGTTGTACCCCTGTAACCCCAATATTGTTATTATTGTGCCCTTACATTATTATTGTTAGGTCAGCTAGGATTATATTGTGGCCCCATGGACTCCTATATATAGAAAGAGGTTTTGGTCATTTGTATCATCCAATAATTTTTCATTTATGTAATGTATTGGAGGTTTCCCCCTCGAAGTGGCTAATTTCTAAGGCGTTGATCTCTCTTTTATTTTATTTTTGGAGCTGGTTTCATAATATTTTTCTTGGCATGATTTATTTGAATTACAGATCATGAGCTGGAACTTAATGGGTTTGACTTGGGTATGAATTAGGTAACATAAATCCATGTTAGCATCCCTAGGAAAAAACCACATGTTCTAGAATTTCTCATGGAGCTTTGTAGATATGCCAACCATAAGGGTTGGTTACCATTATTGCATAAGAACCACTGGAATGAAACTAGGAAAACCATCATTAGAAGAACCAACAATAATCCTTCATAATTCATCAAAAATAAAGGAAAATAATAATGATTAAATACTTTAATATTCATAAGCTTAATGTGGCACATTCATGAAGAAACTAACAAGATGTGTAATAAAGGGGAAAATAAGTGTGTTAATATGCTTTTTTAGAATGATGAGAAAGGTGAAAATTTGATAGCCCAACACATGGATTCATTGCTTTCATGTCATATAATTATAAATTAGATGTTAAGTCTTAAATAACTGTTACATTCATAAACATCATAGGGATGTACAGTAGGTCTAGTAGTTCCTGTATCTAATCAAATAAACACATCAAAACACATTATGTTGGAAATGTAAAACAAGCCAAACACTTTGAGGGTTATCAGTCTGAATCTTGGGGTTTCTTACAACTCATGGAATATAATTACGTATTTAACCCTCCATATAGGGCCTTTTCTTGATAAAGAAAACAATTCAGCTCGAAAAAATGTAAATGCAAGACTTCAAGAAATAAATTGAATCTACAGGATTGTACTGAAAATAAACACAATTTATAACATAAAATTATAGAATTGGAAATAAGCCAAAGCTACACATTTACCACACATATACAAAACAACAAGTGCATCCCAGGTCAAGAGACCCTACCTGACTAGGAGCACTATAGGAAAGAAGAAAATTTATACTAAAATAGAAAACAACAACAACGATTTAATATTGAGTCATAAAAAATGTTATAGATTTAAAAATGAGTTTGCAATATTGGCTAAAAAAAATATTTAGACTATTATCATGGCTGACATAGTCAACTATTTATAGAGATATATATAAAATTCAATATATTTTAACTCATGCCTAGAAACCCAAAATATAGATTTTGGTCCTAACTAGGTCATTATGACTATGTAACCATTTACTATAAGAATCATACAAAGAGCACAACCATCAAACACAAATTATATATTTAAAAAATGTATTCTTAAATAAGAAGATTGTTTCGTACATAGAATATATCTTAAGTGGCATAAATCATGTTTGTTGGACTGATCGTACACATGAATATCCATGTTGGGCTCTGCCATATCTAACCATTTTTTCCTTCGATAAATGCTTTGACGACGACTTCTGGTAACTCCAATTGGATGCACATGGCCAACGAATTTTGGTAACTAGAAACTATTCTTCCTATATTTTATGAAGAAAATCAATGAAGAAATGCATAAACCGGTGCATAATCACCTTATTATTTGTGACTTTCCTAAATAATTATATTAATAGGAATCATAGTAAAGTATAGGGAAATGAAAGGTGAACCAAACAAAAATGGGTCAAAAAAGGTGCTTGAGAGGTATTCTAGATGGGTTGAAGTTGAGACTCATCATCTCCCCTATGCCCGGACTATTGTACATCCTCGTGCTAGCCCCTTCTATGACTTGGACCAAGAAGTTGATATTTTCGAGACCCCTTTTATACTCCTCTTGAGAAAATTTAGATTCCATTTTCTTATAGCAGTGTACAACTCAATCTAGCTTAGCATGCTAGAAATTTCCTTTCTTGACAAATAATTTGTTTTGAGTGGCTACCCTATCTCTAGACACTCTTAGGAATTCATGACTTTCTTTTAAAACTTGATTTTCTAGTTTCAGTTTTATGTACTTCCCTTTGAATTTTATGGATTTGCTCCAGAGTCTCTTTATCTTTAACCACTTACTAGAGCATGGTTTGTCTAGTACTCCCTTAACTTTTATGAATTCTTTAGGTATAGGGATCTATTGTGCCTCTTCTGGTTCTACCATTTTCTTAGGTCCCTCAGGTGACCTACATTATTTTACATCAAGAAAAGTTAGTGATTCACTTATCTTAACAATCTCAACTTTCTATAATTGTTGTAACACACTCGGTAATCTTGGATAGGTAAATGATATTGCATTTCCACTTTCAGAGATATCTGATTATAGGGTCAAATTTTCATCTCCACTCTATGAAACACCATGCTCCTGAATTTCATTAGATTCCCCAATTTTATGACTATCAACAACTTTACTTCCTTCATTGTGCCAATTTTAAGAGCATTCAATGCATGAACTACCATCGTTATTTTAGTCTTAGGAAATCTAAGCATTTGGATTTCCTTAGTCAATTCAATTCCAGGGTTATCCTATACTAGAGAATCTTCAACGCGTTCAAATTTAGGAACACCCACTACATGATCATCATCAACCTTATTCGTTTAGGGATACTTACTGATTTATATTTCATAACGGGGCTCTCAACTCCCTCTTCCTCTAAATCAGAATAAGGGAGATTAAAGAAATTTTGACCAACATCCTCACATGCCTTGGATACCACATTTTTCACAAGGTTTGGTCCTATTAATAGTTTTAAGGGAGACATTATAGGTTCATACGCTTCTTCCATACTTCTACTCTGGATATCCAATGAGCGAGTCTAAGGGTAGTGATGCATGCTCTTCATGATGACCACCTTGCTTGAGCCTTCACCTTACTTGGCCTTCTCCACTGACTGATTTTATTTATCAAGAGTAACTATAGGGAGGGTTTCTCCTGAAATTTCATGACTCTTCCTCTTCTTTGATGCAAGCCCTTTCTTTTTCTTCTTATGGAAATCATTCTTCTTATGCTTTTCCTTCTCCTTTTTTGAAGCTTCTTTGTTTTTAGATGGGAACTCCTTCTCCATTTGAGAGATTTTGAGATCTAAAATGGGCCTCCTAAGGAATATTATAAAATAATAGGGGTAATAATAAAATAATATTAGATGACATCATCAAATTATAGAGGGAAAAATAAAATAACTTTTTTTCAACTTGTATTTTCAACTTATATCCCTAAGGTTTTACTCAAATTTTTTGTGGGAGTACTTATTGGATGAAAACTTTAATTCCTTATCCAAAGAGAACCCATGTTTCATACTTTAGATGGACCTTGCTACATGAAAAATGAGATATGCATGAAAATTTTGATTGCAATCATGTTTTTCTTGTATTTCTCATTTTTCGTGTAGCAGGGCCCATCAAAAGTATGCAACATGGATACCCCTTGGACAAGGAATTAAATTTTACATTGAATAACTACTCCCACTTGAAATTTGAGTAAAACCGTAAGGAGATAAGTAGAAAATATTAGTTGAAAAGATAGTTTTTAATTTTTTTACTTTTTTACTCCAAAAATGGTGAATCATACCCCATGGTTGACATCATACTCTTGAATCCTATTAGTTCTTATAAAATTTTATTTTGGTTGTACATTTTTGTTTTGAGGTCCATTTTAGACCTAAAAATTTCTCTAATGAAATATTGATTAGGGACTCTTCTTATTCTTTTAGTGAGGGTTTGATGTTCTTAGCAGCAGAGGCTTCTTTAGCTTCATCGAAGCCTTGCTCATTTTCTTCTAAGATCAAGTCCTCATATGAACATTAATCCTCTAAATCCTTCCTTTTCCTTTTAGACACAAGTGTTCATCCATTTTTTGTGAGGGACGACAAGGATTTGACTCGAAACCATTATGAGAAGAAAAAATCTTCCCACTTTTGTTCTTTCTTGTTTAGTTCATCTTATACCAAAATTTTGATTAGTCCACGATGAAAAAAATTATTCTTTAGACCTTTAGGATGGGATTGGACATTACTAGTCATCTGAGTCAAGATTTTAAACAAGTAAAAAGGAATATTAATATTTTGTTTACCCTTAAAATGTAATAAAAAAATTAAGATGGTATCTGAAAGCCACTGTGTACCTGCCATCACAAAACTTCTTCACCAAATATAAAGATTCATGTCACTCCCCCTTTACCCATGTGCATGGAATACCTTTAATCCAATTTCGATTCTTCTTCTCATGTATTAAAAATTTATCATAGCTAAACTCTTTAACAACAATCTTGAACCAACACTCCCATCCATGAGGAAGGTCTGTGATTTATGTAATCAACTGCTTTGAGAAAAATAATTCCAATTGGTTAAAGCAGGCCATAACTCCATTAAATTTTTATGCAAAATATTTGGCAACTTTGAAGTTGTATCCCTTAAGCTTCTCACATAATTGTAACCATATGGGCTCCTCAAATTATTAACAACCTTGTATATACTTATTAAAAAATTCAATGTTGTTGGGCTTGAACCTTGGTACTAGATATTTCGGCATATCATTTTTTGGAATGGAAGAATGGCTGAGTCTTGACTTATTTCCTTTGTGCAAGGTTAAATAGTAAGGGTGGCGAATGAAGAATGATTCAGGTTGTTTATATTATGGCTATTGGGGTTGAAGTTTTGTTGATTGGAATCAGTTCAAATCATGTATATGCATGGGAAATATTATTTGTGTGAGGTCAAGATTGATTGGATAAGGCGTTGGCAAGTAAAAATAATGGTTGTTAGTATGGTGGGTATTATTAACTTATGCACCCTTTTATGAATTATTCATATAGTAAACTGTGATTTGTATTACCATAATTACTTCGAGTCACACATACGGAAACATGATACCTATATTCTTGATTCAAACTAATCGTTACCATGACTCATGTAGTTCCTTTCATTTTTCCAATGTGTGTGTGACAGTTATAGTGATGGAACGCTCCATCTTACCTTATTCTATCTAAAGGTTTCTAGAAATCACATGCTACTAAAAATGGATTCATGTATCCAGTAACCCCTGTAATACTAGAAGAAAATTATTACAGATGACTCCAAGATAAGATCCTGCACTATCTTGGGTCTCATTCTGCAACTCTGCTAATGCTTCGTATTCAACTATTGATCATGTTTCTTGAAAAATAAACTATTTCTCTCTAAATAGGGGTTGGTCATGAATATGACAGTAAATTATAGTTGTATTTATCATCATCCCTAAATATTATAGCTATTGTAACAAATGAAATCACAATTATTCTCATGTCTCATCCATCTAGGTACACTCTCTCATTATGTGAGTGAAGGTGTTGAAGTTGAGCATATGAGAAAGTCATTGGATTTCCAACCATTGATCTATGTCATTAACAAATGAAAGGCTACTCACCTTTTATCCTAATGAGAGGAAAGGTACCTCAATACATCTTGTGAGTTATGAATATATGTGTTGAAGTTGAGTCACCTGCAAGATCCAAAGAACAAGAAACATTCATGTATTTCCATTTTTCACTAGCGAGAGAACCTTCCATTAGTGTATGTAAGCCTCAATGTACTGAAAATAATATCTAGTCTTTTTCTTAGGTCCCTATAATACTAGTGTATCCCCCTTATTTTTATTTTTTTTCCATGTATCCCACATTCTTTTATTGTCGTGCCCCATAGAAGCAAACTATTGTTATTTTTGTGCCCTTACATTATTATTTTTATGTAGGATTTGATTATACAACAACCCCTTAGACTCATATATATACCAAGGAGGTCTTATCATTTGTATCATCGAATAATTATTCATTTATGTGATGTAAATGAGGTTTCCTCCTTGAATAGGCTATTTATCAAGTCATTGATCTATATTTTCTTATATTTTGTGAGTTGGTTGCATAAAATTTGGTATAAGAGCTTTGGATTCCAGGTTTTTGCAATTAAGAACAGGTCGTCTTGGAATTTCTTCTATAAAAATTTTTATATGAAGGTTCTGTTAGAATCGGTATCTTCATCCCTCCATCAGAGATCAATTTTCTCTTGTTGCATTTCATTTTAGGTGTCTCAATCAGCTCAGTCATCTGCATTCCATTAGGAACATCAATTTTCTGACGGTAGAGGGGGCTTTTTACTCTTGTTCCTCATGTCTTGTACCTGTTTGTCTAATTTTGTTCGAAATCATGTACAGTCTTGTTTGGTCTCAAAATTGACAAAAAAGTCATTTTAGGGTTGCAGGTTTCATTAGGTCTAGGGTTTCGCTAATTTGGTCTTCAGAATGCCTAATAATGTCAGCAGGAACATGAGGGAGGTTTGAAATAAGTTTTTATTGCAAAAATTTCATCGTCATATTGCTTGATAATGATTCTTCTTCAAAACTCTGTTTTGATGAAAAATCGTCAATTTTGTCTTTTTGTAATAAATGTAATGTAAATTTCAATTTTTTTTCAGTTGTAAAGTCCTTTAGGCGTAGCCTTGGTCACCTTTGCCAAACACCATGTCATCTATCCCTGCAAAGATAGACGAAGAGATTCATCATCAGCTCAAAAATCAAGAGGAAACAAAAATAGAGTTTATGTGAAAAGTGCCAAAGTTTCAAACATTACAAAAGTGGATTTTTCAAATCAAAAATCAAATTCATTGGGAATATAAGATATTTTCATTGTTTCTACAATCCATTTGCAAGCCAAGATAAGAGTGAAGCCAAAGAAACTTGTGAAAGAGCGAAATATTTTTTGAAAAGCCAAGACTGTGGTGAGATTCAGGGTCGCGGTGCACTGGTTGGAGGTCGCGGCGCATAGAGCCGCCCATTTCCTTGCAAGTTTGAACATGCGCGGCGCACTAGGTTGTGCACGCGGCGCACAGGGCCGACAAGAAAATTTTTTATCACTTCTTCCAAAATTTTCAAAACGACTCAGTCTCCTATGCACCGAGTAATTTTATGAGATTTTGTCATTTCTATTTGCCAATGTTTGGTGTAGTTTGAAATGGAATATGAGAATTTGTAATGTCAAATTGCAAACCCTATTACCTTGTTTAAAACTGCTCCTTAGGGTTTTGAGTTGGTGTTTTAAAATAGTTTGTGCCACATATCCCATTCTCTGTTATCCCATTATCTCATTATCCCATTATCTCCTCAAATACACCATCCTCTTACATCCCAAGGTCATTCACTCCCAAGTCCTATTATCCCTATCCCTAAACCCTACCATTCCCTATCACTCTCCCTCTCTCATATCACTTATAAAATTCCCAAAATCTCAAGTTCCCCAAATATTCAAGTGACTGTCCTCATACTTCAAATTTCAGTTGACTGAACCACATTTTTCCCACTGCCCATATTTTCCACAGTCCCTCTCACATCACCATATATTTGGCATTGAAACAAAAAAGCAACCAGATTCTCATTTCTCATTTTCAACAAGCCAAACATAGATATTGCATGCACCAAGGAGACCAGAAGCTGTTGGAGAAGGCAAACAAGGAGAAGAACATGCTCAGACACATGAAGAACCATTATTGGGCGCGACATCATGTTTGCAAAGCGAGGATTAAAATCCTGAAGGCAAGGCTAAGGAGGGTACTGAAGCGTCGCAAAAAGGCATGATAGGCTCCAAATTTTGGCCAAAGATTCTTTGGCTGAGCATAGCACTTGATGAGGGACCTTCAACCCAAATTTCAAGAAATTTGGGAAAAAATTTGTCAATTTTGAATTTTTTGGTCACAAAACAGATTTTCCTGCCCGACGCGTAGCGCCACTTGGCGCACGCTTATAATTGGCAACTCTTCAGGGGAAAAACTTTGCATTTTTGGATTTTTTATCAAAATTTATGCATTCCTATGGATTACCTAAGGATTTCATCAAGTTTTGGGTTTCCTAAAGGGTCAAAAACACCCTAAAAATGGCCTTTCTTCCACTTTTTGCACACACAGGAAGCAGTGTTGGGAGATTTGATTTTTGGAGGGGCAAATGGAAACCAAATCTAGAAATCCCACTTGGGTTGGAAATTAGACAGGAAGGGATTTCCAACGAGCTATCCTGCACTCAATTTGGACTTTGGGAAGGCCCTCAAAATCAGCTCCAAACTTGTGCTATGCATAGAGATTTCAGGCACGGTGCATAGAGGAATTTGGCCTATTTTTCACTCAGCAGCTCAGAATTTCGCCTAGTTATGGCTAGTTTGACTTTTTCATGTAAATATTGATGTACCTTGATGTATTTCCATGACCATGATGTAATTTTGGCACATTTTTACTCATTCTAGAAGATTCATTCACCAAAAGGTGAAATGTAAGTGAATGGATCAGTTTCCTAGCATATAGAGGCAAGTTGTTTCATTGCCTATTTTCTAGTTCCTAGTTTACATATGGTTGAAATAGCTCCTAGAATGATGAGCTCGACCCCTAGAGGCATGGGAATGAGTTAGGCTTCTCTATATCTTGTATTTTCTCTGTCATTTTCAGTTGGTTGGACACTTGGGATTGCTTGGCACTTCATTGTACATTTCATCTCTGCAATTTTGGCAAAGGAATAGACCAAGGTTTGCAGCACTCTTTGGGATCCATGTGGCTCTGTGTTTTGATGGTGTTTTTATCTATGTAATTTTAAGTTCACTAATGTTTATGTGTATCATTTCCCTTCTCCTTTCTTCTTAAATTAAACAAACAAGTTATAAAGGTAGAATTCATTAGATTGCTTTGCTCTGCCTTCACTTTTGTTTAATTTTCCATGTTTTCATCTGTTTGAAGAGGATTCTTGAAAGCCTCTTGCCCTCTTCAACTCCTCACCGGTCTAAAATATCCATTCATTCAATCCAAAGCATCAAAAAAATTTCCTTCCTTGCCCCATTCAGAACTCTGCAAAAACTAGGCCTCATCCCCGAACCCAAAACTGCCTTTCCCTTTGTTTCCAACAAAACCCCAAAAATCAAAATCAAAATCCTTTACTTATATACCTAGCCTAAAATTAGCCTTTATTTCAAGTCATATCAAGACCATTCGATTATTTTTGTTGAGATTGACCCGGAGAGAGCCCTCTCCTGTTCTGGTAGGGCTAGCTACCAAACTGGGCGTGGTTTGATGTTACCTTGAACTCTGCCTTCTTTCAACCTGAGGTAGATTTAGGCAATAACATAGTGGCGACCATACTGGGGAAGAAAAGTTTGTTTTTTGCTTTATAAAATAAAGACAGAGCCTGAAGTTAGCCAGGTAGCCTTCAAAATGCTCTTGCTTTGCATTAGCGAAAGTAGATAAACGCTGCTTCAGTCAATCTCCAGTCTAGTTTGTAAACGTAACATCTAACTTGTAAATTGCCCCACTACATGTATCAAGTTAGATCTGATGGTTGATGGTGGAAAACGATTAGACATAAGAAGGCTGAAATCATTCACCTGGTGACTCCAACTCAATGTAGAGACTCCACTGGAGGACTAACTCTTTCTCTAAGAAAATGGAAGGATCTTACACAAAGTTCAGGTATCCAAAGTGGAATGGTATTTAGGATCTAGTCTGCTTTCTTGTAAATTACTTCTTTGCTTTTATTGAAGCTGTCCTGAAAGTTTCTCAGAATTTGTTGTATGATAAAGGTGATCAAAATCTTCACTCGACCTATTCAAAAAGTGTAAATACTAAGTTTCCCTTTGATCCTGGCCTCCTTAATTTTCCCACATCTTATGATGACTCTCTTCAGAGTGATGAGCCTAAAGAAAAAAAAACTGATCCCGTAGCTCTAGTATATACTCCTACACCTTTTATAGTCCCAGATAGGTATAAACCTCTTGTTTTACCTTCTGTTCTCCATGCTTTCCCTACAAATTATTACCTATATTTTCCAAGATTTGACGGTGAATGTAACAATGTCAACGCTAAGAAACATGTGCAGAATGTTGAGACTTTTATAGGCCTTTTTGAAGTTGATGAAGAGGATGTCAGTATTAGGCTTTTTGCTCTTTCTTTGCAAGGAAAAGTCGAGTGTTGGTTCAAAGCCCTACCTGATGTGAGTATCTCATATTTCTAGCATTTCGTCAAAGTTTTCCTTGACAGGTGGGTGATCGGACAGAACCCTTTCCTTATTTTAGACGAGTATGCCCAGCTGAAAAGACAGTTAGGGGAGACAGTACAACAATTTTCTGCCAGATTTAACCAAGTATATTTTTCGATGCCAGTTGATATAAGACCTCCTCCTGGATCTGCTCTCTTGCACTACCTGGGTGCCTTTGATCTGGAAATGGAGTTTCGGTTGAGAGAAAATAATCTTGCAACACTTGAAGAGATGCAGAACAATGCAGTAAATGTAGAGGCTCATTTGCTGATCCGAAGGGAAAGGTTGAAGGAAGAAGAGATGAAAAACATAGATTCGGAGGAATTGACATCTCTAGAGGTAAAGCTTGACATGTTGGTAAGTGCAGTAGAAGAGATGATGCAAAATATCACCACAAGGAATGAGTATAATGTTCAAGCCCATGGCTCACCGATTGAAGAAGAACAAGTTTTTGATCCAAAACATTTTGTTTCTTATCCCAGTTGTCATAGATCTAATAATGATTGTTTTGTAGATCATCTTGGAGAAGAGAGAGCTGTTGATATGACATGTATGCTTGATGATGTGTTTTATACTGATGATTTGCCTCAGTTTGATCAATATGATGACGATTATGTTCTGCAAACAGAAGCTAATCTTGCAGATAAATCAACAGCTAGTTTGTGGAAGGAGGAAGTTCAATTTCAGCAGCTCGAGTACAATGATCAACCGATGCATATCAGCTATGACAATGACAAGGAAAGTGCAGCAAATTTTGAAGTAAGTGAAGGATCTTTGCCTTTTTTTTTTTATTCATTTTAGTTCGTCAGAGACAACTTCCATGCAATCAGAAATCAACTGTCAACAAGTCTTGATTTGGACCATCTTGAGGGCAATAAAAACCTTGTTCAAGACTTCTCATATCCAGATTTGTAGCCCCCGAATGCCATTGATTGTCAAGTTGTAGATGAAGACATGGAAGCTGGCACATATGATCAAATGATACAAGATGGATCTATGCCATTTTGTTTTGAATCATTCCAGTTTTTGAAGGGCAAATTTCATAGTAAATCTTCAAATGAGCGGCCTGTAGGAAATCAACAATCTCTCAGTTTTAATGTTCAGGATGAGACAGATAGCGAAATTCTTGAGAAAGTTGCTGATGAGAAATATTCCCCTGAAGCGACTGATGAAATCATTTTTGATACAAAACCCTCCCTAGCACCAGATTTGCAGCCACCAAACGAAATTGAAGGTCAGATTACAGATGAAGGCGTGGAAGCCTAAATACATGATTTAATGATGCAAGAGGATTCTGTACCCTTTTGTTTCGAAGCATTTCAGTTTATAAAGCAGAATCTTCGTAATATCTCTAAAGAAAAAGATGAACAGCTAGTAGAATGTCATACAGTTTCAATGGATACATCGCAGCAGTCTTCTCAAGTTTTTGATGATCCTATTGCTCGTGTGTTGGATGATGTTTGCTGTAAAAGTTCTTCTCCATTGGCTAACCATGTGCCAGAAAATAATGTTGATAATAATCTTATTCAAAAGTTGACTTCATTGTCTTGTTTAACAGATTTTTCATTACAAATCCCAAATCAAGGTTTGCAGTCATCTGAGGAGATTGATAAAGGAGACTTTCGTTCTGTTTGGAATCAGCAATAGAGTTTGGTTATTCACGAAATTCAGGATCCTTTTGACAGCCTGTTGCTGTCACCAAAGAAAGACAGCACAGATGTGAGGAAAATCTTAATATATAGCTATGAAGATTACCTAGACTAGAGCAGTAATATGTTAATGGAAATCAATAGCTATGTTTATGAAGATCCTTTCACAATATTCTTGAAGTCATCCAGTCAATTCATGCTTTGCAAGTTTTTCAGCAGTCAACTTGATTCCAAGTTTCCATGGGGGTTGCCTTTCGATTCTTCCCTTTTCCTACGCATCAGAAAGCATTTGGGAAGAAATCAAGTAGCAGCCAGGATGCTTACATTGTTGCATTGGTTGTTCCATTTCACTTGATCGGGTGGTGAAAAGAACAATTAGATTAGGTTTGATGAATAAGCTCAATTATGAGCATCTTTCCAGTTTGTTAGTTATGTTTTAGTCATGTTTGGTTTTATTATGGTTTTCAGTTTTAGCCTTGAGTCAGAGTTAGTCTGCATAATGTCATTTTTCTTGTTTTGAATCCATTGACCAATGGATGAAGGCAGTATCTTCTCTCCCAAAGATCTGCATTCCTTGGCACCTCCAAGGAGCTACCATACCCATTGGAGCCAATGTTAGAGTCGGTATCTTCATCCCTCCATCAGAGATCAATTTTCTCTTGTTGCATTTCATTTTAGGTGTCTCACTCAGCTTAGTCATCTGCATTCCATTAGGAACATCGATTTTATGACGGTAGAGGGGCTTTTTACTCATGTTCCTCATGTATTGTACCTGCTGGTCTAATTATGTTCACCGAAATCATGTACAGTCTTGTTTGGTCTCAAAATTGACAAAAAGTCATTTTAGGGTTGCAGTTTTCATTAGGTCTAGGGTTTCGCTAATTTGGTCTTTATAATTCCTAAAAATGTTAGCAGACACATGAGGGATGTTAGAAATAAGTTTTTATTGCAAAAATTTCATCGTCATATTGCTTGATAATGATTCTTCTTCAAAACTCTGTTTTGAAGAAAATTCGTCAATTTTATCTTTTTGTAATAAATGTAATGTAAATTTCAAAGTTTTTTCAGTTGTAAAGTCCTTCAGGCGCAGCCCTGGTCACCTTTGCCAAACACCATGCCATCTATCCCTGCAAAGACAGACGAAGAGATTCATCATCAGCTCAAAAATCAACAGGAAACAAAAACAGAGTTTATGTGAAAAGTGCCAAAGTTTCAAACATTACAAAAGTGGATTTTTCAAATTAAAAATCAAATTCATTGGGCATATAAGATATTTTCATTGTTTCTACAATCCATTCGCAAGCCAAGACAAGAGTGAAGCCGAAGAAAATTGTGAAAGAGAGAAATAGTTTTTGAAAAGCCGAGACTGTGGTGAGATTCAGGGTCGCAGCGCACTGGTTGGAGGTCACGGCGCATAAGGCGGTCGCGGCGCATAGAGCCGCCCATCTCATTGCAAGTTTGAACGTGCGCGGCGCATATACCAGGCGCGTCGCACAAGGACAACAAACAAAATTTTTATCACTTCTTCCAAAATTTTCAAAACGACTCAGTCTCCTATGCAACGAGTAAGTTTATGAGATTTTGTCGTTGCTATTTGCCAATGTTTGGTGTAGTTTGAAATGGAATATGAGAATATGTAATGTCAAATTGCAAACCCTATTACCTTGTTTAAAACTGCTCCTTAGGGTTTTGAGTTGGTGTTTTAAAATATTTTGTGCCACATATCCCATTCTCTGTTATCCCATTATTTCCTCAAATACACCATCCTCTTACATCCCAAGGTCATTCACTCCCAAGTCCTATTATCCCTATCCCTAAACCCTACCATTCCCTATCACTCTCCCTCTCTCATATCACTTATAAAATTCCCAAAATCTCAAGTTCCCCAAACATTCAAGTGACTGTCCTCCTACTTCAAATTTCACTTGACTGAACCACATTTTAACCACTGCCCATATTTTTGACAGTCCCTCTCACATCACCATATATTTGGCATTGAAACAAAAAAACAACCAGATTCTCATTTCTCATTTTCAACAAGACAAACATAGATCTTGCATGCACCAAGGAGACCAGAAGCTATTGGAGAAGGCAAACAAGGAGAAGAACATTCTCAGACACATGAAGAACCATTATTGGGCGCGACATCATGTTTGCAAAGCAAGGATTAAAATCCTGAAGGCAAGGCTAAGGAGGGCATTGAAGCATCGCAAAAGGCATGATAGGCTCCAAATTTTGGCCGTTGGCTGAGCATAGCACTTGATGAGGGACCTTTAGCCCAAATTTCAAGAAATTTGGGAAAGATTTTGTCAATTTTGAATTTTTTGGTCACAAAACAGATTTTCCTGCCCGACGCATAGTGCCACTTGGCGCGCAGTTATAATTGGCAGCTCTTCAGGGGAAAGATTTGTATTTTTGGATTTTTTATCAAAATTTATGCATTCCTATGGATTACCTAAGGATTTCATCAAGTTATAGGTTGCCTAAAGGGTCAAAAACACCCTAAAAATGGTCTTTCTGCCACTTTTTCCACACACAAGTAGTGTTGGGAGATTTGATTTTTGGAGGGGAAAATTGCAACAAAATCCACAAATTCCACTTGGGTTGGAAAGTAGACAGGAAGGGCTTTCAAACGAGCTATCCTGCACTCAATTTTTACTTTGGGAAGGCCCTTAAAGTCAGCTCCAAACTTGTGCTACGCATAGAGATTTCAGGCGTGGTGCATAGAGGAATTTGGCCTATTTTTCACTCAGCAGCTCAGAATTTCGCCTATTTATAGCCAGTTTGACCTTTTCATGTAACTCTTGATGTACCTTGATGTAATTCCATGACCATGATGTAATTTTGGCACATTTTTACTCATTCTAGAATATTCATTCACAAAAAGGTGAAATGTAAGTGAATGGATCAGTTTCCTAGCATATAGAGGCAAGTTGTTTCATTGCCTATTTTCTAGTTCCTAGTTTAGATATGGTTGAAATAGCTCCTGGAATGATGATCTCAACCCCTATAGGCATGGGAATGAGTTAGGCTTGTCTATATCTTGTATTTTCTCAGTCATTTTTAGTTGGTTGGACACTTGGGATTGCTTGGCACTTCATTGTACATTTCATCTCTGCAATTTTGGCAAATGAATAGACTAGGGTTTGCAGCACTCTTTGGGATGCATGTGGCTCTGTGTTTTGATGGTGTTTTTCTCTATGTAATTTTAATTTCACTGATGTTTATGTGTATCATTTCCCTTATCCTTTCTTCTTAAATTAAACAAACAAGTTATAAAGGTAGAATTCATTAGATTGCTTTGCTCTGTCTTCGGTTTTGTTTAATTTTCCATGTTTTCATCTGTTTGAAGAGGATTCTTGAAAGCCTCTTGCCCTCTTCATCTCCTCACCGGTCTAAACTATTCATTCATTCAATACAAAGCATCAAAACAATTTCCTTCCTTGCCCCATTCAGAACTCTGCAAAAACTAGGCCTCATCCCCGAACCCAAAACTGCCTTTCCCTTTGTTTCCAACAAAATCCCCAAAATAAAAATCACACTCCTTTAATTATATACCTAGCCTAAAATTAGCCTTTATTTCAAGTCATCTCAAGCCCCTTCGATTATTTTTGTTGAGATTGACCCGGAGAGAGCCCTCTCCTGTTCTGGTAGGGCTAGCTACCAGATTGAGCGTGGTTTGATGTTACCCTGAACTATTCCTTCTTTCAGCCTGAGGTAGATTTAGGCAAAAACAGGTTCATAAGATGCGTTTTTTATCACATGCAGCTGAAATATTGATGAAATTCCTGTAAAAATTTCAGATCTTGGTTCACTATATTCTCTGAGATATGGTTTGAAAAAGTTATGGTTTTTTCATGCTCCACAATTCGATCTCAAAAAGGTGGCCTTGGGAAAATCGTCATAAATTTTTCTATGAGAATATGAATTGAATTTTGTAAAGCATGACTAAAATTTCACAGATTGTATCTTTTCTTATATCATTTTCAAGGTTGAAGTTCAAAACAATGACATGTGACACTTCATACAAGTTCACTCTACTAAACTAGTATATAATCAAGAAATCGTGGAAGATTGGGTATAAAAGTATGTTGAAGAATAAAATTTTTGTTTGATTTGTGGCATTGGAAAGAAGAATAATATAGTTACCAGATGTCACAATTTCAAACCTTGGAGATCTGAAATTACATAGATGTAACAGTTTCAATATCGAGCTCCAAAAATGGAAGAAAAAGGTGTGCATTTTTTTAAAAATTTTGCATAAATTTTGTTTGAAAAACCGTTTTGAAGTGATTCAAAGGGCATAGTGAAGCATAGATATCATTGTTTGATTCCAAAATTCCTCTAAATAAAAAAATGGAGACACCTATTAAGCGACCAGATATGTCTTTTATGAAGCATGAAGAAGAGTAAGAAATGCAACATGATATATCAAAATTACGTGACCAAGTGCAACAAATTTCTCTCTTGCAAATAGTAACAAAAAGTGAACTGGAAGCTAAGATGGATGGTATAGAAGAAAAAATTAAAGAAAACATGAGATATTTTAAAAATGGTTTAAAATAATACATGGGAGGTTTGAAGGAAGTTTTGTCAAAGTTGTTATAGGAAATGCTTCCTAGTGGTGACAAGGTACTCCATGAACATCAGGATGAGGGCAAAAATAATATGAAATATGATTCTAGAGACTCCAAAATTGGGGTTAACACCCAACACATTCCAAATATGGATATGATAAATTTTTATGGAAAGGATCTGGTAACATGGATGCTACAGATGGAGCAATATTTTGATCTCCATGATGTGAAACACACACAAAAGGTACACATTGCATATTTATTTTTAGAACCCAATCAATTTCTATTGTATCAATGGATTTGTTCTCATAAACCAATTATCACTTGGTAATTTTTTATGGAGGAAATGATATCATATTATGAGGATACAAAGAGCAACACCTTCTTTATCCAATTGATAAATCTCAAACAAAAGGATTCAATGGCGGAGTACATTGAGGACTTTCAAAAATTAAATATTAGGGTAATTGATATTCCAGAGCATTATGGGAAGGAATTTAAGGTGGAAAGAAACTTTGAAAGAAAAAATATGGCAAAAAGGAGGTATACCACTCACGACTATAAATATGGAAGTGTTGTTTCTCCTATATTTCGACAACTTACAAGGTTGACACCACAAAAATTGGAGGAAAAAAATGAAAAATGTATTTGTTACAGTTGTGATACAAAATACACTAAAGGTCATACGTGTGTTGAGAAGGAATTACTCTACATAGATTGTGAAGAGGAGGAAGAAAAGGAACAAGAAACATCAAAATAGGAGGATATGCACTAGTAACCAACCCTAGAGTAAGAAGAAATGAATCCGACCATATCTTGTAATGCATTGGTAGGAATTACCACTTCTCAAACTCTCAATATAGAAGGATATATCAAGAAGAAAAAGGTAATAATGTTCATTGATTCATGTAGTACCCATAATTTTTTTCATTGTAAGATAGAAAAGGCATTTAATTTCTTCCTATATCCAACACCAGAGTGTCAAGTGATGCCTGCAAATGGAGGAACCATAAATTTCTCTGGAAAGTCCCATAATATCAAGCTAACCATGTGTGGATATATATTGAATATTCCAATGCTTTCCATTCTAATGGGTGGTATTGATGTTGTACTAGGAGTCTAATGGTTAGAGTCTTTGGTGATGATAGGTTTTAATTTTCAAGAACGTTTCTCGAATTTTTTTTGGGAAGGAAAGGAAGTTAAATTAAGGGTTATCGTAGTGAAAACAAGAAATATAATTAGCTCTAATGGCATGAAAAATATTCTTAAGAAATAACAAGGGGGTTTAATTGCACAATTATGGTCACTAGAGGTTCAAACATAAAAATCATCTATTTCTCCATATCTCCAAAGGGTATTGGACAATCATTCAAAGGTATATGAGACACCCAAAGGCCTCCCACCTATTGGTAATCATGATAATTCTATTCATATTATTCTAGAAAGTGTTCCTCCAAACATGAGACCTTACAGATATCCCTATTCCCAAAAGAGTGAAATTGAACGTATGGTTGCAGAAATGCTAGAGGCTAGCACAATTCAACCTTGTCAAATTTATATCTCTACTCCAGTAGTATTAGTGCACAAGACGTATGGATCATGGCATATGTGTCTAGATTATAGGGATATTAATAAGCTCACTATTAAAGATAAATTCCCCATTCCTGTCATTCATGAATTGTTCGATGAATTACATGGAGAAATTTACTTCGCCAAGTTGGATCTTCGTTAAGGATATCATCAATTTAGAATGAATACTAAATACATTTTAAAAACAACATTCATGTTGTGCGGAATTATGAATTACAGATAAATCATTCTTCCCTAGACAGGTGCTAATATAGAACAATAGGTCAAATACTTTATGACTATCTTTCCTAACTATAAAGAGACACATAGAATGAAACAAGAATATTACTTGGAGTCCAAGCACTTCCAAAGTCTCCTTCTGTTGCTTTTGCTGTAGCTTTAAATTCCAGCCGGCTGTGAAAAATATTTCCTGCAATAATGAACACTAAACAGCAAGAGATATCAATAATACAAATGTATATTCAAGTTATTTAGCTAAATCAAAAAAGCGTAAACCATATACATAAAATAAGAAATCATGATATGGAAAATCAAATTTTATACAAATGCATATAGGGAAAAATAAGAAGTAATATTTATTAATGATAGAAGGGGAAGTTACAACCCAATGATTGATTTAGTGTCACGATCTCCAACAGCATCCCAGCCTCATCACAATGCAGATATCTCCAGAAATATGTCACTCAAATCAATCTGTCAATTGAAATTCCACTAGAATTTCTCTACACAAATTCTTCCTTATCAAACACTAAGATCTGTGCTCAATTTATAGAGAAGCTGAAGGTAGTTTTACAATCAATTACTTTGTAATAATAGGCAAGGCATGTTCCCAATATTGTAGAGGTCAAATGGACACATGGATTTGAAGTTTGACACATGTGAATTCTTCTAGAAGGCACTGGCCAAGTGGAGATTCTAGGACAGTGAGAATTTCACTCCTAATGTGACCAACGCACCTATGAGTGTCGAGAAGTTCTTTGCAGAGCAGCCTTGCATGGGACTACTGGCATATGCAACACACTTAGTCCCTTTAGAGGCAGCGTTGATGAGATCTCATATGATATATTATAAAGTTCAAATCTTGGAAACCTTTGCAGATGAAAGTCTTGAATGATTTGTCTTAGGGCATATAATAACTGAAATGATAGAGAATGATAGACCCTATTCATTGGTCCTAGAGATGATGTCCAATTAACCAGGTCATTGGGAATGGTGCCCAAATTGACATATAACAATTTCCCCCTAAAGCATGAAGTCGGAATAATAATAACAATATTATGATTGAGATGAAGCAGAGTGGTGACCTGCATCAATCTTAAAATACATTACATCATGATATATCCTATTGATCATAATTATTGAGGGTAGGCATTCCCATGTTCATCATGTAAACAATATAATAACATGTACATAATTCATAAAGTCATCTACATTGGAATGTTGCCCAATACAGACATGCCTACAGATATAGGCCCATGTTTGGATGATGATCTATATGTAAGGTCACTGTAAATATGATGTGTACAGTGACCTTAAATCCTGAAATCACAGCCTAGATGGTTGAAACTAGATTCGGGGTCTTCTTATCTCGTTCACTTGATCATTCAAGTACAAGTCTAGCCGTGCGAATATATGAATTGTAGTTGAACATGGAAATACATCGCTTGATTACCATCCATTGTTGTGAGTTGTTAACAAACATGAGAGAACCACCATTAATGTTAATGGTCCTCAAGGTACTGAAATAAATTTCATAAGGCGTGAATAGATGATTTGATGTCGAACGACAAACAAAATATTTCGGTCAAAAATCCGAAAGCGAGGATCTTGTCGATATTGTAACAAGCCTCATGGTACTGGAATATAATGTTTCTAAGTGAACTTCTTAGATAATGATTTGTCATTGACAGGAAGCCACCTTATTGCGAAATGGGAGTTATTGATTTCAGAGACAAAGGTATGGCTTGATATAGCAATGTTTAGGGATGAAAATAATGAAAATGAAGCTTTATGAGTATTGAAAAATGATGATTATTCATAGGATGACTTCTCTTGAACATATCGGCGACACTGAGATGAGTTGGCAGCATTGACCCAAAACCGAAGTGAAGGTATGGTGAACCATAGGTATGAAAAAACCGTCAATAATATTACCCAACCCAAACAGTCACCATGATGGAGTGAAGTGTCATGTTCAAGAGCGACGTGCTACCATAAAAAGTTCTGTTTACTTTCCCAAAATTTCCCTGGTCATTTGTCGACTAGTACCTCTTTATTTTTAACAAGCTTGAGGAGGATAACATTTTCTTGATCTATAATTCAACCCTTTAGGTGAATAATGTATCGCTATTTAATAATTTAACAGGTCTAGCGATGAATGAAACTTGATTCTTTCCATGATCGACAAGCCCGTCACTATTTATGTTTTAACGAGCCTAACAATAGTGACAATCCAGTCCTTTTTCATGTTTAGAGAGTTTGAAAAAGGGGATGAAAATAAAACTCCATAAGTACTTTTTTGTAAAGTTGTCTCTCAGATCTGAAAAAGTGTAAAATAAAATATGAGAGAACCTCTTTAGTCATGTTTGATTAAGGTATTCCTTTTTCGTAAATAATCTATCTCAGTACGGAAAATGGTTAAACGTATACAGAGTAGATATCAATTCATTTAATTTTACGAGCTTGAAAAGACAAGTGCTCGGAAAATTTTTCACATTATAGGAGCCTGAAAAGAGTTGAAAGAAGACTCCAAGGGTTCCCTTTTCGTTGTTATCGAAGCTCGAAAAAGAGATAAAAGTGTGCTTCAAATCCTTTTTCATTTTTAAGAAAGCTTGAAAAATAAGGAGAAAAAGTATGCTTTGTGGTCAAATCATTCTTGAAATAAATCTGCACGACTAATATGTTCATCAATTGTAAGACATGTTCAGAACAACATCAAATGGATTAAAAATACATGTTTCATGATAAAAAACATAATAAAAATGATAGTCATAGCAATAAATTTGATTTGCAAATAATTAAATGACTAAATAAAAATAGTTTTACTCTTCATTTTTACCATTCAATAGTGACCATTTTCATTTTGGAGTTCCAACCCCATTTTTACCCTGGAACTTTAGCAGTTGATTGAGTGAAATAGGTGAGAATGTTTTGAATTCCCCCTGCAAGAGAAGATGCCCCCCAAGATTCATTTCATTCACTGAAGTAGATTACTAATATTTGGATGGAATGAAGGTTTATTTAGAAAATCAAATGGAAGAATCATCTTAATTAGGAGAGGATTTGTTTCATTTTTTAACGAGTTTGAAACTGGAAAAGAACTATGCTCATGACCTGTTTCATTTTTTAACGAGGTTGACACAGTAAAAGAACTTTCCTCAAAGGTACTTGTTTCATTTTTTAACGAGGTTTACACAAGAAAAAATAACTATCCTCATAACCTGTTTCATTTTTTAACGAGGTTGAGACATGAAAAAGAACCATTCTCATTGTGCAATTGGACTAGTGAGTGTGTGCTGGAAAGGACGTAGTCTAACGGGGTCATCATTTAAGGAGCTTGATGAGCACCAGAAATAATAAGTTATAACATGCGTTGATGGGTCTTCTCCAGGGTTTCCATTGAAATTTGGAATTTCTGAGGGTAATTTTTTTGGTATCACCAGCCACCAAATAGAATAACTAATGGGATCAACTTGATATTGCACTAAAGATGTGAACAAAGTATCAAGTCGTTCAATACTCATAAGTGAGGAACCAAATAGGATTCCAGATGATGACATGGGTGAAGTCAATGGACAAAACATCGAAGATGAAGCAATAGAAGATGTTGTTGCAGATGAAATAGATGGTTCAGTCTGGGATGTTATCTCAACCATGGTCAAATGAACCAATGTATACCCTATAGAATCTACAGTAACTCGAAGTGAAACAAGATCAACAAAAGGAGAGGAAGGTGATTGAGGAAAAGACTCGAACAGGTAAAGCTCCTATTGAAAATGAGTTCGAGTTAAAGGCATCTCATCTTGTGATATTTCTTCAATAAAAATCAAACTAGGTGGAAGAAATTCACTTCCTGGCATGAAGTATATTTTAGGTGGTTGACTACGCAATATGGGAGAATTAATGGCTACAATACATTGTGGAGTGACCAATACAGGAAAAAATTATGGTTGCACGACTTTGGGATCAATATTTTCTCCCCTTAGGGAATATAATAATTGAAATATAAGGGGATGATAGACCCTATTTCATTGGTCCTGGGGATGATGTCCAGTTTGACCAATAACAGCTGCCCCCTAAAGCACAAAGGGATCTAGATCAACTTCCAGTTGAACAACATCGGGTTTGGGAGGTATGGTCTCACAGATTGGATGGATCATGACCACAGGTAGCTGTGAGGATGTTGTCTCAACAACATTAGACAAACCAGGATTTGTAGAAACAAGTTGTGCCAACTCTGGTATATGGGAAGATTATGCTTCACCAGAGGTACCAATAGTACTAGTTTTGGTAGATTGATGTCACCTTCGCCGACCAAGAGTAACTTCTGGTGGTAAAGGTGGTTTTAATGCTAGTCTATGTGAACTACGGGGGAAAGTATTTTGTTCTTCCATGATGATTGATTTATTTTAACCAAAAACAAATAAAAAAATAAAAGGGTATTACTAGGCAAAAGGTTTACCAAGAAACTGTGAACTGTAGAATACCTCCTAGAAAACCAAGAAGTACGGGCAAGCAATCTCCCTGAATGTTGTGTTTGGTGTACCAAAATTTACAAGGCGGCCGACTGGGTTCAATATGGATGGATAGAAACCTAAATTTTTCCTCCCAAATATACTCGAAGGTACGTGGAGGCTCAATTCCATATTAGCATTGTCTGATGCGAAACCGCACAGTGAGAGCACCCCTTTATACTTTTCATACTATAACACCGCCCGATATACCCGAAAGTATGTGGACAAGCTATGATATACTTATGTACGTGGAGTGAGGTATCACACTCAGAATGTATCGCAGACAAGTTAACGATAGTTGCTATTTTTTACTACATTGGAACACGTCTCTAGCCTATACCTTCTAAATGTTATTGTTATGGTTCCAATGCTTTGTTAAGTCAGTTAAGATAAATTTTAAGTTGATCTTGTTTATCAATTTTACTTTCAAGGTCCACTGTGATGATGTATTGGAAATTCCTAAAATGAAAACTAAAGATGATTAGCAATTTTTCACTTTTAGTTTTTCAATGAAAATCCTAGCTACTAGAGGGAAAGAGCAATCGATTTGAGAGAAAACAGATCAAAGATCACAAACTAAAATGCAACTTTCCTAATTGTTCCTATGAAAAACACACAATCCACTACATGCAAATGTAGGCTTTTCTTTTTAGTCACTTTAATGTGATTGCAGAAAAGGAAACTAATTGCATCAAATCAATAAAAAAAAATGCCTTTTACTTTGAGAAATGAGGAATGGAACAAAAATTTCTCTTTTCAGGAAAAATGAATATTTTAACCACAATTTCTCCTATAGGAAGTGAATAATTTAATGACAATTTCATTTTGAAAAGAAAATGGATCTAATGGAGTAATGAAAATACGTTGAAATTAATCTGTCAATGATAAATAAAAACACTTTAAATCAACATTGAACAAACCTTTCTTTCAAAGGAGGAAGGAGTAGGTAAAGTCACTGGTCAATATAAGGCATCAGACACTTTTAAAACACAACAAAAAAAATGCTAAATAAAATTGCAATGAAAAATTCAAAGGGAATTTGGTTGGCTTAGGGGGAAACGCAGTCTCTAAGGGGAGAAAATGCGTTGCAAAGCACCCCTAAGTGGGAGACAGTGCTCTGAAAAGCACCCCTGAGTGGGAGAAAGTGCTCTGCAAAGCACCCTTGAGTGGGAGAAAGTGCTCTGTAATGCACCCCTGAGTGAGAGAGAGTGCATTTCAAAGCACCCTTAAGTGGGAGAGAGTGTGTTGCAAAGCACTGTGTCTTGACCAACAGTGCATTGGGCAGAACAGAGATTCAAAACTCAAGCTACAAGACACACTTCTAATGCAAATATTAATTTCAAAAAGCCTAATATTTGAGATTAAATGCTACTAAGTAGATAAACACAGATAAACAGAGGAAAATACACTAAAGGATGAAGGGTAAACTCCCCAGCGGAGTCGCCAATTTGTTATGCGAAATTATGAATTACAGATAAATAATTCTTCCCTAGAAAGGTGTTGATCTAGAACAACAGTTCAAAGAATTTACAACTATATTTCCTAACTATAAGCAGACACACATAATGAAACAAGAAGCTTACTTGGAGTCCAAGTGCTTCCAAATTATCCTTCTGTCACTTTTTCTATAGCTTCAAATTATAGCCGATTGTGCAAAATATTTCCTGCAAGAATGAACAATAAACAACAAGAGATATCAATCATACAAATGTATATTCAAGTTATTTAGCTAAATCAATAAAGAATAAACCATATACATTAAAAAATAAATCATGATATGGAAAATCAAAGCTTATACAGATGCATATAGGGAAAAATAAGTAGTAATCTTTATTAATGATAGAAGGGGAGGTTACAATCCAATGATTGATTTAGTGTCACCATATCCAGCAGCATCCCAGTCTCATCACAATGTAGATATCTCCAACAATATGTCACTCAAATCAATCCCTCAATTGAAATTCCACCAGTATTGCTCTACACAAATTCTTCCTTATCAAACACTAAGATCTGTGCTCAATTTATAGAGGAGCTGAAGGTAGTTTTATAATCAATGACTTTATAATAATAGGCAAGGCATGTTCCCAATATTGTAGAGGTCAAATGGACACATGGATTCGAAGTTTGACACATGTTAACTCTTCTAGAAGGCATTGGCCAAGTGGAGATTCCAGAACAATGAGAATTTCGCTCCCAATGTGACCAACACACCTATGAGTGTCAGGAAGTGCTTTGTAGAGTAGCCTTGCATGGGGCTACCTGCATATGCAACACACTTAGTCCCTTTAGAGGCAGTGTTGATGAGCTCTCATATGATATATTATAAGCTTAAAATCTTGGAAACCTTTGTAGATGAAAGTCTTGAATGATTTGTCCTTCTCTTTGTCTTAGGGAATATAGCAACTGAAATGATAGGGAATGATAAACGCTATTCATTGGTCCTGGAGATGATGTCCAGTTAACCAGGTCATTGGGAATGGTGCCCAAATTGACCTATAACAATTCAGAACTCATGAGGGTCATTATTAATTTTTGGTCATGCCTTTTGGCCTTACTAATGCACCTTCCACATTTCAAGGTTTGATGAATTCCATTTTCAAACCCTTCCTTTGAAAATTTGTGTTAGTATTTTTTGATGATATACTAATGTATAAAAAAAACTGGAAGGATCATGTTCAACATGTTGATAGGGTGCTCAAACTATTGGAGGAGAAACAATTATATGCAAAAAAATACAATTTTTTCTTTGGATTACACGAGGTGGAATATTTGGGTCATAATGTATCTCATGAGGGTGTTAAGGTAGACCTTAAAAAAATTAAAGCCATTAAGGAATGGAAAATCCCCACAAACATAAACAGTATTCGAGTATTTCTCAGGTTGATAGGGTATTATCGTAAATTTGTTAATAATTATGGGAGAATAACAGCTCCTGTAACAACATTACTGAAGAACGATGCACTTTCTTAGACTCCAGAAGCAGCTAAGGCCTTTGAACATATTAAAGAGGACATGTGCCAAGCACCAGTCTTAGCTACGTCATACTTTACAAAATCATTTATTGTATAATGTGATGCCTCAAGAAATGGAATTAGTGTTGTTTTAATGCAAGAAGGAAGACCCATTTCTTTTGAAAGTCAAATAATCAAACGAAAGTATTTACACAAACCTATTTATGAGAAGGAAATGTTGGAAGTACTACATGTACTAAAGAAATGGTAGCCTTACATAATGGGAAGAAAATTTAAGGTAAAAATAGATCATGATATTATTAAATTATTTTTGGAACAAAGATTATCTTTAGAGGAACAACAAAAATGGGTCACAAAGATCTTCAGTTATGACTTTCAAATCATATAAAAAAAAGGGAATAAAATTGTTGTTTTAGATGCACTCTCAAGAAAGGATGAGGATGTGGAATCATTTCTTTGTGCCATTTCTATTTTCCAACCTAATTGGATAACTAAAGCAAGGGATGAAAGGAAGAATGATGAAGAGGTGTTGACGCTCATTCAAAACTTGCAGCAAGATCCCAATACATATGATAAATTTAGCTAGAAAAATGATTCATTATGGTATAGAGATAGCTTATATCTTTATAAGAATTCCCAACTCAAGCAAAATATTCTTTTAGAATTTCACACCTTCCCCTTAGGAGGGCACTCAAGATTTTTAAAAACTTACCACGAGGTCAAGAAGGAACATTTTTGGATGGCCTTAAATCTGATATTAAGAATTTTGTGGAAAAATGTTTGGTTTTACAGCAAATAAATTTGATACAATTAAGACCCCGGGTCTATTACAACCTTTAGCCATTCCAAGTCAGTTTTGGGAGGAGGTCTTAATGGATTTTAACACAAGTTTATACAAGTCTGAAGGAAAGCATGTCATCATGGTGTTAGTTGATAGACTTACCAAGTATGCACACTTTTTTTATTATCTCATCCTTTTAAATCCAATACGGTTGCTACTACATTTATGGAAATAATTCAAAAACTACATGGACACCCAAATATTATTGTAAGTGACATAGGTACCATTTTTCCTAGAAATTTTCGGATGGAATTATTTTCTTGTCTTGGTACTCAATCAGCTCATAGCTCATCTTATCATCCTCAATATGATGGTAAAACTGATGTAGTGAACAAATGTTTGGAAGGATATCTGTGTTTCTTTGTATCTGATAAAAAAACACAATAGGTCAAGTGGCTACATCTAGCTAAATTGTGGTATAACACTTCCTTCCATACTGCAACAAAATGACCCCATTTATGGCACTTTATGGATATCATACACCATCCATCACATCATATTTAAGAGAAAATTATAAGGTTAAAGCAATGGTATATCACATCGAGCATCAACAAAAATTTCTTGAACTCTTAAAGGATAACATCACTCTGGCGCAAAATCGAATGAAACAAAAGGAAGATCAAAATCACAATGATTTTTTTTTTTTTTTTTTTTTTTTAATGTAGGAAACTTGGTATTTTTATGGCTATAACCATACAGAAAAATGTCCCTCAAGCAAGCTAACAAGGATAATAAATCATCACCCAAGTACTATGGTCCTTACAAGGCATTGCAAAAGATTTGTACTATGGCATACAAATTGGAGTTTCCTACATCTTCCCGAGTACACCCAATTTTCCATGTTTCATGCTTAAAGAAGGTTATCGGTGACAAGCTCTCAGTTCAAACAGTGTTTCTAGAACTTGAAGAAGGAAAAACCATATTTGAGCCTGAAGAAGTCACAAAAACAAGAACATGGTAGCTACAAAATCGATTAATTTTACCCACTGAATATTCCATATGGGAGGATGAGAATCTTATGTAGAAGAATTTAGAACTACTCAAGAATTGAGGAAAACACTTTTTTTAAGGAGAGGGGTATGTTAGGTCCCTATAATACTAGTGTATCCCCCTTATTGTTATTGTTAGTGTATCCCCATATTTTTATTTTTGTGCCCCATAAAAGCCCACTATTCTTATTGTTGTGCCCTTAAATTGTTATTTTTATGTAGAATGTGATTATAATGTGACACCTTAGAATCCTATATATACCAAGGAGGTATTATAATTTGTATCATCAAATAATTGATCATTTATGAGATGTAAAGGAGGTCTGCCCCCCGAAGAGGCTATTTCTCAAGTCATTGATATATCTTTTATTTTATTTTGTGAGCTGGTTGTATAAACCTTTTATCCTAGATGATGTGCTGAAGTCAATGGGAAAACGATCATTAAAATTAGGGACTTAATAAATCCCTCATAAAATAACTCTATAATGAACACAAATGTGAAGATTCATGATTAAATAAATAATTCAACAACTTACTAACCTAACCATGCCACAATATGGTTTTCATAATTAGGCCCCTAATTTTTTATTTTTTTTTAATTTAACGTTTTTGTCAAAGAAGGAAAGAATAATTAAAAGCAGGAAATGTGGGCAGTAAGAGAATCTCCCTGCTCTGCCAACTCCATGCCATTGTCTTTACCAATATCTGCTATGAATTCTTCCTTAGACATCAACTTTTATTATAAATGTATCCTATGTGTATTCACAATAAAAGACATTTGATTCTCGTTAATAGTCTTAATATGAACTGACATGTTCTTGAAAATAATCTTAGCTTCCTACGGTCCTAGCCAAAAGGTAATGAATTTGCCTTTAAGGCCTCTAAATATTGAATTGAAAAGGAGAACCTAGTCCCCCTACTAGAAATTCTTTTTTTGAATAAACCTGTCATGCCACTTATTTTTGTGTTCCTATACCAATATATTCTATTGAATTGTTCCTTCCCTAATTTCATTAAGTTGGTTCAACGGTAGTAGCCTTTGGTCATGTTCTATTCTTAGATCTATTCCCAGTTGGGTAGCATTCTAACAAGTATTAATATGAAACTCAAATGGGAGGAGTACCTATTTCTTGTAGACCAATACATATGGTGTGCAACCTGTAGTAATCCTCTATCTTTTCCTATAATAATATAGAGCTTCATTCAACTGGTATGCCCAATCTTTATGATGAATTTGAATGGTCTTAGTGAGGGTGACTTGAGTATCTTATTAGTGGACTCAACTTGCCTTTTTTATTATGGATGGTACAAATTAAATTTTCGGTGCCTAATATGATATCTCTCTATAATAGACTTGATGAGTTTGGATGTGAACTGTGTTCACTAGTATCTGACAATCTCCTCAGGCACACCAAAACCAGTAAATAATTATTTACAAATAAAATAAATAATTTCATATTCGTTAGCTTGATTCAATGCCTTGGCATCAACCCATTTTTTGATGTAATCAGTGCACACAAGAATATATTTGTTCTTAATTGATATTGGTATGAGTGGGCCCACAAAATCTAAGGCCCATTTCTCAAACATTTAAATCAACACTTGCAGATGTAATGGAATTTCATTCACTTGAATTGGTCTCCCTATCCTTTAGCAATTATCATATTTCCACACATACTTGGAATATTTAAACAAGATGGTCCAAGAGTAACCAGATTAAAATACTTTATAGGTAGTTCGTTTCTCATAAAATTGGCCTCTGCAAGGCTCATTGTGGCAAGCCATGAGAATTTCTGATTTCTCATCCTCTCAAACACACCTATGAATAATGAGGTCCATACTTGTATAAAATAGGTCACCATTGATCCAAGAAAAATAGGCACCTATGTTTATGATCTTGCACTTTTCATGAGCAGGAAACTGCAGAGGTAGTTTTCTTGTAGCTAAATAAATTGTGATGTTGATAAACTAAGGAAAATGAGTAGAAAATCCAAATATTTGTTCATATGGGAAATATACATCTACAAGAACATCATTATTTTAATTTTGCAACATATAAAATAAATTGTCAACTAGATTATCTTTAACATGTGGATCTACAGTTGTAACATTTAATTCTTGCAATGAACAAAATCCATCTTGTGATCTAACCATTAGCTACTATTTTGTTCATAAGGTACCAGATAGATGCATGGTCAATGTGGAAAAATACCTCATAACTCGTAATATAATTCCTAAACTTGTTTATGGAATGCACCACCACTAAAAAATATTTCTCTGTCACAGTATAATTCAACACATCACAGGTTATATTTTCTCTAGTGTAATAAATGACATAATAACACGGGTCATGTTTTTTTCCAAGGACACCCCTCAAACCTATGTTCAATTTGTCCATGGAAAAATTTAAAGGGAGGGACCAATTAGGTCCCCTCAAAATGGGTGTGGCAAAAAATTTTCCCTTTAGGATATTGACCACATGCTCACATTGATCGTTCCACGAGAAAACAACATCTTTGGACAATAATATTAATAATGGTGTGGAAATTTTTGTAAAACCTTCATTGAAGCATCTATAGTATCTAGAAAAACCAAGGAAGCTTCTTACATCTTTTTTCTTTGTAGGAACTAGTAGCTGAGATAGGGCTTTGATATTATTAAGGTCAACCTTGATTCTTGCAGTGGAAACTACATGACTAAGCACCACTCCCTTAATCAATATCATGTAGCACATTGTGTTTCTCAGGGCAAGGTGTGCTTCTTGAAATATAATCAATATTTTCTTAAGTATTTCCAAAGAATCCTTGAAGGAATTCTCGCATATGATAAAATCGTCCATATACACTTCCAAATAGTCATGGACCTAGTCTAATAAATTTGCTAATACCACCCTTTGAAAGAAGGGGCTTTACAAAACCCAAAAGTAAATACCTAGTATGAAAAATTACCCCAAGGACAAGTAAATGTTGTTTTCCCTTGGTCCTATATTGGAACTATTCAGATCTATTTATACCCATTGTACCCATATAATAACAAGAAGTATTTATTTCCCGCTATGGTATATAACACCTTGTATATAAAAGGAAGGGTTGTTGGAACGGGGTCTCCTAACAAGCTATGAAACTGGTCCATTTTGATTACTTTTGATTATATTTATTATAGCACAGGGGTTTTGGGGTGGGTCAAAGCCCCAAACGCATTTTAATGGGTCAAAGGGTAAACTCGAGGTCCGAAAACCATGGGTTGCAAACCATAGGAAAGTCGGAGCTATATTGTTATAAATAGAGATGTATTTTGTATCGAAAAGGATAAGAATTGATGAGATATTGATGTGATCTATTGCTTAAGTTGTCTGTTTGGGTTTTTGGGAACGGACTCCTGCTGGCTATGCGCGCGGAGATCCTAGTCCAGCTGTGTGCAGACCCTGCTGCTGTGTTCGCAGGTTGGGAAGGGAATTGTAAGGAAAGATTTATGAATGAATGAATGCGAATGATTATTAGAGATCTGAATCTATGAGTTCTATTATGTGAATTGATGATAATTGTTGTCTTATGTATTTTATGTCTTTAAGATGAAAAATATATGTGTACTGTGCTCTTGGATCTAGATCTGTTATGTTCTGTTTATGTACTATTGTGTTAATGATATAATAAGCCTATAATTGTAGATCTAGTGCATGTGGATGAAAATAGGAACATAATTAACCCTGCGCAGTACAAGGTAATCTAGGAATTATAGAAATGAGATGCAGCCCTGCTTGCCTTACCCATCCTTTATCAGGGTGCGGAAACTTGGTTCCAGCACCCATCCATACTACTTCGGGTGAGATTGTGACCTGCGAAAGCAGGTCATTGCCGAAAGGGCCAGTAGTATAGGGGTTTGTTGGCAAACCTTGCACACCAAAACTGGGTTAGGACCCCTCAAGCCAACAAATGGTTATGTTTCCGGGACCGAAAGGAGTCTGAGAAATGGGATCGGGTAATGGCATTAGAGATCTAACGAGGGGTTGAATGAGTGATTTTCTGGGTGGAAGCACAACGTGGAGTGGTAAGAACTATCGAAATAGCTGAGAAGAGGATCACTCTACTCATAGTCCGTTGAGACCTACACAAGGTCTGTTAGGTGCCCCAATGTTAGGGCCCCAGGAAGATAAACAAGAGGATCCCATGGCAGCACACTTAAATTTACCTACCTTTAAAGGAGAAGCCGATGAGGACATGGAATGATTTTGGTTCGTGGCTGAGTCAGTATGGATGGCGCAAGGGGTGGTAAGCGATACTGTGAAGAGAGTGTAGCTATCCTTGGCTTTCGAAGAGAAGGCATTGGACTGGTATATGTGGTATATATCTCAAAATGGGAGCGCAATGCTTCAAAATATTAAGTATGCCCTAAAAAAACAATTCCAAAAGTCGAAATCCTATTCCCAGCTGGTAGCGGAGGTAAAAGACTTCAAGTAAGGAATGTCTGAGTCATTATGGGAGGCCAATAAATGGTTAAAGAAAGTGATCATGGAAGGTGAGTTAAAGTACGACAAAAAACAACACACGGAATGGTTCATCTCTATGTTGCTACCTCGCTTATGCATACCAATGGGCCACCAAACCTTTGAATTGTAGGAAAAAGCCTTGGAAGCCGCCATGAAACTTGAAGTTGTGCCTAAGGATGACACAAGGGAAGGAGTGCAGCAAATTTAGGAGCAGCTCAGACCCATGCACATGTAAATACAAAGCTGACAGACGGAACGGGGAAAAGGAGTCGGCACGGACCTCTGGTGCAAAGATTGCCGGGTAGCGGGACTACATGATACAACCCAGTGTCCTCGGATGAATAAGGGTGAATTGAAGAAACAATGGTGCAGGTTCTGCCGATCTATAGGGCACGATGAGTAGAATTGTCGCACATATGACTTGTTGGTAGATCGGGGAAACCTCTATAGGGTAAAATCTGATCCTGCCTCTCCGAGATCTCTTGCGAGCTTTGGTGGCTCTCCTGCAAGGGGCAGGGGGGCACGAGGAGGGAGCGTAGGATGAGGATGGGGCCAGCTGATATGCTACAACTGTGGATAGGTAGGGCACTTCGCCAGGGACTGCCCAAATCCCACTAGGCAATCCTGTAAATATTGATGACAGCTAGACCATGAGATCAAAGACTGCCCGATCTTACTAACAAAAATGAAGGACAGACAGTCTACCCCCACAAAAAATGTACAAAGAGTCAAAACAAAGCGAAGGAGCGAATATCCCAGTATAAAAGTCATAACGTGCAGCATGGTCATCCAGGAAGCAAGGGAGGATCTTGCTACTCAGAAGGAACCAAATCCCAGGAAACAGAAGTCGCTGGAAGCCCCTGCGCAGCTGCCAGTGCATCTCCAGACAGAAGAGGAGGTTGAAACCTTGTTAAGGGCATGCTTGAAGCTACTACACAACCCACAAGCTAGAGAAAATATTCAAGTGTTGCTACAGGGCTGTGCAGCCTGACCCAGCACAGTGACTGAGGTTAAGGAAGTACACAAATTACACAGCTACAAAAGGTGCACCAGGAGGGAAATGCGATTGACTACGCAGATTAGTGACTATGAGATAGATCAGGTTATTCTTGATCTTGGATCTGATGTGAACGCCTTACCAAAATAGACATGGAAACGAATGGGAGAACCTAAATTAGATTGGTCCACCATCCAGCTGTGAATGGAGAATCAACAAAAGATCATCCCTCTGGGAAGGTTGCCAAAATTTGTGGTCGATATCGCAGGAGTAAAGGTCCTAGCTAACTTTTAGGTCATAGAAATTGTGGAAGATACAAATCCCTATCCTACCCTCCTAGAAATAGACTGGGCCATTGACGTAGGGGGTGTCATTAATCTAAAAAAATGGAGCATGTTGTTTGAGAAGAACGGTACACATGTAATAGTACCACTGGATCACGCTGAGGGTATGTGGTATACATAAACAGCATATGAAGAGGAGGAACTTGATCACATCTACAGGATGATGACATAAGACGAAGACCAAGGTGACCATACAACAGGCGGAGTATTCGATTGGTAGAAAAACAGGGAGTAATTTTCTGACTCAGATGAATAACTTGAGAGTTGGCAGACCCGGCTACAAAATTTCTCAGCACTATGATGCCCTCGGTTTGCAAGGACCCTCTACTGCATTACTTCGAAGGTAAGGGACCTACCCCACTTTGATGAGTCTAGTACTATCTAGGACTTCTTAAGAACATTAGAGGCTAGGGTGCCAAAAGATCGATGGCTCTGGGCACTCAATATAGCACTACATGGCACGCCTGCATGCTGGTGGATACCCAAAAGAAAGCATTTCCAGACTGGGAGATGTGTCGAGATAGGATGGTGCTGCGGTTTGCACCTCCCGCTGATGTGTGCATCAAGATATTATTGGGGCTCGGGGATCCCCGCGCGCATCTACGTACTTGGACAAACAAATGGGCTGACCAAACCCCATATGAATGGATCCATATATTTATACATGCATTGGGCCCTATCCCTACTACTTGGTACTTAGACGCAGAGTTACATCAACGGACCTACCACTGGGAAATATTAAAAGAGGACTTTATTGAAACGTTCAGACTTATTGGGGGAATAGAGATGCTCAACGAAGCCCTACAAGACATTGATGCATTCATCTTTAAGAAGCCTCACCCACACACCCCACCAGCCATTCTAACATGGGAAGCCCAGATGCAAGACATAGTCAACTGCCAGAGCTTGGCGATTAACGAAGAAGAGGATAACCCGCATATTATCTCTATTCCGAAATCTGAAGGGGAACGTACCATTATCGGAACATCACTCTAGGATTTTGATGTAACACAACCTCTCCGGCTACGTGAAGTTAACATTGGGACAGAAGAACAACCTAAGCTGGCAAAAATTGGGGACTATTGGGATGAAGGCACCGTGGGAAAAATTGTTGAGCTACTTACGAAGTACCAGGACTTATTCCCTAAGAAGTTTTGTGAGCTCAAGGGAATCACTGGGGATCTCGACATTATGCACATTACTCTGAAGCCTGAGGTGCAACCCACCAAGCAGCGGCCCTACCGGTTGAATCCTAAGTATAAGCAAAAGGTCAAAGAAGAGTTGGAAAAAATGCTAACCACAAGTATCATTGAAGCAATTAAACAGTCAGATTGGGTAAGCCCAATGGTCGTTCAAGAGAAAAAGGTAAAGGGGGGAATACGCATCTGTGTGGACCTATGAAAGCTAAACGACGCCTGCATTCATGACCCCTTCCCTAATCCCTTCTCCGATGAAATCCTTCATAGCATGAGTGGCCAAGAGGCCTATTCCTTCACTAATGGATTCTCGGGATACCACTAGATCAGAATTTCACCTGAGGATCATAGTAAGACCACCTTTTCCACCGAATGGGGTTCCTTGTAGTATATGGTCATGCCCTTTGGTCTTAACAATGCACCTGTTATCTTTTCAAGGGTCGTAGTGGCTATGTTCAAAAAAATTATTCATAAGTTTCTGGAGGTTTACTTTGATGACTGGACGATTTTTGGCTTAGTGAAAGAACATGTCTCAAACCTGCGATTAATGTTGGATGCATGCCGGAAGCACCAGATCTCCTTGAATATCAAAAAGTGCATCTTCTGTGTACTGTTCAGAATATTTCTTGGAAACATAGTCTGTCGACAAGGACTGATGGTTGATCCTATGAAGATAGTCGTAATTATCAACCTAGCATCCCCCATAACGGATAAATAGCTACGCTCCATTCTCGGTCACACGGGCTATTACAAAAAAATCATTCAAGGATATTCTCTGATCACAGCATCCATGGAACAACTACTAAAAAAAGATGTCTCTTTTTTCTAGAATTATGAATTTCAAAAGAGCTTCGAACTGCTAAAAGAGAAGATGAGTTATGTGTCGATATTGATATTCCTTGATTGATCAAAATAATTTCATGTACATGTCGATGTGTCAGGAATTTCCCTGGGCACGGTCCTCACTCAGCCTGGTGAAGGAGATATTGATCACCCGGTTTCCTTTTCTAGTCGCAAACTCTCAAGCACCGAAAGAAATTACTCTACCACTGAGTGTGAAGGACTAGCTATGGTGTACGCACAACAAAAATATCGACACTATCTGCTGGGTGGATAGTTTAAGATGTTCAAAGACCATTCAGATTTGAAATACTTGGTCAACAAGCCTATTTTGGGGGGGAATATTTTTAGTTGGCTGTTTCTATTTTAGGAATATGATTTTGAGATCATCATTAAGCCTAGGAGGTTGAATGCGGGCCTGGATCATCTGTCTCGTATCGATACAGGGGAAGAACCCACTAACCTGGATGAAGGCTTAACTGACGTGCAGTTTTTCACCATTAAGATGGTTAATGCTCACTTTGTTGATATCATTGAGTTCCTTACCATGGGCGTGGCCCCTACTATGTATTTAGTACAACAAAAGAAGGAGTTGTTTACCCGGGCTGCAGACTTTACTATCATCACAGGACAACTATACAAGTTAGGCACCGATGAAATACTCTATAGATATGTATTGGAACATGAACAACCCACCATCCTCACAAAAGCACATGATGGAGTTGCAAGTGGCCACTACGCAGGTAGGGCTATGGCCCAAAATATTTTGAGGGCTAGCTTATGGTGGCCTACCCTACATCAGGATTCTTACACCTATTGTAGATCATGTGATACATGCCAATGAACTGGTCGACCCTCACGATGAGATGACATGCCATTATAGCCTCAAATGGCCCTACAAGCTTTTGATAAATGGGCCATTGACTTTATAGGACCCATCAATCCACCAGGAAAAAAAATAGGCACGCGCTACATTATCTCTGCCACTGATTACGTCACACGATGAGCTGAGGCACAAGTAGTAAAATATTGTATTGTTGATACTGTTGCACATTTCATCTTTGTGCAGATTCTGACCAGGTTTGGCTACCCAAAGATCCTAATGAGCGACAGAGGTATGTATTTTGTTAACCAAACAATTCAAGCTTTGAATGAGGAATTCCGGATCCACCATGCCAAGAGTACACCATATCATCCCCGGGCTAATGGGGCGGTTGAAGCTTTTAAAAAAAGTTTAGAGCAGGCATTAACGAAGGTTTGTAATGCCGATCATAGTGATTGGGATGTTCACATACCCTTGGTTCTGTGGGCATACCGAATGACCTGCAAAAAGCTGGCCGGCAGGACACCCTTTTGAATGGTTTATGGTAAGGAGGCCATCATGCCCATAGAGTACATTGTTCCTAGCCTACACATCACAGCATTCACGAATATGGCATACTCCAATATCATAGAAGAATGCCTGGCGCAACTGATTTCTTTGGAGGAAGATCGGTTTATTGCTCAGTTTCACCAGCAGGTTCAAAAGGCTCGAGATAAAGCATGGCATGATCAACGCATTCTCTAGAAGACATTTGTCAAAGGTGATCTCATCCTTTTATATGATATCCAGTTTGCGAAACATCCAGGAAAATTCCAGCAGCACTTTCTTGCTCCCCACATGGTTAAGGAGGTTACGAATGGCAGAGCCATCCAGTTAGCTACCCTGCGCGGTGACCTCATTCCTATCTTTGTCAATGGTAGTCGACTCAAACCATACTAGGCTGCGGAATGTATAGCCACACCACTGCAGTGACTCGAGACGAGTCACAAGATTGTGTTGGGGGACTATTGGAATGGGGTCTCCTAACAAGCTACAAAACTGGTCCATTTTTATTACTTTTGATTATATTTAGTATAGCATAGGGGTTTTGGTGTGGGTGAAAGTTCCGAATGCATTTTAATGGGTCAAAGGGTAAACTAGGGGTTCAAAAACCATGGGTTGCGGACCACAGAAAAGTTGGAGCTAGATTTTTATAAATAGAGATGCATTTTGTATAAAAAAGGATAGGAATTGATGAGATATTGATGCAATCTATTGCTTAAGTTGTCTATTTTGGATTTGGGGAATAGACTCCTGCTGGCTATGTGCGCGGAGATCCTAGTCCAGCTTTGTGTGGACCTTGCTGCTATGTGCGCAGGTTGGGAAGGGAATTGTAAGGAAAGATTGATGAATGGATGAATGTGAAGGATTATTAGATATCTGAATCTATGAGTTCTGTTATGTGAATTGCTAATTATTTTTTTGTTATGTATTTTCTGTCTTTAAGCTGCGAAAGATCTGTGTATTGTGCTCTTGGATCTAGATCTGTTATGTTCTGTTTATGTACTACTATGTTGATGATATAATAAGCCTATAACTGTATATCTAGTGCATGTGGATGCAAATAGGAACATAATTAACCCTGCACAAGACAAGGTAATATGGGAATTACAGAAATAGGATGCAGCCTTGCTTGCCTTACCCATCCTTTCTCAGGGTGAGACAACCTAGTTCCAGCACCCACCCATACTACTTCGGGTGAGACTATGACCTGCGAAAGTAGGTCACTTCCGAAAGGGCCAGTATTATAGGGGTTTGTTGGCAAACCTTGCACACTAAACCTGGGTCAGGACCCCTCAAGCCAATAAGGGGGAAATAATCCTTCATAGTGCCTTTGTTCGATTCACGAAAGTCCACAAACACACGCCATTTCACTAAATATTTAGGCACTACAACTAGGGGGGAACCCATCTACTATTCAATATCAGGTAAATAAAATTTGCATCAAGGATATTTTGTAACTCTTCCTTTATCACTTCTTTAAGTACTAGATTAATGTGCCTCTAAGGTTTCTAGACACGATGAGCATCGATCTACATATAAATATGGTGTGAACAAAATGTAGGATTGATTCCCTTCATGCACTAATAGTCCCATGCGAAGGATTTTATCTATTCTTATAAAATAATGATTAATTATTTACGATGTTGATCAGTAAGTTCAATAATAATGTTCAAAAAATTATAAAAACTAACTTCAATAGGGATGTAGTATGGTTCCATTTTTTGTGGAGAAACTTCATCAATATTATAAAATTAAGAGAAAATTATGCGATCATCAAATTACTATACATAATTTCTTAAAATCTATTCTAGTGGATGATCATCATAAACATACAAATAAGAGTTACACAAGAAACAATTAGGTTGAATTTCTTCATAAAATTCCTAGGAATTCTTTACCTAATCAACTGAGCATATTGGTTAACCATTTCCTCGTCACTTGTTGAATCATCAAACTAATGGAGCTCCTTTGATTCTATAAGGGACTTTGTAGGAGTATAAAACATTATTGTTTTACAAATCCTACATGAGAGCTAAACATAATACAAGATCTACATCCTATGAATGTGTTTTTGGTAACAAGCCATAACCTCTATAGAATTATAGGATGTCCTCCAACCATCGGTTTGGTCTGAAAAAACCATGAAATCTACTAGATATTATCATGAATTAAGGGAAAAAATTATCTCATACATAAATTATTCTAATTTGACAATATATCTATTTTCTAATTTAAGAACACTCGAGGTAGGACAGTGATATGTCAACTCTAGTTGTTTCATGGTTTACACAATCAGAATTTTAATGACCACTCCCAAGTTTATCAAAGTATTTAGAATGGAAAATATGCTGATATGCAAAGAAAAAATGGGGCTCATAGGGTTATTATATTTCTTGACTAAACTCTTTGCAATGATTAAGTCAACAAATTCCCCAACAATATGAATAGTAGGGAAATCTTCTTACTTTATCCTTGCCTTTTTCAAACATAGTTCCCTTAATATTTTGGAATAAATGGGTATATATATATATATATATATATATATATATATATATATATATATATATATATCCGTGTGTGTGTGTGTGTGTATCCATGTCAACATACCCCATTACTATAGGCTATTATATATATATATATATATATATATATATATATATATATATATATATATATATATATATATATATATATATATATATATAATAGCCTATAGTAATGGGGTGTGTTGACATGGAAAAATGTCTTGCCAAAAGTTAGGGGGTATCCTTGGTGTAAATTCCCAATTATACCTCACATTGTTTGGGATAGTAGCCCCATCTAGTATGTGGACCTGGCTACGACCATGATAATTTCACTCCTGTTGGGGTTCCTATGTTTTGGCCATTCACAAAAACCAAAAGATAAGACAACATCAAACCACTTTGGGATTCAAGGATCTAGCCCTCCTGAATCCAGAGAGGGATCTCTCTATGAATGAGTTTAAAGATGTGATCTGTAAAGCCTGAAATGTGATATTAGACTAGTTATGAAGAGCATGGGTTTTTTTTGTTTGTTTTGGTTGGGCAAAGACATGATGAAGTTGAAGGCAGTTCATAATAAAGGGTGAAGATGTCTGCAAATGAAGGAATGATTCGGCTGATAGAAAGGGAAAAAAACAGATTTAACCCATTGGGCTATGGAGTCATAGGAGGATTTTAATTGGACAGCAAGTTTCTAGAAGGATCCATGGGGAAATTCACTTATGTCAAAGGATCTCTTAAGTTGATTGTATGGAATGAAATAGATAGGAAATGAAGAACACAAATGAAGAACAATGAACAGCCTGAGATCAAGTAAGTGCTTTAAAACTATCTTGATTTGGCATGTACTTAGAGAAACAAAACACAAAAGTATTCTAAGATTAGGTAAGTGCTTTTAAACTACCTTACATTGAAGTAATTTCAGTGAAAAACATTTTTAGAATAATTACAATAGCTTAAGATCAGATGAGTGCTTCAAAATGAACTTGCTTTCAACATATTCTAAAGGAAAACACAGATAATCATCACAAAGAGAAATCTAGATCAGGCAAGTGATTTGAAACCAACCTAATTTAATATACTCTTTCAAGAGAACTTTCAAATGAAGAAAACATAGAAAATAAAGCTTTCAGTAAGAGTAGGGTACTGTTGAGAGTAATTCCTAGCTCTATGTTTGCTGCTCCTTATCAGAGAAAGTGAACAGAGTGAAAGCATTAAAGAAAATAACAATTGATAGTGAGGAACACATCACCATTAACACAAATCAGGATCCCATGAATCAACAGCTTGTATTTGATGTTCAAACCAGTTAAAATTAGCAAGCCTAGTGGGTCTCTACTACTTCAAAATTCTCATATCATCTTATGTATCTTCAAATTGCACACAGGGCATCAGTAACTTCAGAGAACTATTACATACAATCAGATGTCCAGAGACCAACATTGGCTCATCTTCTACAGAAGTATTTATAGAAGAATGAGGAGGTGGGAGGATTTCCCAGGGGTCAAGTATCATTAATTCTGTAATCAATGCAATTCCTGGCCTTTGGGAACCAGGAAAGGCATAATGCGGGAATGTAATCATTTCTAATTCTGCTTCATAACTCTGTTTCTACCTTTTGAGGCCTAATGATCGAAAAATATCTGCTCCTGGGCTATTATTAATCTCTTAAAATAGTTTTGCCGATAATTTAGAGATAAGATCTTTGATTTGCATTAATTGTTCAGTTGTCTTTAGGCAAACACCTCTTGTTCTGGTAGTGACTAAAACTTATTTGATTCCTATGAGGCTGCAGGTGTCTTTAGGAGCTGGAGAGGGTTCAATGGGCCTCTACTTATGGTGGTGGAGGATTTCTCGGCTGGACAGATGTCTTCGTCTTTCCCTAAAACACCTTTAATTTACTTGAGATCTGTGTTTTAGGTCTTCAATCTCCTGTTCTGGTGTGTTCTGTCTTCGACACTGATACTCTTTTATTGGTGCTTGATTTACTATGTTTTGCTGGTATGCAGGGCTGCGCAGGGGTGATATGGCATCAATGCCTAATGAAACACCGATGAAACATGAATTTTAAACCCTGTGAATGATTTTCTCTGGTGAATCGAAGGTAGGAGGATCGTCACCCTCTACCTTTGAATTTTCTTCAGATATAGCCAAAAATACCTTTAAACCCTGCAAAATACGAAAAACATTTTATAAAATCCTGCATGTATAGGTTTACTGCTTCAGAAGGCACGTGGAGTGAGTGTGGCCATTGGATGGCCTCATCCAACGGTCGAGATTTATTGGAAGGGGTCAAAGGGAAACAGAGGAGGAATTAAATCGGAATCGTCGATCGTGCAGAGATCGACGGTCGAGAGCGGAGGCAAAAATTCAAAGCGGATAAGTCATTTTTGGAAAAATGGAGAAAATGGATTAAAAAAAATTTGTTTCGGCGAAAATGGTTAAAAACAGTGTGTCGGGTTTGGGATGATCATGTGCCGTCAGATGAGACCGTCGCACAAGATCAACGAAAGAGATCATATGTCAAAAACCTTATAAAACACACCCAGACTTCAAACCTTTTAAATAAAACCATGCTGAATAATTTTCCCGGGTCCGCATTTGCTGACTGTGTGAGGAACCAATGGAAACCCATTCCAATCCGATGATTTCGTGTGGATGATGATGTGGTGCTGGGGACCGGGGTGATGGAGTATGGGCCGTCGATCTACGGATCAGATCGATGGTAGAGATTCTTTTATGATTGCACTATACCTGTAATTAACTATTGGGCTTCTTCCAAGCGCGATCACCATCCGATGAGTGGCCTCAGATCGGACGGCACACATCAATATCGCATCGGGTCCACAGTAGAACTTTAATGTGCGATGAACGGAGATTTTCCAATAGTGCTCAAGGCCACGTGTCGGTCGCTGAATGGAATCGCTGCCACAGGAAAAAAATCACCGCCCTTGCAAAAGCGGTGCGATGAATCCTGCCTAGTTTTTATTTTTAATAAAACGATAAAACACATTAAAAACCCAAAAAACATTTATAACAAAGGTTTAAACTTTGGGGTGGAAAAATAATTGCAATACGGTTTGGCGCCCGTCTGCGGGGCCGTGGGTTTATGGAAGATAATATGGCCAGGGGCTTATGCACAGGGCTAATCGGCGTCGAGAAATGCAATAAGCGCTTGGATTGATAGCGCTTGGTTCCAGTACCAAGGCGTATGTAGTGGAAATGGTTAAGGACCTAGCCCAAGGGGGCTTGAATCCATAATATAAAAATTTTGATTTTTATGAAGTTTTCAATGCTTTTCAAGGGTTTTGAGAGTTTAGATATAGTTTAAAAAGGAGTTTTAAACTATGCAAGGTGGATTTTTATGAAGGAGGAAATGGAAAAAAGGAAAGATAGAGGAATTTTATGAAGAAAGAGGAAGAAAAATGAAGGTTAGTTTTGAGATGGAGGGAAAAGGAAAATGGTTTTTTTGCAGTAGTCTTTCTCTTTGAAATCAACAGAATTTTCTGAGCTTTGAAATGGGAACAGTAATGAACAATTTGAAACAGAGGAGATGATGTCTTCAAGAGGCTTCAAGAGATAACATTGTGCATAAAAACTGTTTCTTGAAGGCTCCAAAAATGTTTTGGCCACCTTTTGATAGAACAAATTTTATAGGTGGCCAACAGTGGCTCCACTTGGGGATGGTGCCTTCCTAAAGGCATCAAGAATTTCAGATTTGCATCCTCTAGGAGGTTGATCAATGCTTTATCCATTGGGCTGCATTCTTTGCTTGGATTATTTGCTTTTGCTCTGAAAAAATGTTAGCAGCTTTTGAAAAAATAATGGATCTTTATCAACAAACTTTCTACCTACCCAATCCTACTGATATAACATTTTTTCTTCATTTAGAGTGCACTTGGATTGGAAAAATCTGTTACAACATTTATTATTTTGAAAATAGGAAATCTAATCTATTTCTACTCCTTATTTCTCCATGTACTCAGATTAAGCAGTTGAGCCCATATAATTCTCTACCTAATCTACCATGTGTTGGGATTAAACTGTCCAACAGATTTTATTCTCTAAATTCTACAACGGAAATTTAAAAACAGTCAAGTTAGGATTAAACAGTCTAACTTGATGCTGGTCTATGGCATAAGAAAAAGCTACACATAGACATTTATTTTGCAAAAAATTTAAAACAAAAATGGAAGGCTTCAGATCTAGCATTTCAAGTACTTCCTTCATCTTTTTACAGCTCTGTTTTTTCCTTTTATTTGAGTTGTCTTTCCTTTGTCAAATGGTTCATATTTTAAGATGTTTAGAACCAGATTTTTACATCCTTTGACTCAAAATTTGAAACTGATTTTGAGTCATTCTTTCTCTGAGACTTTAGGTTCAGATTTTGAGCATGTTTGAACCTTTAATTTCTATCCTAAACTATCTACTAATAAGCCAAGATTAAACAGTTTGGCAAATCGAATTCACTATCCTATCAGCAGAAAGTTTAAAGCTAATTAGTCAAGATTAAGCTGTTTGACTAACTACAAGTGTGTTTTTCAGGAGTGGCATTTAGGCTTGCACACTTTCAGAATTTATTTCTCTATTGGTATGGGGTTGTACCTTTATTGTTTTTTACAATCTACCCTCTTTTCTATCTTTTATTGTTTTTGTATTTTTTCTTTTTATGAAACTAAACAAAGCAATGGTATTTACAATGGAAATGAAAAATTTAAAATTGAACTCAGCAGTAGTAATGCTTGAGCATCCTACCATTGACAGGACCCCCAAACAGATCTATGCCATCTAACTCTTGCATAAAAAAGGCATTTGGACCAATGGTGGACTGAATCATGTAAGGACCTTGCAACAAACTCTCAAATTTGCCATGTTTACCCTTATCCTCTCTTATGGAGTCCCATTTGAGTACCTTGTCTCCAATATTGAAGTCACAAACTTTTGTTCTCTTGTCAAACAACTTCTTTATGTTCTCTTGCACCTTTTGAGCTCTGTTGTAGACTTCTTCCCTTGTCTGCTGGAGATGTATTGTCTGATTGATCCTCCTTATCATGCTTTCCTCTTCTGACTGTATTTTTTGGATTAATTTTATCAATGGTACACCTAGGTTGGTAGGAAACACTGCATCTGCTCCATAAACAAGCTGGTAAGGGGAAATTCCAATGGACTTCTTTGTGGTCAACCTATCTGCCCACAAAGCATGCACCAACTTGTTATGCCATGATTTTTTATTTTCCTCTAGCAGCGTCTTGATGATGGTCACCAAACTTTTATTTGAAGATTTTGCTAACCCATTACCTTGAGGGTAATAAGCAGTGGAATGACCGAGTGTAATCTGATACCTGTGACAAAAATCAATCATATTTTTGGAACAAAAAGTAGCAGCATTATCATTAATAATCTTCCTAGGGCAGCCAAATCTAGACAGGAAATGATCTTCAAGAAATTTTATAATGACAGAATATGTGGAATTCCTAGAAGGGATGGCCTCTATCCATTTGGTGAAGTATTCAGTCACTGTGAGAATCCATTTGTGTTGGGAAGATGAAGCAGGATGGATTTCTCCTATGAAATCTAGGCCCCATTGTTGAAAAGGAGCTTCAACGGTGATAGGTTGTAATGGTAAAGGGAGGAGTTTTCTTTTGCCCTCAAAAATTTGGCATTTGTGATAGGCAACTATCATTTTATGAACATCTTGAAAGAGGGTGGGCCAGTAAGAGCCAGCTCTAAGTATTTTATTGGCTGTGGTTTTCCAGTAGAGATGACCTCCACACTCTCCTTCATGGAATTCATGCTTGATCCTCTCTGCATCAACTTCAGGCAAACATTTAAGAAATAAACCATTAGTATTTTTCCAATATAAACCTTCATTTAAAATGCAATAGTTCCTAAATTTCAACTTTAAAAACCTTGCCTTTGTTTTTGATAAATCAGGAGGAGCATTGAGATTTGTAAGCACATACAAGATATCAGTGTACCAAGGTGAGTTTTGAAATTGCTCTTCCACAGTGGGGGCAGGTAACTCTTCCTGTTCATCCAGGGCATCTACCATGTTAATGTTAAGGGCTTGTAGATTCGATTCAACCATTAATTGAGCTAAGCCTTGACCTTTAATGAGTTTTGTGGGTTTGATTTCCAAACCATACTCTAATATTGCAGCAATCCATTTGCCCCTCTTTCCATCTGGTTCTTGTGACAAGATGTCTTTTACCACTATATTAGGCACATAGGCAATGACATGCGAATGTAGAATATACACCCTGAAGTCCTTTAAGGCCTTTACCAAAGCATAGGCCTATTTTTCCATTATGTTATATTTCAAGGGTGCATCCCTTAAAGCCTTGCTGAAAAAAGCAATAGGTTGTTCCTGTCCCTCTAGGTTTTTCTGCAATAGGACTGCAGCCACAGTATGCTCTGAGGCAAAGGAAAAAATAAGGAAATCCTTTGAAAAGTCAGGGCTGATTAGGACAGGTGCCCGGGTGAGTGCATGTTTTATCAATTCAAAGGATCTTTTGGCTTCTACAATCCACTTCACTCCTACTTCTTTCTTGAGCATATTAGTCATGTTTCTAAGGAGCTTTGCTAAGTTGGGAATAAACCTCCTCAAGAAGTTAATCTTTCCAATAAAGGACTGTAATTCTTTTATGTTCCTTGGTTGGCTAATCTGTAGTATTCCATCAACTCTTTTTGGATCTATTTTAATCCTTTCTTCTGATATGATATGGCCAAGGAGTTTATCTTCTTGTAGGCCAAACACTGTCTTTTTTGGATTTAAAGATAATCCAAACCTTTTGCACTTTTCAAGGACCTTTCTTAGATGTTTAAGGTGCTCTTCATCAGATTCGGAATAAACTATTATGTCATCAAGGTAAATTACAATGAAGTGCCCTATATCCTCTGAAAATGCAATGTCCATGGCCCTTTGGAAAGTGGCCCCAGCATTAATTAATCCAAAAGGCATTTTTACATACATGAAAGTGCCCCAAGGAGTGGTGAAAGTTGTCTTGAGTTGGTCTTCTGGGAGTACTAAAACTTGGTTGTACCCTAAAAAACCATCTAACAGAGATATCCTCTTTGAACCAACTACCCTTTGTAGGATGTGTTCCATTTTGGGTAAAGGGTAATTGTCCTTTAGGGAGCCTCTGTTAAGGTTTCTGAAATAAATGCACAATCTGATTTCTCCTGTCATTTTCCTCACAGCTACAAGGTTAGAAACCCAATCTGAAAACCTCACAGGCACTATGATTCCTACCTCATACATTTTCTTGATTTCCTTTTCTACTAGGGGCAGTTGTATTGGATTAACTCGGCGTAGTTTTTTCCTAAAGTATTTTTGGTTTTATTTCAATGGGATCTTGTGCTAGATGATTTCTATATCGTAGGCTTTTAAGTCTTCATAGCTCAAGGAAAATGTTAGCCCCCCTATGAAATTCTTGACAAGCAAGCTAGGGGTTGGATTGTTTTGGAGCCTTCAAGGAATGCCTTTTCCCCTGAAAACCCATCCTCCTTGAAGCCTCTTTGTGTTGTGCCTAATATAAATCCTCTATGCTGGTCCATTCCTCAAAAGGCCTACATTACCCCTTGTACCACTACTAATGACCACACTTTCCCTCTTTTCCCCTTGGGAAAGTTCCCTTTCTTCCTTTCATCCCCACCATTAATCTCTTAAATTTCCCCAGAATCCACCTTAATTTCCACCCTCACTCTTATTTCCCTAGATTTCCTCTCTATCTCCCTGTCGTTACCCTTATAAGGCTTCAAATTGCATTAAAAGGCTTGAAAAACCCGCTTTGGACCTTATAATAGTCTTAGCCCCTCTTCCTGTTAGCCCCACGCTCCTTTACCTTCCACAAAATCCTATGTCGTAACCATCCACTAGTCTAAACGACACTTATTCCCCCATTCCCTATTGGGCACAGTCTCAGCCGTAGATCTCGGTCGATCGGATGGTGTTTGTTAAATCCCCAGCGCTCACATCTCCCACGTTCATTCTCCCTTACAGGGCCATCGCCATCCGTTTTCACGAAGATCTAATGGTTCATAACTTCTCCGCCCAATCGACCCCGCCACGCACTATTCCAAACCCACCAATTTTCTTCACACCGCTTCTGCGTAGATGGTGGTTTTCCCCGAGCCCCCAGCGATTCCATTTAGCGCTCACCACATGTCTTCTGTACGACCCCAAAACCGTCCATCCCCCGCGCATTAACTTTCGACCATGGATTTCGAGTGAAATCAATGTCAACCGTCAGATCTTGAGCGCCTCATCCAACGGTCGTCATTCGTCTGAGATGCGCACTGCTTAACCCATGTTATGGCCCACCATCCGTCATCCTCCGCCGTTGATCCCGCCACGATCGATGGTCCCGATTTGTTCGCCCGCCACTGACTTTCCCACCATCGCCCATTTATGCCATGCAATCTCCATGTGCACCCTCCGTACAGTCTCCCATTCCATTGCATATATTGATTCTTTTTCACGTTTTTTAACGTTTTCCACGTATATTTGCTCTACGGACCATCACCATCCACCAGGGCACGTTCCTCCATTCCTTCTACAATTTTCTCCTCTGTATCATCATCTACACCACCTTTCTCCGCCTCCACATCATCCGCCACCCCATTCATGATTTCCTTAACTTGTTTGTGTGTTTTGCAGGTTTTCAAAGAGGCAGAAAACTGCCATGATGCATACGTACCTCTTCAATGGCATGTGGCATAGACAGAGAACTGAGATGGGAGTTGGTACTCCAGCAAAATGTAAAAAAGGGTGACGGAGATATAAATTTCATCAAAGGACAGGTTTTTGAAAATCCACAACCCCATCTAGTGCCATTAAAGCCTAGATCTTGCAAAATCGAAACATTTATGGAAGCAGCAGAAAGGCCAGCTTATGATTATAGTATTCAGTACTCAGGACTGAAGATTTTGATCCACAAGACAATAGTTTGAGAAGCAAAGCACCAAGTTCAAAACCCCGAAAGTCAACCAGAAGTGTAATACACGGGAAAACGTACCACCAGGGTTTTCTACAGCAGCAGTATGTTCTTTCTTCAATCAGAGGACAAAGTTCCCATACAGTTTTCATTATTCATCATGTCCGAGAAAATTTTCCGCCCAGACAGCAGTCTGTCATGGTCAAAAGCATTGGTGACTCAAGTAGGGCAGACCTCATAGTTTCTTATTGTATTTTTGTTATTCTACCAATAAGTACCACACAGTACTGCAGTCAGGACACCTAAGCCATACCAAAGATAAATTCAGAGACTTAAAACAGGATGGGTTTCATTCCTCCATTCATTTTCTATGTTTATGTTACATTTAGTGTCCACCTACCTCCTCAGTCGATCTTCTGTTCATCCTCTGCTATAAAACACATAAAGAAATTATTGTAAAGGTTGTTGATGAGATATCAAAGAAATGCAAGCATTTTCCTCTGGAGACAAGTTCTCTGTGTAACATTGTAAGATAGGTTGAGATTTGATGTATTCAGACTGAATGTTCAAGATGTGGGCAATGATGTACCTGATTGGTGTTGTTTTTAATATGACAAGCATATTTCTCTGGATCCTGATCTAAAGTAGTTGGTGATGTGTTCCTATCTCTGTGTTTGATTTCATTTCATTCCATTTCTACTGGCTTGCATAAGAAGTTTGGCATAAAATTTACCCTTGATAGGTACCTTATGTTGCTGCTCTCCCAGCCTTTTATGTTTTCTACTATATGTGTATTTGAATGTTGGTTTCAATTGATTTAACCAGTGTAGTGGATGTTGTTGCCTGCTCTCTGATGTATGAAGTAGCGAAACCTATGTTTAGATGTTCTTGTTAGGATCTAGTTGGATGAGTTGAGAACACTGGGAGGTCTAGAACCCTGCCTCTGCCTCACTAGGATATTTCCATCTAAATTAAGCCTTTCTAAGATCCTTTGTATTTCCTCTGATTTTGTCCAAGAAGGTCTGGAGTTAAATGACCTCTGACCTGATCTATAGACAGAATTGGATGGTTCTTCTCTTTTCATTTTCAGTCCTTAATTTCCCATCCCAAATATCATCTTCAAGATCCAAATGCTCTAGATAACTAGCCCAACTGAAAGCTTGCACATTGAACACAAGTAAATCCTCTCTTGAATCCATTTCCCAATGGCCTTGATGTTTCTCTGAGTTATCTACCTTTGCCTAAATTTCTTCTTGCTCATCCTTGTCTTATACTGGACCCTTCTTTCCTGATTTCCCAACAACCAAACACAAACAATCAAACAAACAACCCTGAGCCTATAACTAGCCTAACATCTTAAAATTTGAGCCTCAAAGACATATATACTTTGACTATCATAGAGAGATCCCTATCTGGACCTAGGAGGGCTAGATCCTAAGTTCCGAAAATGGTTCTATGTTGTCTCATATTTTGGTCTTGTCAACCTGGCTAAAACATGGGAACCCCAACATAATGGCGACTCCACTGGGGATCTGAGTGCATTCCACCTTAAACATATCTAAAGACTCAGAGACTTAGAACTCTGGTTAGGTTGACAGTAAGTCACTCCTTTCTTGAATCAACCTCCATTATTGAGTGTCTGTCACACTCTTAGATAGAGCCTAGAAAGGGCCAAGTAGCCTCTGAATCTCACCCTCTTCGGAGGTGACATATCTGGTAAATGCCCTCCCAGTCAATCTCCGGTTGGAGTTAGCTGTTTTTGAGGAGATTCGTGAAAGGTGATAGTGCCTGAGCACTATGGTGGACAGTGTAACCCCTTAGATATACCCTCCACCTGGTGACTCCATTGTTCCTAAACAAAAATACTCCACTGGTGTTCATTAGGCCTGCTGATTAACTTGGTTTCACAATTAGACTCCACTGGGAGACCAGCCTCTGAGACAATAATCAACCACAGTAGAAGTAACAAGTAGGGTTAAGCTGCTTGGCTAGGAAACAACATTCTGGCTTTCAGAGCCATTCACACAAGAGCTTATCCCAACCCTAACCCACCTGAAATAGTTTACAATCAGGAGAATATCCTCAAGGGAGCTCCTACACCTAAAATACCAACTGTTTCTAGTCACATTTATAGAGCTAATTCTGCACCAGAAGAACTAGCAGCTCTATCACATTTTCTCCCTAACCTAGACCTACCTAATATACTACCAAGGACTAGGTCATTCAATCATCTAGACCAGCCAGACCCTGAGTTTCACAGTTCACCATCTCATAGTGGTCAACACACTAGGGACAGAGGAACTCCTCCATCTACACCACCTGATATCCACTTCATTAAAAACTTTGGGCTCTCCCATCCTAGATCTGCTCAACAAACTTCTGCTGGTCCTAATATCCCCATTATCCATATACCAGTTTCTCAAGCCAACCCTGTCTCTTATCATAACATTATCATGGCAGCTTGGTATGCACCTTTGGTTTTACCTCAGCCCTTGTTACCCTTACCCAATGATTATCAGTCAAAAATCCCACACTTCACTGCTAAAGAATCCATCACAGCCCAGCAACATGTAGATAAGATGGAGGATTCTTTTGACTATATGGAAATTGATGACGAGACAGTCAAAATGAGAATCTTTGCCCAAAGCTTAGGGGGTGATGTAAAGAAATGGTTTAAAAGTTTACCTCCTGGAAGTATCCAAGATCTCCCTGCGTTATATCAAACCTTCATAAAAAAATGGGAAGTTAGGGCGAACCCCCGCCAACTCCTAGCAGACTACATGACCCTTAAGAGGAACGTGGGAGAGAGTGTCCATGATTACACCACTAGATTCAATAGCATTTACAATGCTCTCCCTCCACACATGAAACCTCCTCAAGGTATGGCCCTAGCCAAATATCCTGATGAATTTGATGCTGACATGGCCTATGAGCTTAGAGATAAAGAGTATAACACATTGGAAGACATACAGAAAGGAGCCATAACTATAGAATCAAACTTGATGGAAAAGAGGGCAAGATTGAGAGCTGAGAAGAGGGTAACATATAGGGATGACACTGTAGCTTCCACTTCAGACCCAAATTATGATATAATATCTAAATTTGTGGAAAGACTACAGCAAATGATGGAAAAAATGGTTGTCATAGTTAGCAATCAGAACAGAAACGAGAACCAAAATCAGAACCAAAACTTTAGAAGAAACAATACCACTCCCAACAGACAAAGAGAGTCAGAGCAACAAGTTTTTCCCCCATTCCAAAACTTTCTTGACGGAGATGAGGGAATCATAGAAGAGTCTGAAGGGAATGAAATAAACATGTTTGAAACAGAAGCCTCAGTCCTTAACTGTGATTCAGGGGAAGATCAGCCCTCACCTTCATACTGGGATGAGGAACGGTTAGAAACTGAAGATTACAGATTAGGATTTGAAAATGCCATGTTATAGGTCAGAGAACAATATGAAATTAAGAGCAAAAAGAGCCAAGATACTTCCAAAACCAAAGCTCCTGAGATCACCATCAAGAAAAGGCCTGACAGATCTTCTAAAGCAACCTCTGAAAATAGCAAATCAGCAGCTGAAAGTTCTGGAAAAAAGAAAGAAAAAGATAACCAGAAGAATGAAAAACAAGGTGAGCCCGCTAGCAGTACTAGCACTTCAGTTAGTACTCCTGATAGAATTATTCCCAACCCTGTACATAGTGAGAAATCACAAACTAATTCAGCCACTAAGGCAGTAGTAAATAAAATAGAGTTAAACACTTCAAAGAACCAGTCCACTTTCAATTTAGAGAGCGATATTGCAAAAATCAAAATCTCTGTACCATTATCTGAGCTGGCCACTCAGGATGTATATAAAGGCCAAATTTTGAAAGCATTAAATCTAGGTGAAAACAACGACACTGTGAATTTGAGTGATGACCAACCAGCCCTCCTGTTTGGTCCAAAGATTGAGGGAAAGTTTCAGGAAGGGGTAGTTCCACCTTTTTATATCAGTCTCAACATTCATGAAAAAAAACTCCACAATGCCATGCATGATTCTGGAGCATCACACAATTTAATGCCTAAGGTAGTGATGGAAAAGCTAGGCCTAGAGATAACATGACCTTAGAAAGATCTATATTCGTTTGAATCTAGCAGAGTAAAATGCCTAGGCCTAATCAAAGACTTATGTGTGAGTTTCACCCAAATCAAAGCTAAATGTATGGTCATGGATGCTGTGGTGGCAGATGTACCACCCAAGTATGGCATGCTGCTATCTAGATCATGGGGAGCCAAACTGTAAGGAATGATGCAGATGGATGGCTCATACACCACTATCCCTATATTTGGCCAACTTAGAAGACTGTATAGGGAGACCCAGATGAAATTCCTAGTCAGTAGCCCCAAGATACCTGAAAATTCACCCTTGTACTCTGTACATACAGACCTAGATTCTTTCATTCTTTATAACAACCCATCCTTAGGAGAGCTAGCGTTAGGAAATAGAAATACAAACAACAACATAGAGCCCATGGACTTTAACATAATGGCTACCCTAGAAGAATACGATGAAGAAGACCATGGGCAGGGTACTGAAAATGAAACTCTGAGCAAGGCAGAATTAGAATCAGAACATGAATAGAAAGATAGCCAACTCTCTAAACTCCGCACATGTCATGAAGAGCAAAACAACCTGTAGCCTAGTACCGATCCTGTAATGCAACACAATGGCGAACCCAGCTGTAGGGAAAGAAAGAATAATGAAACGGAAAATGAACCCCTGTTGGAAATGAATTTTGATGGATCCTATGCTAGGAAAAATGTTGGAGCGGGGGTGTGGGTACGTAACGTGGAGAGTGATTATGCAGAGAGCCGCACTGTCAACCTACACTTCAAATGCAAAAATAATATTGCAGAATATGAAGCTCTCATCCTGGGTCTAAACCTGTTGAAGGAATTAGGAGCCCATAGGATAGATGTGAGAGGAGACTCAGAGTTAGTCATAAAACAGGTGAATGGTGAATATACAGTGAAACATCCCCGACTAAGGGCATATAGGAACGATTCCATGGATATATTGAAAACTTTCATGGAATATGAATTGGTGTTTGTCCCCAGGAGTCAGAACCTTATTGCTAACGGATTAGCTTTCCTGGCTAGTTCATATCCTAGGACTCCAGCTGACCAAAAAATCATCATTCAGACCAAGTTTAGACCTGCAGTGCCAGACAACGAAAAATATTGGCAGGTCTTTGAAGGGGATAAACAGATTGAAGATTTTCTGGTGGGCAAAAATGAGTTTGAATTTTCTGATTCCGACTCAAAATCTGATGACAACTGCCCAAGTGAGGATCCCCCAGATGAACAAGCAACACCCTATAACATAGAGATAAACACACTGAATGAAGAAACTGGGAATTCAACCATAGGATGTGAAAACACGAAAAATGAGGAAATGGAGGTGCTATAGGCCAAAGATAAGAACATACTCAGAGGCCTGGCACCCCTAGAGGACCTTTTTGACTTTGATGACGTAGCAAAAAAGCCCACTATAGAACATGCAGACTCAGATATAGAAGAATGCAACATAGACACTAAGATAAGCCCAAAATGATTAAACTAGCTAAGTCTATACCTGCAGACATGAAGAAAAAATACATTGACCTGTTTAAGGAATTTATTGATGTGTTTGCATGGAGCTATGAAGACTTAAAGGCCTATGACACCAACATCATACGACACAGGATACCCTTGAGGGAAAATTAGAAGCCTTTCAGACAAAAACTTCGTAGAATCAATCCAAAACAATTGCCTGTAGTAGAGAAAGAGATCAAAAAGATGTATGATGCAGGCATAATAGTCCCTGTAAGGTTTTCTGATTGGGTGTCAAACTTAGTGGCTATGAGAAAGAAGACGGGAGAGATCATATTATGCATAGACTTCAGAAATCTCAATAGAGCCTCACTAAAAGAAAACTACCCTTTGCCTAGAATGGAACAAATCCTACAGAAGGTAGTGGGTTCTAAGAGAATCTCCCTGCTTGATGGTTTCTCAGGATAAAATCAAGTGTTAGTACTCCCATAAGATCAACTCAAAACAACTTTCACCACTCCATGGGGCACCTTCATGTATGTGAAAATGCCCTTTGGACTGATGAACACTGGAGCTACCTTCCAGAGAGCGATGGATATAGCTTTCTCAGATGAGATAGGATATTTCATAGTTATATACTTGGATGACTTGATTGTCTTTTCTAAAACTAAAGAAGAACACCTGAAACATCTGAGGAAAGTCTTTGAAAAATGTAGAAGGTACGGTCTGTCCTTAAATCCTAAGAAAACTGTGTTTGGGCTGCAAGAAGGCAAACTTCTTGGCCACATTATATCTGAGAAAGGAATTAGGATAGACCCACGAAGAGTTGAGGGGATACTTCAAATCTCACACTCGAGAAACATCAAAGAATTGCAATCCTTCATAGGGAAAATAAATTTCCTCAGGAGATTCATTCCCAATCTTGCTGAGCACCTTCGGAAAATGACTGACATGTTGAAGAAAGGTGCGGGAATTAAGTGGACTATGGAAGCCAAGAAATATTTTGAGTCGTTAAAGCTTGCTCTCACACAAGCCCCTGTCCTGATCAGCCCAGACTTCTCAAAATATTTTCTGATCTTTTCATTTGCCTCCCAGCATACCATGGCTGTAGTCTTACTGCAGAAAAATTCAGAAGGTAATGAATAGCCAATTGCCTTCTTCAGCAAAGCACTAAGGGACGCACCCTTGAAGTAAAACATTATGGAAAAGCAGGCCTATGCCCTGGTAAAGGCCTTAAAGGACTTTAGGGTGTACATTTTGCATTCTCACACCATTGCTTGCATGCCAAATATAGTGGTCAAAGATATCTTGTCCCAAGATCCTGAAGAGAAAAGAGGCAAATGGATTGCTACAATCTTAGAATATGACCTTGAGATAAAGCCCACCAAACTGATCAAAGGTCAAGGCCTGGCCCAATTAATGGCTGAATCTAATCTGCAGGCCCTTGACATTGGCATGGTAAATGCCTTAGGCGAGCAGGAAGGATCGCCCCACCCAACTGTTGAAGAGAAGTTTCAGAACTCTCCTTGGTATTCCGATATCCTTTATGTGCTCACCAATCTCAATGCCCCTACGGAACTGTCCAAAAATAAGGCTAGATTCATAAAGCTAAAAGCTAGAAATTACTGCATCCTGAATGAAAACCTATATTGGAAAAATCCAAATGGCCTATTGTTGAAATGTTTGTCTGAAACTGAAGCTGAAAGAATCAAACAAGAATTTCATGTCGGGGAGTGTGGAGGCCACCTGGGTTGGAAAGTCACTGCAAACAAGATACTCAGGGCTGGCTATTATTGGCCCACACTTTTCAATGATGTCCATAAAATGGTAACTGCCTGTCATAAATGCCAAATCTTTGAGGGCAGAAAAAAGCTCCTCCCCCTCCCTTTACAACCTATCACTGTAGAAGGTCCCTTCATGCAATGGGGCCTAGACTTCATTGGGGAAATTCACCCCTCTTCTTCTGGGCAACACAAATGGATCCTAACCGCTACAGATTACTTCACCAAATGGATAGAGGCTATACCCACTAGGAATGCCACTGATTCTGTCATCAGTAGGTTCCTAGAAGATTACATCCTTTCTCAGTTTGGTTGTCCAAGAAAAATAATCACTGACAATGCTACTGCTTTCGGGTCCAATAGAATGATTGATTTTTGTCACAGGTATGGAATAGCCCTTGGTCATTCAACTGCCTATTACCCTCAGGGTAATGGATTAGCTGAATCATCCAAGAAAAGCCTAGTAAACATCATTAAGAAGCTGCTGGAAGAGAACATAAAGTCATGGCACAAAAAGTTGGTGCATGCTTTTTGGGCAGACAAGCTCACAACAAAAAAATCCATTGGCATGTCACCTTTCCAGATTGTCTATGGAACTGAAGCAGTTTTTCCTACCAGCCTAGGAGTGCCAGTGATTAAGCTTTTCCAAGAGATTCAGATAGAGGAAAACAGTATGGTGAGAAGAATCAATGAAACTATCCATCTACAACAAACAAGGGAGCAGGTTTATAGCAGAGCTGTCAGAGTACAGGAAAGCATAAAGACGCAGTTTGACAAAAGAGCCAAAGCTTCAGATTTCAAAGTTGGGGACAAGGTTCTGGAATGGGATTCAAAGAGAGAGGACAAAGGTAAACATGGAAAGTTTGATAGTTTGTGGCAAGGTCCATATATTATCTAGGCCACTGTGGGTCCTAATGCGTTTTTCTTACAAGAACTTAATGGTATAGAGTTGTTTGGGGGTCCTGTCAATGGTAGGATGCTCAAGCATTAATTCTGCTAAATTTCAGTTTCCAGATTCCATTTCTTTGTACATACCATTGCAGTGTTTTCGTTTTTTCAAAAAAAAAAAGAAGAAAAGGAAGAGAGGTGCAGACATGCTCAAAACATGAACCTTCAAAAGGCAAAAAGAGTGGCTCAAACATGATCAAAATCTAAGCCAAAAGGGAGCAGAATAGCTGGTCCTAATATGCTCAAAATCTGGACTAGCAGTGAAAAGAGGAATCAACTCTAACATGCCCAAAACCAGAGTTGAAAGGAAGAAAAAGAAGTGACTCTAACAAGCTCAAAACTTGAGTCATGAAAAGAAGAAGGATGCTGCAAGTTTCATATTTTAAGCCTTCACAGTTTTGCTTTTTGCAAAATTCCATCCATGTGAAACTATTTTTATGCCTTGGATCCACAGCAAGTCAGACAGTTTAATCCTAGCTTGGCTGTTTTGAATTTCCTGTCTTAGAATGTAGGAGAAGAAACCTGTTGGACAGTTTAATCCCAACAGGTAGTAGATTAGGTAGAGAAACATATGAGGCCAATAGTTTAATCTGGCCTCATGGAGAAATAAGGGTAGATTTAGAATAGGTTTGTTTTCTGCTTCAAAAATAAATGGTGTAAAAGATCTGCTAGCTCAAATGCACCTTAAAAGAAGAAAAATGCTAGGACTGTAGTTGGGTAGGTAGATTGGTTGGGAAAATGTTTCTGCTGATTTGTGTATCTAACATATTGTGGCAGAAGAAAATGGAAGAAAGAAAGGGATGTACCAAGCAGCAGGCAACTGGCCTACTCCAAATATCATTTCTGGTTTCTTGCCTCCTTCAAGAAGAAGCCATCCCCATGTGGAGCCACTTTTAGCCCCCCTATGAAATTCTTGACAAGCAAGCTGGGGGCTGGATTGTTTTGGAGCCTTCAAGGAATGCCTTTTCCCCTGAAAACCCATCCTCCTTGAAGCTTCTTTGTGTTGTGCCTAATATAAATCCTCTCTGCTGGTCCATTCCTGAAAAGGCCTACATTACCCCTTCTACCACTGCTAATGACCACAGTTTCCCTCTTTTCCCCTTGGGAAAGTTCCCTTTCTTCCTTTCATCCCCACCATTAATCTCTTAAATCTCCCTGGAATCCCCCTTAATTTCCACCCTCACTCCTTATTTCCCCAGATTTTCTCTCTATCTCCCCATTGTTACCCTTATAAGGCTTCAAAATGCATTAAAAGGCTTGAAAAACCTGCTTTGGACCTTATAACAGTCTTAGCCCCTCTTCCCGTTAGCCCCGCGCTCCTTTACCTTCCACAAAATCCTACACCGTAACCATCCACCAGTCTAAATGACACTTATTCCCCCATTCCATATCGGGCACAGTCTCAGCCATAGATCTCGGTCGATCGGATGGCGGTCGTTAAATCCCCAGCGCTCACATATCCCGCGTTCATTCTCCCTTACGGGGCCATCGCCGTCCGTTTTCACGAAGATCTGACGATTCAGAACTTCTCCGCCCAGTGGACCCCGCCGCGCACTGTTCCAAACCCGCCGATTTTCTTCGCACCGCTTCTGCGTAGATGGTGGTTTTCCCCGAGCCCCCAGTGATTCCATTCAGCACTCGCCACCTGTCTTCTGTATGACCCCAAGACCGCCCATCTCCCGTGCATTAACTTTCGACCACAGATGTCGAGCGAAATCGCTGTCAACCGTCAGATCTTGAGCGCCTCATCCAACGGTCGTCATTCGTCTGAGATGCGCGCTACTTAACCCATGTTATGGCCCGCCATCTGTCATCCTCCACCGTTGATCCCGCCACGATCGACGGTCCCGATTTGTTCGCCCGCCGCTGACTTTCCCACCATCTCCCATTTCTGCCACGTCATCTCCACGTGCACCCTCCATAAAGTCTCCCATTCCATTGCATATATTGATTCTTTTTCGCGTTTTTTAACGTTTTCCATGTATATTTTCTCTACGGACCGTCACCATCCAGCAGGGCACGTTCCTCCATTCCTTCTGCAATTTTCTCCTTCGTATCGTCATCTACACGACCTTTCTCTGCCTTCACATCATCCGCCACCCCATTCATGATTTCCTTAACTTGTTTGTGTGTTTTGCAGGTTTTCAAAGAGGCAGAAAACCGCCATGATGCATACGTACCTCTTCAATGGCATGTGGCATAGACAGAGAACCGAGATCGGAGCTGGTACTCCAGCGAAATGTAAAAACGGGTGGTGGAGATATAAATTTCATCAAAGGACAGGTTTTTGAAAATCTGCAACCCCATACAGCGCCATTAAAGCCCAGATCTTGCAAAATTGAAGCATTTATAGAAGCAGCAGAAAGGCCAGCTTATGATTATAGTCTTCAGTACTCAGGACTGAAGATTTGGATCCACAAGACAGTAGTTTGAGAAGCAAAGCAACAGGTTCAAAACCCCGAAAGTCAACTAAAAGTGTAATACACGGTAAAACGTACCACCAGGGTTTTCTACAGCAACAGTATGTTCTTTCTTCAATCAGAGGACAAAGTGCCCATACAGTTTTCATTATTCACCGTGTCCGAGAGAATTTTCCGCCCAGACAGCAGTCCGTCATGGTCAGAAGCATTAGTGACTCAAGTAGGGTAGACCTCAGAGTTTCTTATTGTATTTTTGTTATTCTACCAGTAAGTACCACACAGTACTGCAGTCAGGACACCTAAGCCATACCAGAGATAAATGCAGAGACTTAAAACAGGATGGGTTTCGGCCCTCCATTCATTTTCTGTGTTTAATGTTACATTTAGTGTCCACCTACCTCCTCAGTCGATCTTCTGTTCATCCTCTGCTATAAAACACATAAAGAAATTATTGTAAAGGTTGTTGATGAGATATCAAAGAAATGCAAGCATTTTCCTCTGGAGACAAGTTCTCTGTGTAACATTGTAAGATAGGTTGAGATTTGATGTATTCAGACTGAATGTTCAAGCTGTGGGCAATGATGTACCTGATTGGTGTTGTTTTTAATATGACAAGCATATTTCTTTGGATCCTGATCTAAAGCAGCTGGTGATGTGTTCCTATCTCTGTGTTTGATTTCATTTCGTTCCATTTCTACTGGCTCGCATTAGAAGTTTGGCATAAGATTTACCCTTGATAGGTACCTTATGTTGCTGCTCTCCCAGCCTTTTATGTTTTCTACTATATGTGTATCTGAATGTTGGTTTCAATTGATTTAACCAGTGTAGTGGATGTTGTTGCCTGCTCTCTGATGTATGAAGTAGCGAAACCTATGTTTAGATGTTCTTGTTAGGATCTAGTTGGATGAGTTGAGAACACTGGGAGGTCTAGAACCCTGCCTCTACCTCAGTAGGATATTTCCATCTAAATTAAGCCTTTCTAAGATCCCTTGTATTGCCTCTGATTTTGTCCAAGCAGGTCTGGAGTTAAATGACCTCTGACCTGATCTATAGACATAATTGGATGGTTCTTCTCTTTTCATTTTCAGTTCTTAATGTCCAATCCTAAATATCATCTTCAAGATCCAAATGCTCTAGATAACTAGCCCAACTGAAAGCTTGCACATTGAACACAAGTAAATCCTCTCTTGAATCCATTGCCCAATGGCTTTGATGTTTCTCTGAGTTATATACCTTTTCCTAAATTTCTTCTTGCTCATCCTTGTCTTATATTGGACCCTTCTTTCCTGATTTCCCAACAACCAAACACAAATAATCAAACAAACAACCCTGAGCCTATAACTAGCCTAACATCTTAAAATTTGAGCCTCAAAGACATATATACTTTGACTATCATAGAGAGATCCCTCTCTGGACATGGGAGGGCTAGATCCTAAGGTTTGAAAGTGGTTCTATGTTGTCTCATCTTTTGGTCTTGTCAACCTAGCTAAAACATGGGAACCCCAACAGAAAACACATCGACAAACTCTTTAAATAAGTCAATGTATTTCTTTTTCAGGTTTGCTAGCAAGGACCTAGATAATTTAATCATTTTAGGCTTATCCTTGGTGCCTATGTTGCATTCCTCGACATCAGACTCTGTGTATTCTACTGTGGGTTTCTTTGCTACGTTGTTAAAATCAAACAGGTCTTCTAAAGGTGCTAACCCCTTAGCTATGTTCTTGTCCTTTGACGGCAATACCTCTATGTCTTCATTTTCTGCGTCCTCGTAGTCTCCAGTATGAGTTCCAAAGTTTTTAGTTAACATGTTGATTTTTACGGAACCAGATAGTTTTTCTCCCTCATGGGACTCTTTGTTGAGACAATTTTCATCGGATTTAGAATGTGAATCAGATAACTCAAATTCGTTCCTGCCAAGCAGGAAATCCTCTATCTTCTTGTTGCCCTCAAATACCTGCCAACATTGTTCATTATCTGGCACTGCAGGTCTATATTTTTTTTGAATGATGATCTGTTTATCACCAGGTGATTCTTGACATGAACTACAGCGCAGGCCAGCCCGTTTGCAATTATGTTTTGACTCCTTGGGACAAACACGAGCTCATATTTTGTAAACATGTTAAGGAAATCTATGGCATTATTTTGGTATACCCTTAGTCTTGGATGCTTAATGGAATACTCTCCATTTAGTTGTTTGATGACTAATTCTGAGTCTCCCTAAACAATTATCTTCTTGGCTCCTAGTTCTTTCAATAGACGCAATCCTAGGATGAGAGCCTCATACTCTGCGATGTTGTTAGTGCATTTGAAATCTAGCCTGAAATCATGGCTTTCGAAGTAATTGTTTTCAGTGTCAACCAACCATACCCTAGTTCCTCACTCATTTTAGTGCAAGACCCATTGAAGTTCATGCACCATAAGGGATTGTTTGTAGGGTTAACATCGTTTTCATCCCTATTTCCTTGTTCATCATTATGTTCTATTCTGAGATCCACAACATGTTGTGCTGGGTCTCGTTCCTCGGGATTTTCATGGAGTTGAGCGCGAGGGGTAGTCTGTTGTTTTCCATCTTGGCTTTGTTCACTCTGGTATGTTGTTTTAGCACACTGTTCAACAGTTTCTCTCTCGTTTTCTTCCATATCTATAACTGCCATCATTTCTAGATTAGGGTCCTCTAACTGGTTATCTGAGTCGCTGTCTTCTAGCTCTGACTCATTTGTGGATTCATTATTTTAAAGGATAAACAAATCCAGGTCTGTATGGACAGAGTAAATGGGGGAATTTTCAGGCTTTTCTGAGCTACTGACCATGAATCTCATGTGTGCCTCTCTGTATAGTCTTCTAAGCTGGCTAAAGACATGGATAGTGGCATATGTCCCATCCATCTATATGGTACCTTACAGCTTGGCACCCCATGACCTTGAAAACAACATGCCATACTTAGGAGTCACATCAGCCACCACAACATCCATAACCATGCACTTGGCTGGGATTTGAGTCAAACTCACACAAAGGTCTTTGATTAGGCCAAGGAACTTCACTCTGCTAGAATAAAAAGAATATAAATCCTTGTAAGGTCTTGTTATTTCTAGTCCTAGCCTTTCCATTATTACCCTTGGCATAAGGTTGTGCGAGGCTCCAAAGTCATGCATAGCATTATGCAGAATTTTGTCATGAACATTTAAACTCACATAAAAGTGAGGAACAGGTCCCTCTTGATATATACCTTCAATATTAGGACCAAAAATGATCTCTGGTTGGTCATCATTAAGATTGATTGTATCATTATTATCCTCAATATTTAAAGCCTTCAAAATTTGGGTCCTATATACATTCTGGGCAGCTAACTCAGTCAGGGCAACAAAGATTCTGATCTTTGAAATTTCCCTCTCTAGGCTGAAAGGAATTTGGTTCTTTGAAGAACTTGTCTCAGCCTTACTAGCTGCCAGTCTATCAGCAACATTAGCTTGTTGATTTGTTCTATTCATATTTGAAAAAATGGTCTTAATAGGAGTACTAGCTGAAGTGGTAGTACTACTAATGTCTGCACTCTGTTTTTCATTGTTTTTAGTGCCTTTCTCTCTACCTTTATCAGAATTCACAGCCACTATTTTATCCTTTTGTTTGACAATTTTAGGCCTTGTTGTAGTGCTATTTTGTGAAGATTTGTCAGAGGTTTTGGTGTTGGGAGTTTGTTGAGTGGTTTTGCTTCTAAGGTCATATTATTTTTGAGACTCTATGATGACATTTTCCATGTCTTGAAAATAACTTTCATCATCATCTCTGTTGTCATCGTAAGGTGTATAAAGACCTTGTTTTCTATCATAATGAATCTCAAAGTCATCATTATCTACCCCCAGCATGTTGATATCATCTTCCTCTGTTATCTCATTTTTTTCCTCAACCTCACTTATATAGTTTTGATGAAAGGGAGGAGTGATCTGTTGATCATCTTCCCTAGGTCTATTTGGAGGTTGGTTCCTTCTAAAATTCTGATTCTGGTTTTGGTTTTTGTTTTGAGGAGTAGTTTGGTTTTGACTGGCTTGTGCTCTCTCAAGGATGCTCATTTTCCTCATCATTTCCACCATCATTCTCTCCATTTTTGAGTTGGAAGTAGAGGGTGTAGATTCCTCTCTAAAGGACACTCTCTTTTCATTTTTCATTCTTGCTCTCTTCTCCATCAAGTTTACTTCTACAGCAAGAGCACCTTTTTGCATTTCTTCAAGAGTTGCAGGATCTCTCTCTCTCTCAGCTGATAGGCCATCTCAGGGTCAAACCCTTCAGTAAATTTTTTTAAAGCTAAGCCTTGTGGAGGTTTTATATCTGGGGCAAGTGCATTATATACACTATTAAATCTGGTACAATAAGCTTGTACACTTTCCCCCGTGTCTCTATGGAGGTTCTTGTAATCAGAAAGGACTTGGAGAGGGTTTTTCTTTACTTCCCATTTGTTTAAGAATTTCTGATGGAAGGCTTGGAGATCATTGATACTATGAGGAGTTAAGCCTTTAAACCATTTTCTGACTTCCCCTCCTAAGCTTTGAGCAAATAATCTAAGCTTGACAGAATCATCATCAATTTCATTTTTGTCAAAGTAGTCATTCATCTTATCCATATGTTGTGATGCAGTTGTAGCATTGCTAGCATCATATAATGGAGTTTTGGACTGATAGTCCCACGGAAGATTGACTAATGGTACAGGAAGGGCTAAGGGAGCATACCATGCTACCATGATATGTGGTGGAGGTGGATTTACAAGAGGTGGACTAACAAGAGGGAAAGTGGGTTGGAATGGAGTGGTTTGAATAGTGGATGTAGGGTGAGAAGAAGTGGATGGACCAGGAGTAGATTGTTGAGCTGACCTTGGATGAGAGACACCTAAGTTGTGAAGGAAATTTAAATCAAGAGGTGTTGCTTCTCTGCTACCAGGATGTTCACTTGTTTCAAGAGATGAAAGTGAATACTTAGAATCTAACTCATCTAAATCATCAAGAGACCTAGTTCTAAAGGGATTCACTAAGTCAACTTGTGATTGTGGTAGAGCTGAAAGATTTTCAAGAACTGAATTAGCTCTTAAAGGTGATCCGAAAACAATTGATAATTTAATCCTAGGAGACTTCCTAAGGATAATTTCTGGGTTATCAACTATCTCAGGTGGATCAGGGTCAGGATAGGCTCTAGTGTGAGTCTTTCTAGAAGCCAATATGTTGTGTTTTCTAGACCTAACTAAACAAGAAAAGTGTTAACCAGATATGAAAATCTTTGAGCGGTTTAATTGATCTTTTTCTAAGATAACTTTAATCCTAAAGCCCTCTTACTGAGTTTGAATGGTTTTATAATGATTAGGGTCCTCCCAGTGGAGTCCTAAGGTCTGCAGGGTTGTGGAGTCACCAAGTAGAAGTTTTTAGCTCCTTTGGAGGTAAAAGGTGTTATGGTCCACTACCATGTTTATTGAATATCAATGTGAACTATTTTTGTGTTTTTTGAGTTATTTTTCAGTTGTGTGGTTTTCAATAATGTCCTAGCTTTGTTTCAAAACGTAGCTACAATTATGAGACAAAGACAGTCTACTCTTATGGCTAAGCTAGATGATTTTTCAAGGTTAGATAAAGCGTTATGAGAATCCTAGGGTTTGCCTAATTTGTCACTGATTCAAACAAGTTTCATCATGATTACCATTTCTTGGTAGTGCTTGAAAAGGCTGCTTTTTACTCACTGCACAATTTTCTTGAATCAAGGGTTTTCTGAGGTCTTTAAAGGTATATAGACCCAAAAACACTCAAAGTCCCTAGTGGAGTCGCCATTATGTTGGGGTTCCTATGTTTTGGCCATTGACCAAAACCAAAAGATAGGGAAACATATAACCACTTTGGGATTCAAGGATCTAGCCCTCCTGAATCCAGAGAGGGATCTCTCTATGAATGAGTTTAAATATGTGATCTTTAAAGTCTGAAATGTGATATTAGGCTAGTTATGAAGAGCATGGGTTTGTTTTTTTTGTTTTGGTTGGGCAAAGACATGATGAAGGTGAAGGCAGTTCATAATAAAGGGTGAAGATGTCTGCAAATGAAGGAATGATTTGGCTGATAGAAAGGGAAAAAAATAGCTTTAAACCATTGGGCTATGGAGTCATAGGAGGATTTTAATTGGATAACAAGTTTCAAGAAGGATCGATGGGGCAAGTCACTTATGTCAAAGGATATCTTAAGTTTATTGTATGGAATGAAACAGATAGGAAATGAACACAAATGAAGAACAATGAACAACCTGAGATCAAGTAAGTGCTTTAAAACTATCTTGCTTTGGCATGTACTTAGAGAAAAAAAACACAAAAGTATTCTGAGATCAAGTAAGTTCTTTTAAACTACCCTGAATTGAAGTACTTTCAGTTAAAATTTTTTTTAGAACAATTATAACAGATTAAGACCAGATGAGTGCTTCGAAACCAACCTACTTTCAGCATATTCTAAAGGAAAATGCAAATAATCATCACAAAGAGCAATCTAGATCAGGCAAGTGCTTTGAAACCAAATTTCTTTAATATGCTCTTTCAAGAGAACTTTCAAATGAAGAAAACATAGAAAATAAAGCTTTCAGTAAGAGTAGGGTACTGTTGAGAGTAAGTCCTAGCTCTATGTTTGCTGCTCCTTATCAGAGAAAGTGAATAGAGTGAAAGCATTAAAGAAAATAACAATTGACAGTGAGGAACACATCACCATTAACAGAAATCAGGATCCCATGAATTAGCAACTTGTATTTGATGTTCAAACTAGTTACAATTAGCAAGCCCAGTGGGTCTCTACAACTTCAAACTTCTCATATCAGCTTATGTATCTTCAAATTGCACACAGGGCATCAGTAACTTCAGAGAACTATTACATACAATTAGATGTCCAAAAACCAACATTAGATCATCTTCTACAGAAGTATTTATAGAATAATGAGGAGGTGGGAGGATTTCCCAGGGGTCAAGTATCATTAATTCTGTAATCAATGCAATTACTGGCCTTTGGGAACCAGGAAAGGCATAATGCAGGAATGTAATCATTTCTAATTCTACTTCATAACTCTGTTTCTGCCTTTCGAGGCCTAATGATTGAAAAATATCTGCTTCTGGGCTATTGTTAATCTTTTAAAATAGTTTTTCTGACAATTTAGAGATAAGATCTTTGATTTACATTAATTTTTTAGTTGTCTTTAGGAAAACACCTCTTGTTTTGGTAGTGACTAAAACTTCTTTGATTCCTGTGAGGCTGCAGGTGTCTTTAGGAGCTAGAGAGTGTTCAATGGGCCTCTGCTTATGGCAATGGAGGCTTTCTCTGCTCGATAAATGTCTTCGTCTTTCCCTAAAACACCTCTAATTTACTTGAGATCTGTGTTTTAGGTCTTCAATCTCCTGTTCTGGTGTGTTCTATCTTCGACACTAATACTCTTTGATTGGTGCTTGATTTATTGTGTTTTGTTGGTATGCAGGGCTGCACAGGGGTGATATGGCATCAATGCCTTATGAAACACCGATGAAATGTGAATTTTAAACCCTGTGAATGATTTTCTTTGGTGAATCTAAGGCGGGAGGATCGTCACCCTCTACCTTCGAATTTTCTTAAGATATAGCGGAAAAAACCTTTAAACCCTGCAAAATACGAATTTTTTTTTATAAAATCCTGCATGTATAGGTTTACTGCTTCAAAAGGCACATGGAGTGAGCGTGGCCGTTGGATGGCCTCATCCAACGGTCGAGATTTATTGGAAGGGGTCAAAGGGAAACAGAGGAGGAATTAAATCGGAACCGTCAATCGCGTAGAGATCGACGATCGAGAGCGAAGGCGAAAAGTCAAAGCGGATAAGTAATTTTTGGAAAAATGGAGAAAATGGATTAAAAAAACTTTGTTTCGGCGAAAATGGTTAAAAACGGTGTGTGGGGTTCAGGATGATCATGGGCCATCAAATGAGACCGGCTCACAAGATCAACGTTGGAGATCATATGTCAAAAACCTTATAAAACACACCCGGACTTCAAACCTTTTAAATAAAACCATGCTGAATAATTTTCTCGGGTCTTCATTTGCTGACTGTGCGAAGAACCAATGGAAACCGGTTCCAATCCAATGATGCCATGTGGATGCTGATGTGGTGCTGGGTATCGGGGTGATGGAGTATGGGCCATCGATTTGCGGATCAGATCGATGGTGGAGATTCTTTTATGACTGCACCGTACCTGTGGTTAACTGTCGGGCTTCTTCCAAGCGCGATCACCATCCAATGAGCGGCCTCAGATCGGATGGAACACATCAATATCGCGTCGAGTCCACAGTCAAACTTTAACGTGATGAGCAATGGTTTTCCAATAGTGCCCGAGGCCACGTGTCAGTCGCTGAATGAAATCGCTGCCACACGAAAAAAAACTGTCACCCTCGTAAAAGTGGTGCGATGAATCCCACCTAGTTTTTCTTTTTAATAAAACGATAAAACACATTAAAAACCTGAAAAAACATTTATAATAAAGGTTTAAATTTTGGGGTGGAAAAATATTTGCAATATGGTTCGGCGCCTGTCTGCGGGGCCATGGGTTTATGGAAGATAATATGGCCAGGGGCTTATGCACAGGGCTAATCAGCATCGAGAAATGCGATAAGCACTTGGATGGCTAGCGCTTGGTTCTAGCACCAAGGAGTATGTAGTGGAAACGGTTAAGGACCTAGCTCAAGGGGGCTTGAATCCATAATATAAAAAATGTGATTTTTATGAAGTTTTCAATGCTTTTCAAGGGTTTTGAGAGTTTCGATATAGTTTAAAAAGGAGTTTTAAACTATGCAAGGTGGATTTTTATGAAGGAGGAAATGGAACAAAGGAAAGATAGAGGAATTTTATGAAGAAAGAGGAAGCAAAATGAAGGTTAGTTCTGAGATGGAGGGAGAAGGAAAATGGATTTTTTGCAGCAGTCTTTCTCTTTGAAATCAACAGAATTTTCTGAGCTTTGAAATGGGAACAGTAATGAAAAATTTGAAACAGAGGAGATGATGTCTTCAAGAGGCTTCAAGAGATAACATTGTGCATAAAAACTGTTTCTTGAAGGCTCCAACAATGTTTTGGCCACCTTTTGATAGAACAAATTTTATAGGTGGCCAACAACTCCTACCTATCAAAATGTAGAGATGTTAGTGTGAGGAAAAGAATGAAATTCACAAAAAAATGGGAACAAAATCAACCCAAATTTGATATATTGTATAATAGAATACAATAACGTAAGAAAAAAATGATAAGAAAAATATTCCCCAAGAAGTACCAGTTAGATGAGACCATCTAAGACGTATAAGCAAAAATTTACTAGAATTCAACTGCAAATTAGTTCCTATTAGTTTTTATTATCTGCATGAAATGAGAGAGAAAGGATCCAAAGAAAACATATAAGCCATAATTCACGAATTAGTTCATTAACCTATCACCAATATGAGAGAACACATACACCCATAATAAAGATACTAGATAGCGACTACCAATACCATGAAAACACATGAGAATCAATGCAAAGAGTGAAAAAATTCTTATTATTCATGTTGAAAACTCAACGTGCTCCACAAACCCACTAAAACCAAATAGTTAAATGTATTCTCAAACCATCTTCAAGAAAAATACCTAGCCTCGGCACAACTCACCTTACTATTTTCCAAGAGTTGGTGCTTATAGCTCCCTAAGCACAAAATAGCTATCTAATTGCTAACCAAGCTCAAGTGATAAAATTCCTCTCTAAATGAGGCATGATGTTGTATTTATACAAATGGGTAGATGTATTTTCACCTTCACCATGACCTCTTGTATTCCTTATGACCTTTTATATTCCTTGTAGTCAGAGTTTCACTTTGTAGTCACAATCACCCTTTGTAGTCGCAATCACACATGTAGTCATAGTCACCCTTTATAGTCACAATCACATTTTTTAATGGTAATAGTGTTTTGTATTCGAAGTCGTACTTTGTAATTGCAGTGCCACTTTGTAGTCATAATCACACTTTGTAGTTTAAATCACACTTTTTAGTCATAGTAGCACTTTGTAGTCGCAGTCACACTTTGTAATGGTAATCTCACTTTCTAGTCATAGTCACAATTGAAAATGGAAATGGGACTTTGTAGTTGTAGTCTTGATTTGTGTTCAAAATCACACATTTTATTCACATTCACCATTTGTAGTCATTGTGGCCCTTTGTAGTTGCAGTAGAACTTTGTAGTGAAAGTCATAGTTGAGGATTGTGATTCCATTTAGTCGCATATGACAAGTCTAGCATGCGCTTCTAGAGTGTGATGAGGGGAATGACAAGTCACAAGTCACATTTGTAAGAGGAATTGAATAAAACACTATTCACTAAAGTTTTGACTTACGAATTGAGGAGTTAGCTCTATGGTCTTGGTCGCAAGTCACAAGTTAGGATTTAAGAGGCTAGTGGATAAGTCATTAGGGACTATTTTTTCGATTTGTGAAATAAGAGTTAGCTTTATAGTCTTGGTTAGAAGTCATTAGTCGGGATTTTAGAGGCTATTGGATAAGTTATTAGGAACTATACTTTAGACTTATGACTTGGGAGATGATATTTATATTCTAAGTTGCAAATCAAAACTCCAGAGGATAGGCATGGAGTGGTGAAAATTGTGATTGTGACTTGAAACAAGGACAAGAGGCATAAGAATTCAAGCCTTATAGCTAGACTACAAATATGCAATTCCATCAGAGTAGAGTCAAAGGAGAAGTAAAATATCTAGGAGATCATAGGTAGGCAAGCTTGAGAAAATTTCAAGTGGAGGGGAGTCCAAACTCATTTTCACATAAAACATTAGAAACTCATTTCCACTTGTCAAATCAAATACCGATGAATAAAAGTTGATCTTTGCAAAAACATGACATCATTGACTCATTGGTGTATCATGATGTTTCTTCTAATCCCACTGAACTAATAGTATATTCTTCCCATTACGAGTTTCTTTAAGAGGTAGTAAACCTCCTAGTTTGATTGCCGCCTCATCCAAACTTTGAACCTATAAAAGGAATAGATAGCCTTGAAAACATATTCTTAGACATACAATAACCTTCACCTATATAAACCTAAAATGGAGGAAGAGGTTTGATAAATATTTCAGTTGATTTATTGCAAATGTCATAAACCTTAATAATAAGAATGAATCAATACAGGCAACCATTAGAAATGTGACTCATTAAATTATACACAACTGTAGCTTCAAATAATAATTAGGTCACCCCCTGATGCAGGTGCATAATTTAGAATGCAAGGTGGCTCATCCTCAGCGCGGCACATGGCCACGCACGGGGATCGGCCGGCAGGCATTAAAGCCTCCAGCTACTCGCCTCAAGCAATCAAAGCTCGCCTTGCCTCTCGCTTTAATGAATTTCTGGTCCACCAGCCCAAGAGTTACTTCATGGCGCTTCTCCCCTCTCCACTGTCATTCGGCCCCTGCAATTTAAGCCTCTCGGCTCTATCTGCTCCATGCTCTTTTGAGCCCTTCAAGATCCTCTACGACTTGCATTTGCAGTTGTTTGTGTTGTCTCTTCACACCAATCACCCCTTTGTTGCATCGTCTCTACACACCAGCCACCCCAACTCCTCGCCGCCCCTTCAAGCCATCCCTCTGCCTCTCACCTAGCTCACGCTCATTCCTACTCAAGCATGTTGCAAAGGCATAGAATGAGGTGCTGTGGAGATTGGGGCAGGGGCCAGTCCTCAAGCGAGCCAATTTCACTCCACAAATATAGTCGCACCCCTCCTCTCGAGGAAAATTCATCCTAGTTTCACTACGGCTGCACTCTGGAACGCCCTTGGGTCATCACCACCATCATTGTGACTTTTCAGGAGTTTCCATCGAGCTCTGGCTCAAGAAATTGGCTCAAAAAATCAACAATTTTACTTGCTCACCCTCAGCATTCTCAGAAGTCAGAAGCACTTCTAGTCAAACCAGAAGACCACTCCTCCAGCAGTGAAGGAAGTGGAAGTGGCAACCCAGTTCGCTCGAAGGACGAAAGGAGGGATGGAAGAGGCAGCCTGGTGCGCACCGCCACCACACCGGAGCCCAATGCGCAACATTCAAATCAAGACGAGGATTCTTTAGAATAATATAGGTGTCTAATTGTTGAAGAGCCTCCACCTCAACCTCATGAAAAGTAGTATGACATGTAGCGACAGTTTTGAGAGGTTAACTCTCTCTATGTTGTTTTATTTTTCAGATAGCATGATTTTTCTGAACCATGTGATAAACGTTTGCTCCTATTTTGATAATGCTAGTTTCCCTACTCAGGGAAAAAATTTATGTACTGATTTCCACATCTGGGATGGTCACATTCCAGTTTTTTTGAACTCTTATCCCTCTGGAATTGGTTAGCATAACAATTCTAGGAGCAAGATTTGAACTGTAAATTATGTGAAAATTAATATAATAGTCTTAATTAGAAAAATAAATAAAAAATTAGGTCATTATAGGGCTTAAACCACAAGGGTAGCATTAAAACCTTGCAAAGCAAAGGAGGGACCAAAAATTTAGGTATATTTGACAAAAATTTTGGGGGGTGTTGTAGTGGCTTCAACAATTGGAAAACCACTAGTAGGATATAATATCTTCTCCTTAGTCCCTTCAACAGATAGAGTCTCATTGATTATTTCAAGGAAGTATTGAACTAGGTACTATGGGTACCACATTTGAGTTACCTAATCATTTACAATTGTACCATTCATCTATCCTACAGGAAGGTCTTATTAGTCCTTAGATATTAAACCAAGATTTCACGTTGTAAGTCTTTGAAAATGATGTAGATAAAATGATAGAGGGATTATTATATTCATAACTTGAAGTGAGTTTCTGGTGTTTCTTTGTTTCCAGCAAGAGCCCATAGCCTAAGCAGAGTCACTCAAGAAATCAAAAGAATTTATTCACTGCCAGTGAGTGCCCCTAGCCTTGATGAAGTTATTTGCATCACCTCTCTATGTAGGAACCCTTTCTCATGCCTTTACCCTGTATTTGATATTTATTTTCTATTTTTTCATGCACATTGGAATCATTTATTAAAGCATTCATTGCACCATGGTAGATGAGGGATCCAAACTTATTTTATGGGAAAGTTATTTTTTTATATTTTTTTTTGTAGAAACTAAAATATTTTCTAACTTAGTTTTCCCCTCGTGTCATATTTACATATCATGCCTCTAACTGACAGGTGAACAATGAAAGCACAAAATAAAAGGCGTTCAAGACTAGACTGAAAATAGAGTTTAGATTACACATATAGGCCCTATGAAGTGATTAGATTTGCATAGGGCACCTAATCATATTTTCTGTGTTAACAGATCATAATCATTTAAAAGGTATTCAGGATATGGTTTCAATATCAGGGTCTACAATATATTTCCTCTTGGAGTGACCCCAACAACCTCACACAACCATTGAATTGGGTTTAACATTAGACAAGGTGGGTAAGAAAACATTTTATAGGGTTTTATTTAAATATAGGCTTGGAGTAGCATGAATCAATGCAAATAAAAAAAGATAAATGAAAAAGGTAAGTGAAGCATGCAATGAAAAACTAAATGCATCTAAAAAGAGAAATACAAGAAAAGAAAATTGCCTAAGAATCAAATTATCCACGTAACAGATACTAAAATAAATGTTATATGAAAGAGTAATGAAATATAATTCAAACAACCACTAAATTCAAAAAAATGAAATAAAATTAATTAAATGGACATGAACATAATGTAATCATGAAACGAACTATGAAATCAAATGTGTTCATAACTATTCTAACAAGCAAACAATTGCAAGTGAACCCAAACCCTAATATAATTGAATAGGAGATCATGATTATGTGAAATCAAACTTCCAGTGAAGCCACGGGAGTTTCCCCCGACACAAATATGTCTATGATTAACACCAATATGAAATAATGTGCGAAAACAAAGATGTTTCCCTATGTAACTTTCAAAAAATATAGGTGGTCGCAACTACTGGAAAAAGAACTTTCCAGGAAAGATCCCTCTAGCCAAGCCAAAATCCTATCTTGATAAATAGAATGATACACATTAAAACTGATCATAAACATGCATCCATTTACACTTTCATTCATACTGAGTGTAAGAAAAATAACAGGTTTCTTATCTGCAGAATCATTTTCTTGAAAATATTGTTCTAGAAAATCCATAATTACATCTTCATATTTAAAATGATCAAACTGAAAACCTTGTAACTATTTGAAAGATGAGAATTCATTTGATGGGAATCTAGTGATGAAACCCTAATCTAATCTCATTCAGGGAACTTTTCAATAACACGAGGACCTGAAATAACCATCAACAAGAGCTAAAGTGCCTCACCGTCCTGACAAACCTTTGAACCTTCAAACGATGGATCATCAAATTTTAGTGGCTTGGTGAAATCAACATATGTAGACAGATAAATATTATCATATATATTAGTGGTATCATGATTAACTGGATGAAAATTTTTAAGGCCATTTTGTTATCAAAATTTTCATTTAATACATATGATTATTCATTTCTTCAAAGTGAAGATGAACCAACTGAATATTTTTCATGAGTGGTTTGGGTCATAAAATATTCATATTCACATGCTAAGATTGTAAATTAGAAGAAATATGGGTTGATAATTCATTGGTTTCCTCTTCCAAATATAAGAGATCATTACATTGCATCTAGTTACAAGTTAGTCCAGTAAAATGGGAGTTTGGGAGATTAAAAATGATTGCTAGTATAGAAAATTCAATAGACAATTTAGGATACAATGCTTAGTGAGAACAAGATGAAAGAAGATTAAAATATTATTTTGGAGAAGTATGCAGAAAATCAGATTCAATACTCATATTTTTCATATTAACATCAACTTGAGTAATAAAACCATCAGTACACAAGTTATTCTTCACAAAATTATTTGAATTCCCACTATCACCCAAGAGAATTCCTTAGGAAAAATAAAAAATACTCAAGTCCACAAGAGGAAGAATGTCTTTTATAATGATAAGATATATTTCCACAAAATACTTCTCAAGTGTAGCCACAATTTGATCTTCATATATAGAATGATGAACAGTGAAAACCCTAGAATCCTCATATATCTGTGCATTCCTTCACATTATTCTTCATATTGAGCACACAAGAAATGACAGGTTGATTGTTTATATAATATTTTAGAAAAAAAAACAATTTTCCAACTAATGTGTAGTTCTAACTTGATAATAAAAAGGGCAGGCCATGAAACCTTTTACATCTTTCAAAGATATGCATTCAAACCCTAAATTTAGGATAAGAGACATGAAAGGTTTTTTTCTTGAAGAATGATTAAGCAAAAAATATTCTTCCATCCTATCAGTGACTCTATCTCGACATTTAAGAAGAATAACTTGAAAAAGTTGAAAGTCTTTCAAAATTGAGCTTGCATCCAGTGAGATAGTGCTGAGAAAATAATCTTGCGAGAAAAAAATAATATGACCCAGTTCAAGTATCTTATTAGGATAATAAGAACCGCACATAACCATCAACGATAGTTCAAGTGCCTCTCTCTCCTGATAAGTCCCCGAACCTTTAAATTTTGAATGATCAAATTTTGAGGGCTTAGTCATATCATCAATGATATGTAGATGGTCATCATTAACAAGATAATTTTTAATAGGATGGCAGTCGTTATAGTCATTGGTTATATTATATTTTTAAATATCACCCAGATAATTCAATATGTAATATTCTCTCGGTCTCATAAATGAATATTTATTAATCAGAAGGATTTCATGAACAACCTGAACTAAAGAGTTAGCTTCTCCAAATGATGGATATTGCAAACAAAAATAAAGATGTGTAATTTTTCAATTTTTTTCCTCTTCCAAAGATGTGTAATTTTTCAATTTTTTTCCTCTTCCAAAGATGAAAACTTAATTCCTTGGGTTTTCTCAAGATCCATGTTGATAGAATAAGGGTATGAAACCTTTAAATCATTTTCAATGGTAATTTATTTAATAGACAAGTCAGGACACCATGAGTAGTGAGTTGAGGAAGAAGAATCGTAGATTCCCATTATAAATTCCTCTATAATCATATCTAATTCCAAATCTAGATTTTCACATCCACATCCTCTTGAGAATTTTATATATAAGCAAGTGTATATGGACATCCATCATCGGATATATAAAAAATGCCATTGTTATCAAAGCCACTAGTTTGATTAAGCATTTTGACTTCGCTAGAATGATCACTAGAAATGTGAGATTATTCATTGACCATAGGAGAGCCATTAATTGGAGGCTTTTCATAAATTACAAGATGATGAGTCGGGGAATCATCATCTTGACATTTGTAGGATTGGAGATTAGAAGACAAGTGAGAAGTGTTTTCATTATTTTCTTCCTCTACGTGTAAAACATTGCTACCTTGTATCTAGTCATTATCTACCATAACAAACTAATAATCAAGGGCATTTAAAGTGATTTTTGGTCTAGTATATCATCAAGAAAATAAAGGTACACAGATTTATGAGTTTTGGATGAAAGAGGATGAAAATAACCCCTTGAATAAAAAACACCTCCAATCAAATCCAATTCAAGATTTAGATTATTCGCATTCATGTCATTTCGAGGAATCAACTGATCAACATCCACATTATGCTCCATGAAATTATCTAAAAATTCAATGTCATTTTGGAAAATGTCTTGGTCATTGCAAGCATGTAATGGTGGCAGAAAACTATGAAGATATTCATGAATGGATTGTACAAGACGTTCACTGGGATTATGTTGAATCTTAACAATAGGGAGAGGTGGTTTACCAATTTGATTTTCATTTTTCCTTACTTTGGAGAAATTTATAATGGCTTGTTCTATAGAAAATTTATGCTACTTTTCATGAAAAATATCTTCATTACCTAAATTATTGGTAACACAAATTTTGTTATTAGAAAAATAAATAATTTCATTGGGTAGTAAAGTTGAAGGTAGACGAGGGATATTAAAGGTGGTAACTTACTCCCTTGAGGATTGAGACTTTTTTAGACACACAAAAGTTGGCATAAGAAAATTAGGGAAATAATTTGGTTGATTTTTAACTTGAAGATTACCAAAATCATTGGATGAATTATTATCAACATTTATTTCAGATTGAAATTGTTGCAAGGAAAGGTAAACAAATTTCCAAAAAATTATCCAAATAAATCCAGTCCACATCTCTCTTAGGGAATTGATAAAAAAGACGGATAAATCTATCAACAAAATATTTGAATGATTCATGTAGTTTCACTCTAATCCCACTGATATTAGTAAACAAACTTTGGCAATCATACTTTTCAAAAGCATGATGAATCTCCATAAAAATTTGTTCAAAATAATGGATAGACGCAACTAGTGAGGCTCTGCACCATTTCTTGAGGTGAATTTCAAGTGCAAGGGTTAAAAGTACGCAAGAAACATCTTCAAAATTCACATTAGTAGAAAGACAAGATTGAATAAACTGAAACATATGTTCTAATACATATATTTCACCCTTTCCATTAAAATTATTCTACAACAAGCGATGAACTATTTCTATTGGAATTGAAAGAATTAGTATTTAATAACAATAACCCAAGATAAATATTTGGAATGGATCCATTTCAAGATATAATGTTTATATATAGTCTCTAAGGCTTAGCTTTTTATCTTTCCCTCCTTTTAGCAACAAGTATGTTGATGGGGAAAAATGTCCCTCCAACATTTAAGGGGGTCTCCTTGGTGTAAATTCCTAATTATACCTCACATCATTTGGGATAGGAGCCCCATATGATATGTGGGCCCAACTACCACCATGATAATTTCACTCCTAGATGTCAAAATTCAAAGATGTTAGTGTGAGGAAAAGAATGAAATTCCCTGAAAATGGGAATAAAATATGTCCACAATTGATAGCTTGCATAATAAAATATGAGAATGTAACAACATAATGATAAGAAAAACATGGACCAAGAGGAATTGGTTAGTTGAGACCATCTAATACATACAAGCAAGAAATTACTAGAAGTCAATTGCAAATTAGTTCATAGCTAGTCACTAGTATTTACATGGAATGAGAGAGCAATGATCTAGAGCAAGAATATAAGCCATGATTCATGAATTAGTTCATTAACCTATAACCAATACGAGAGCACACATACACCCATAATAAAGATACTAGAAAGACATTACTAATACCATGAAAATGCATGGGAATTGATACAAGGAGAGAAAATATTCTCATTATTTATGCTAAAAACTCAATTACATGCTCCACAAACCCACCAAAATTCAGTAGTGGAATGTAAGTTGCTGACACCACCTTCAAGACAAAACCCTAGCCTCATCACAACTCACCCTAATATCTTCCAAGAGTTAAGTGCTTCTATCTCCATAAGCAAAAAATAGTTATCTAATTGATAACCAAGCTCAAGTGCTAAAATTACTCTCTAAATGAGGCATGATGGTATATTTATATAAATGGGGAGATGGATTTTCACCTTCCCTATGACCTTTCATATTCCTTGTAGTCATAGTCACACTTTTTAGTCATAGTCACCCTTGGTAGTCATAGTCACCCTTTGTATTCAAAGTCACACTTTGTAGTCATAGTCACCCGTTGTAGTCACAGTCACACTTTGTAATGGAAGTGGGATTTTATAGTTGTGGTTGCACTTTGTAATGGTAGTGGCACTTTTTAGTCATAGTTGCAAGTTTTTAGTCACAATCACACTTTGTAGTTACAATTTCACTTTGTAGTCGCAATCCCACTTTGTAATGGAAATGGCACTTCATAGTCACAATCGCACTTTGTAGTTATAGTTGCAAGTTTTTAGTCACAATCACACTTTGTAGTTGCAATTGCACTTTGTAGTTGCAGTCCCACTTTGTAATGGAAAAGGAACTTCATAGTCACAATCGTACTTTGTAATGGTAGTGGAAATGTGTAGTTGTAGTGGCACTTTTTAGTCACTATTTCATTTTGTATTCATAGTCGCCCTTTCTAGAAACATTGTCCCTTTGTAGTCATATTTTCACTTTTTAGTCATAGTCACACTTTGTAGTGAAAGTCTCAATGGAGAATTGCGACGGGATTTGGTCGCATGTCAGAAATCTATGTCACGCTTCCCAAGTGCGATGAGGGGCATGAGTAGTCATAAGTCGCATTTCTAAGAGGCAGTGAATGAGAAACTATTCAATAAAGTTGAAACTTGTGACTTGAGGAGTTGACTCTATGGTCTTGGTCTTGGTTGCAAGTCAAGATTCTAGAGGCCAATGGACAAGTCATTATGAAATGTTTTTTCAATTTGGGACTTAGGAGTTAACTCTGTAGTCTTGGTCACATTTCACTAATCGGGATTCCAAAGGCCAATGGATAATTTATTAGGAACTAGACTTGTGACTTGCGACTTGGGAGATTATCTTTATAATCTAAGTCACAAATCACAACTCCATAGGATAGGAATAGCATAGAAAATTGTGATTGCGACTTGTGACAAGGAAAAGAAGAACAAACCTTTTGAGTATTATAGCTATACTACAAATTTGTGATGCAATCAAAATGGAGTCAAAGGAGAAGTAAAATATTTAGGAGATCACAGGGAAGGAATATGGAGAAAATTTCAAGTGGAGGGGACATTCAATGTCACATGTAACATCACAGACTCATTTCATCCTATAAACTCAAGTACTAATGAAGCCAAGTTGTTCTATGTAGCAAAGTTCCATCATTGAATCATTAATGGTTCATTGTGTATCTTCTAATCCCACTGACCTAATAGTATATGTTTCCCATTAAGAGCTACTTCAAGTGGTAGTAAGTTTCTTGGTGGATTGCAGCATCATCCAAACCCTACACATACAAAAGGCACACATAAGTATATTATCGACAACTTCTTAGAAAAATAATTGTTGGGAAAAATACTGAGAGGGGGGGGGGGGGGGGGTGAATCAATATTTAGAGCTTATTATATAAATTCAACTTTTTCTTTGAGTATATTTCCATATGTAGTTTTTATGAATGAAACTAGCCTATGCACGCGGAAATGCAGAAGGAAACTAGCGTATACTGATTTAACTCTCCAGAATTAGAGACAACTCACAGAAGCAATATTATAAATAGATTTATCAGTTATGTATCAGGTTATGAGCAATAATCAACAGAATAAAGCATCACACACATGAACACCAATATTTAAGGTGGAAACCCAATTCGGGAGAAAACCACTGCTGCTGTCATCTCTATTTTCAATCTTTATTATATAGAAAACTTTTTACAACGTTGTACTGATGCAGACTTTCACCAGTACGCAGGCTTCTACCTGCAGAATGCTGCAACCTTCTCTTATTTTCCAGCTGCAAATGGAAGGGAGCTCCAACCCCTTAATCTCGTTTACCACCCTCTCCTGAAAGGGAGCTTCGACCCCCTGATTTCAACACCAACTTCTACTGGCAGAAAGCTTCTACTTCAACCCTCAGACCCACTGCAAACCATGTTTCATCAATTTTCATACTAGATCAAAAAGCTTCAACACAACCCTTCACTTAACATCAACAAACATACTTTTCCCAATACTTCAAACAGAACAGTGAGACCACTGTAACCAGAATATCAGAAATAACCCAAACTTCAAAATAGATATGCAGATACAAGCTCAACCCTGAACATTCATTAATTCAAATAGCATATGCTACTTTTCTTCACTGAAGCCGTGTATATACGTGCTTTCCTGCACACCAACCCGTGTATACTTCTGTGTATTTTATTCTTCAGAAACCCTAACTTCCATACGCGTTTTTCATGAAGAGATCTCGCGTATATACGCGCTTTTTCTGAAACCAACTAGTGTATAAATCTGTAAAAAATAAATTTTGTGGAACATACTAGATCTATAAAACTTACCTAGATTTGTTCACTTTCTTCGGCAGACTTGCGCCAGTCCTTCATGCTTTCTTCATTCGATCAAACCAAAGATTCATCATCATCAGATCTAGAGATCTTGAACCATCATTATATCCATGGGTGCATCATAGATTCAAATCTATCAATTAAGAACATATTTCATTCATGCAGATATTATTTAGAGAAATTTATTCATCAACAACCCTTACACATGCACACCTTGCACTATGAATTTCTTCTCCTTAAATAGATTTAGCTTTTACCAATACCATGAGTCAAAACCACACAAATTCCGATGGTATTCTTGGATGGAATCAAATAAACCATACAACGCTCAATACTGTGTGTGCCAAAACCATGGTAATGCCCCTTGGTATTATAAATTTGGAGTGCAAAAGGGCATACGCGACTTGGGATGTACTTATCCACCTGTATACGTGACTTGGCCTTTACAAACTCGCGTATACATTGTGACATATTATATTTATCATTTCTCCAGCACTTACTGGAATTATTTTCTCTGTCACATCTGTAGATACATCATTCTTACATCTTTAACACATAGGTTGCTATCCAAAGACAACTTCATCAAGTAGGTTTCCATCAAGGACAACACATTGCATCAAATTTCCAACAATCTCCCCCTTTGGACTTGATGGCAACCATGATGGTGTTTGATCACCGAAAGAGATAGATACATTGAATATAACCATTATTCAAACACCCATTATTCAAACACCATGATATTCTCCCCCTTTGACATCAAGGGCAAAGGGCGGATCAAAACCAAAACAAGGTTTTTCTTCTCTTGTAGAAAGAAGAGCTCTATAGATCTGATGTGTACTGAAGTGACCATGCTCCCCCTGAGTTCACGTTGAATCGTCAAACATATTTTTTTAATGAAGTACATGACCTTATGACCTTTCCTATCACCAAGGACTCATACTTACACCAATGATCCAACCAAGTGGATTTACATATGTAACTCAACTCCCAACCAAGTGGGTTTACACATTTGAACAAGTCCTTACATGAATGAATATTACAATTTATATCATAGGTCTCAAAATAACCTTTTCATCAAATTACAAATATGACTTTTTATAACCAATATCAAAAGGACCTCAAGAGATAGATCATATTTCAGAACCATCATAATGCCAACAATTTATTACTCTCAGCAAGGCTAATGCTCCCCCTGAAACTGTGCATCCAGCACTGCAGCTGTGCTGAAGAATGCTGAACCAGAATAAAAAAAATTGTCAGAAAACACCCATACGCAGTTTTCTGTGTATAAACTCGCGTATATACGCAACTGTCCTTCAGAAAATCCGTGTATCCAATTTAATCTTCTGTTTTTTAAGTAGATCTGATCTTCTGCATGGCATAGACTACTCCCAGCTTCTTTTTGAGGTATTCGAACGCTTCCCTCGGTAAAGGTTTGGTAAATATATCAGCATCTTTTTCTTTGGAGGGAACATACTCCAACTTCACCTTTTGTTCAAGCACTTGTTCACGTAAGAAGTTATACTTGATGGGAATGTGCTTGGTCTTGGAATGCATAATAGGATTCTTTGAGATACTGATGGAACTTGTATTATCACACATAAGGGAAATATGAAGTGAACATTTGATTTGAATGTCTTGTAAGGTTTGCATCATCCAAATAAGTTGAGTGCAACATGATGCGGCAGCCACATATTCTGCTTCTGATGTAGATAAGGCAATAGAACTTTGCTTCTTGCTGAACCAAGATACTAGCCGGGGCCCCATATAGAATGCATCACCACTAGTGCTTTTGTGATCATCAACATTTCCAGCCCAATCTGCATCAGTGTAATCATGGAGAGTAAGATCAGCATTCTTTGGATACCATAGTCCAAAGTCTTGAGTTCCTTGTAGATATTTGAATATTCTTTTCACAGCCTGAAGATGAGACTCTTTTGGATTAGCTTGGAATTGTCCAACAATCCCAACGGCATGCATAATGTCTGGTCTTGTCCCAATGAGATAAAGTAGACTTCCTATCATAGATCTGTATTCTGGTTGATTCACCATAGGGGAATCATCATTAGAACTGAGATTACATCCGGTTATCATTGGTGTACTTACAGGTTTGCAATCTTCCAAGCCATACTTCTTCAAGATTTTCTTAAGATATTTTTCTTGTGATAAGAATATGCCATCTGTTGCTTGTTGCACTTGTAAGCCAAGAAAGAATGTTAGTTCCCCAAGTAAAGACATTTCAAATTCTTGCTGCATAGTAGAAGCAAATTTCTAACTCATAAACTCTTCATTACTTCCAAAAATGATATCATCAACATATACAACCACAATCAATAGTTTATCATTTTTAGTTTTAGTGTATAAGTTGCTATCAGCAGACCCCATTGAAAACCCTTGTTGATGAAGATATTTGTCAAGACGATAATACCATGCCCTTGGAGCTTATTTGAGACCATATAGAGCCTTTTTAAGTTTATAAACAAGTTTTTCATCATTTCCCAAAATGAATCCTTTTGGTTGTTCTATATAAACTTCTTCTTCTAGATCACCATTGAGAAAAGCAGATTTAACATCCATTTGATCAACTTTAATTTGTTGGAAGTTTGAAAAAGCAAGAAACATTCTTATGGCTTCAAGTCTAGCTACAGGAGCAAACGTTTCTTCAAAGTCTATACCTTCTTGTTGAGAATACCCCTTGCAAACAATTCTAGCTTTATTTCTTATAGCATCCCCATTCTCATTTAACTTGTTTTTGAATATCCATTTAGTTCCAATGACATTTTTGTCATGAGGTCTTGGTACTAATTCCCAAGTGTGATTCTTTTCAATTTGATCAAGTTCTTCATTCATGGCTTGAATCCAACATTCATCTTTGCTAGCTTGATTGACATTTTGCGGTTCAATAGTAGATATAAATGCCAGATAGCTAGAAGATCCCACAAGAGTCCTTCTTGTTTGTACACCTGATCCCTTTTCTCCCAAAATTTGAGATTCTGGATGATTCTTTTGAACATATCTGGATGGAGCTTTTTCAGATAATTCATCTTCGGGTTCTTCATTGGGTTCACTGTCAATATCATTTCTATTTGATGTAGAAGGATATATTTCATCATCGTCTTCATCTGTTATTTGTTTTTCTTCTTTTGGAGCTGCAGGAGACTCATCAATAACAACATCAATACATTCAACAATCTTCCGAAGTATTTTATTGTAACATTTATATGCTCTACTCCTAGAGGAGTAACCAAGAAGTATTCCTTCATCTTCTCTGGGTTCAAACTTGCCAAGTTTTTTATCATTATTTTTGATAAAGCATTTGCTTCCAAAAACTCTAAAATGCTTCACAGTGGGAGGATTACCATACTAGAGTTCATATGGAGTTTTATCACTATTTATACGAACATGTTCCTTGTTAAGAATATTTACCACTGTATGTGTTGCTTCTCCCCAAAATGTGTCAGGTGTTTCGGAATCATCAAGCATAGCTCTAGCCATTTGTTGAATTGTTCTATTCACTCTTTCTGCTACGCCATTTTGTTGTGGAGTGCTAGCTACAGAAAACTGTATTTTTATGCCATGTTGTTCACAAAATTCAAGGAATTCATCTGATGTATATTCTCCTCCTGGATCAGATCTAAGACACTTGATTTTTAGATCTGCTTCATTTTCAACCAGTGCTTTGAAGACCTGAAATTTCTCAAATGCTTCATCTTTTTTTTTTAAGCAACCTAATCCAACACATTCTAGAGAAATCATCAATAAATAAGATATAGTATTGTTCACCACGCGGTGAATTTTTCCTCACAGGTCCACATATATCAGTATGAATAAGTTCAAGAGGCTTACTTGATGATCCTTCCTTGGCATTAAAACTGTAATCTAGTTTTCTTACCAAAATGGCAAGATTTGCATATGATATTTTCGGGTAGAGTAATATTGGGAAGATCATGAATAAATTTAAGTCTGCTTGATTTGTTGATCTGAGAGAAGCTCAGATGCCCCAACCTTCTATGCCATAGCCAGTTTTCTGAAAATTTACTCAAGTAACATTGATCTTTGTAGTTCTTCAATACATACAGGTTGCCTGGAGTTCTTTTTCCTTTTATGATTGTTTTACCTGTATCAAGATCATGTACCACATATTCTTTTGAACTAAAGACAACTTCAGTTCCTTGATCACACATTTGACTTACAGTTAACAAGTTATGCTTTAATCCATCCACATACATGAAATTATTAGCTTTCACCTTTTATTTTAGAAAAATAGACCATTTTCCCTTAATGACTGCAAGAGTATCATTTTCAAATGTAACATTATTTTCCTTTTCTAGAGCACTATATGCAAGAAGTTTGTTTTTGTCACCTGTCATGTGTCTTGAGCATCCACTATCAATGTACCATTTATTTTCTTCACCTTCTGCAAATAACGCTATGCCACAATTTTCAACCTGTAAATCCTTCTTTTTCCATACTTTAGAGCTTGAAGGAAAATGTTCTTTTGGCTAAACTTTTCTCCTGCATTAAGATTCTTCATGGCCAAAGTTATTGCAATAAGAACATTCAACTTCATTTTGAAGAGGAGAAAAGTTGTTATAGGTATTCTTCTTTGTTTCAATATCAATCCTTTTATTTCTTACTTCTCTTGTCATGATGGTTTTATATGCAACACATTGAACAACTTTATGACCAAAATTGTGACATGAGAAACATTGTCCATTGAAGAAGAAATTTCTGCGATCATGAAATCTTCTACTTTAATTTACCTGTTGATTGGTGTTTCTTTGAAATATATTCCTGTTAGTGTTCTTTGAATTGAGATGATCATGCTTTACCTGTAAAGATTCCTTATTCCCTTGCTGAGTGTCAGAATGTTGTATACCATCTGTAGCTGCTTTTAGATAATTTGGTGCTGAAGCCTGAGAAGATTCTCCAATATATCCAAGACCTGTCTTTATAAGAGGAGAACGTTGTACCTTGATAATTTGATCTAAGGTTTCAGATCCTTTAGCAAATCTAAGATTCAGAGTCTTTACTTTCTCAAGTTATTTTCTTTGACTTACTACTTCATACTCTAATTTCTCATTGTGTTTCTCCTTTTCTTCAAGCTAATTTTTCAGAGTCTCTATGGTTATTTTACTTTCTTCTAAGCATATTTTGAGTTGATTGTTTTCATCAAGAAAATCATTGTCCTCTAGAGCATCCACAAAAGTATCCTTTTCTTCTCTAGATTCTATTTCAAATGCCATGAGAATTCTAAGATCTTGTTCACATTCTTCCTCACTATCAAATAACCCATCACTGTCTTCATGAGTATAGTAAATTTTTCTAGTGCTAAACCGATTCTCATTCCTTCTTGCTACTTCCTTCCCTTTTTCATGTGTTTCTTTATGAGGACACTTAGCAGCATCATGACCAACTCTACCACAATTAAAACATTTGAAAGGAAGCTTACCTCTGAACCGTCCTGTGCCAAGTTGAAGTTTCTTTACAAAATTTACCTCATCTTCTTCTGAGATATATCCTGATCCTTCTATTTTTTGTACTTCTTTCCCTTTTGTAGAAGCTCTAAAGACTGCTTATTTGACTTTAGATGGTCCTCCTCTTCTCATTTCATATGCAGTTAGTATGCCATGAAGTTGCACCACAATAAGATTTTGAAGATCCTGTTTTTCTTCAAGAGAAGAAACTTTTGACTCAAATTTTGCCGTTAGTGATCTTAAAATTTTCTCAACCAAAGTAGATTCAGATATTGTTTCTCCTAGATTTATCATATGATTTACAATATCATCAAGACGTAAAAAGAAATTGGAAATTCTCTCCTCATTATCCATTTTTAGATTCTCATATTGAATTTTGAGAGTTTGGAATTTAGCACTTTTTACCTTTGCATCACCTTCATAACTTAGAATGATTTTGTCCCATATTTCCTTTGCTGTATTCAACTGCATGACTTTGACAAATTTTGATTTAGTTAGACTTCCCAATAGAGCATTGACCACCTTTGCATTTGTTTCATAATTCTTTCTTTCTGTCACATCTGTTGGTACTGCAGTTGGATATTGATATCCTCCTTCAATAATAGCCCATACATCTGCTCCCAGAGACTGAAGATAGGATCTCATCCTTGTTTTCCAGAAGATTAAATTGTTTTCGTTAAAGAGCGGAGGCCTGATAGATGTTGTTCCATCTTGATTTCTCATCTTGCTTGATCTTCCTTCTAGCGGCTAAGCTTTTTCAGAAGGACCTGCTCTGATACCAATTGTTGGGAAAAATACTGAGAGGGGGGGTGAATCAGTATTTAGAGCTTATAATATAAATTCAACTTTTTCTTTTGAGCAGATTTCCATACGCGGTTTTTATGAATGGAATTAGCGTATGCACGCGGAAATGCAGAAGGAAACTAGCGTGTACTGATTTAACTTTCCAGATTTAGAGAAAATTCTCAGAAGCAATCTTATAAACAGATTTATCAGTTATGTATCAGATTATGAGAAGTAATCAACAGAATAAAGCATCACACACATGAACATCAATATTTAACGTGGAAACCCAATTCGGGAGAAAACCACCGCTGCTGTCGTCTCTGTTTTCAATCTTTATTATATAGAAAACCTTTTACATCATAGTACTGATGCAGACTCATACCAGTACGCAGGCTTCTACCTGCAGAAGGCTGCAACCTTCTCTCATTTTCCAGCTACAACTGGAAGGGAGCTCCAACCCCCTGATCTTGTTTACCAGCCTCTCCTGGAAGGGAGCTTCAACCCCCTGAAATCAATCACCAGCATCTACTAACAGAAAGCTTCTTCTTTCATACTGAAGGCTTCAACCCCCAGATCTACTGCTGACCATGTTTCATCAATTTTCATACTGGATCCAACAGCTTCAACACAACCCTTCACTTAACATCAACAAACATACTTTGCCCAATACTTCAAACAGAACAGTGAGACCACTGTAACCAGAATTTCAGAAATAAACCAGACTTCAGAATAGATATGCAAATAAAAACTCAACCCTGAACATTCATTAATTCAAATAGCATACACTACTTTTCTTCACGGAAGCCGCGTACATACGCGCTTTCTTGCATACCAACCCGCGTATACTTCTGTGTATTTTATTCTTCAGAAACCCTAACTGCCATACACGCTTTTCATGAAGAGAACCCGCGTATATACGCGCTTTTTCTGAAACCAACTAGCGTATAGATCTGTAAAAATAAATTTTTTAGAACAGACCATATCTATAAAACTTACCCAGATTTATTCATTTTCTTCAGCAGACTTGCGCCAGTTCTTCATGATTTCGTCAGTCGATCAAACCAGAGATTCATCATCGTCAGATCTAGAGATCTTGAACCATCATTATATCCATGGGTGCATCATAGATTCAGATCTATCAATTAAGAATAGAGTTCATCCATGCAGATATTCCTTAGAGAAATTTATTCATCAACAACCCTTACACATGCACACCTTGCACTATGAATTTCTTCTCCTTAAATAGATTTAGCTTTTACCAATACCATGAGTCAAAACCACACAACTTCCGATGGTATTCTTGGACGAAATCAAATAAACCATACAACGCTCAATACTGTGTGTGCCAAAACCATGGTAATGCCCCTTGGTATTATAAATTTGGAGCGCAAAAGGGCATACGCGACTTGGGACGTACTTATCTGCGTGTATACGTGACTTGGCCTTTACAAAATCACGTATACATTATGACATATTATATTTATCATTTCGCCAACACTTACTGGAATTATTTTCTCTGTCACATCTGTAGATACATCATTCTTACATCTTTAACACATAGTTTGCTATCCAAAGACAACTTCATCAAGTAGGTTGCCATCAAGGATAACAAATTGCATCAAATTGCCAACAATAATACCCTTTACCTATATAAACCATGAATGGAGGAAGAGGATTGAAAAATATTTGAATTGATTAATTACTAATGCCATAAACCCTAATAATGAGGATGAATCAAGACTTGAAAAAATATGCAATGTGTCTCATGAAAGTAAACACAACCATACATTTCGATTACAATTATTTCATTATAAGGTTTCAACCAAAGGGGTACCATTAAAACCTTGAAAAGAAAAGGAGGGACCCAAAATTTAGGTAGAGTAGAAAAAACTATTGGGGGGTGTTGTGGCTTTTACAACAAGATCATAACACAAATATTTATAAGTTCATTAACCATGTCATTCTTAGGTGGTATTACTAGTTTTCTTGCATTAATCATTTACATATAAGGTGGATTTATGGATTTCGAAGGTTTTTTTTAAGTCCATCATCTTGTGGAGGCATTGTAGGGGAAATGATTTCAATTGCAGAAATCTGAGTTTATTCCTCTTTATATTCTTCTATAATAATGAGGCTATAATTTTGAAGCACTGTCCTAAACCAAATTAATGGTGTAAGTTAGGAAAGGTTGCAACTAAACTTGCAAAACAAGTTCAGCTATCTTATTGTTTGGGTTAGTGATGGGTTGAATAGGAAACTAGTTCGATATAGGAGGTTGACTGGAAGAAAATTTTAGTTCTGCATTTTTTGGCTTGGTTTGGGCTGACCCAGGTTCAAACTATATTGTGCACCAACAAAACCCTCAATCACTATCCCTTTCAGAAATGACATGCAAACAGATCGCAGTGTCACCCGAAGTGACTATGGGAAGATGCAAAACCATGTTTTTGTAGCCTTGGGGGACTGGAAGATGTGGAATTTCTCTATTATCTTACCCTTAACACTAATAAATTACTTCGCCACATTCAATACATCACATAAACAAGTCATATAACATCATAAACCAATATTGCGTTGATACAACATGCAAATGTAATAGCTACTTCACAACAACATGCATTAAGAAATTATAAAACATCTTTGCTATAAAAGATAATAAATATACATAGAAAAACCACATAAGAATATCATAATATCATCCCAAACTGCTTCTTTATTATGATTTATCTTTATGTACAATCAGCTCTTTGACCTGCGCACTAAACTATAAACCCTTCCAAGGTCTCTGCGCACTTAGCTACAGAGACTTCCCTTAGCTACAAAATATAGAATAAAAATACTAGAACATAACCATTTGATATGACATGTCTTTCTAGCATAGAATTACATCCCTTTTTATATTATTACATCATTACAATACCATGGGCCAAATAATATGGGCTCCACAAAACAAGTAATTATAACCCAAAACCCATTACAAAAAGGAGGGGCTTTAACCCACCCCAAATCCCTTATCATACTTTGTGGTATATCTAACATGATCCATTGCGTGGTCCACCTCACGCTCTACTAAGTGGTCCATTTTTCACTCTGCTTCTCAAGATGCGGAGTTTTAGCCAAAATATAAGAAAACTTGGGTTGTGCCCAACAAGCCCCCAACACTCACTTATGACTCACCTCAAGTCACATAGCTTATTTTCCCAAAATATTTGTTGCGTTGCTGTCATAGGCATTTTTGAACTTCTGAAATATCTTTGTGGCATGCTTCTCCTCACTGTAGACTTCTTCCAATATTGCCTTTGTTAGTGGTCTTGTTGTTTTCTTCGGCATTGTCTCTTCTCTTTGTCGAAGCTCATAAACCTTCCCATCTACTTCTTGAGACAAATAGAGAACCTCATCCTACCATGGCCGAGTTCTCTCTATCAAAACCTTCGCTTCCATTGTTAGTTCTTCGGTCTTCTTCTGAAGGACCTTTCCATCATTAATCCTGGTGAGATTTTGAGAGGATGGTAAGGTCTTCGCAGTTTCCTGAATTTCCTATAACTGATTTTAATTCTACTAGATGTATTCTTATAACTTCTATATGTTTGGATCGACCTACAGCTAAGTCCAATTCTGGTAAGTGTCTTCCAACAACTTTCCACATTCTGCCACTGTGATGGAGATGCCTGTCACTACATCATTTAGGTCAATATCCCTCTATTCTCATACTTCTGGTGGTATGGTTGGCTATATCTTCATTTACAGCTTTCTGAGCTTGATCTCATATTCAAATTGTATATCTATTATCTTCATTTTGGATTCCTTGAGCATAAGGCTGATTTTCGTGACCTTATCTTCAACTGAATCCTCCTCGCAGACATCCATGTCTGGAACTTCTCGACATGTGGATTCGACCACTTCCTTTAACTTCTGTTGTTGTTGTTCTACCCAGTCTTTCTCCTTTATGGCCAATCCGAGTTGTTTCTTTAGCGAATATCGCTCTTGTTCTATCTGAATATTTAAGTTTGAGGTGTGGTGTTCCCGCTGCTTCAGCTCGTTTATGATTCCTTGATGCAAGTCATGAAATACCAGAATTGGTAGCCCTCAGATGTTATTATTGACATGGTACCAACCTTTCATCTGTCGCTTTACTTTGGCGGAGTCGAACTGCAAAGTTCTGATAGGTATCTACATTATCCTCATCCCAAATGTAATCTTTATTTTTATTTCTAATCGAATCCCTTCCATTTTATGCAATGGTTTCCTATTTGTCTGTGCCAAGAGCTTTAACTCTGCAATACTTTTCTCGACACCCGTTAGAAGTGTGTCATAGCGATCTTTTATCTTATTCCAAGACTCCATTTTTTCCTCCCAAATATTCTTCATGATCTCATATAGGTCCCCACCAGTAAGGACCAAGGTGAGTATGTCCTTTGACTTATCTTTCTTCTGATTATTTTTTCTCCTTGGGGAAGCTTGATTGTGTATCTTCCTCTTTCCTTTCTTTATCTTTGTCTTCTCCATCTCTTTGTTGTGCTCATATCCTCCAAGAGGTTCCTTGTCATGCTACTCCTTTTATTCTTCCTCTCGCTCATCCTTATCTTTCCCACTTGGTTCTCCATGCTATGATATTTCCTCCTTTGTATCACTACCTTCTACGCATTTTTCCATCATAGTCATCCATTCTTCGGGCAATTCTTGTACTAGCACGAAGACATCATATTCAGTGAATAAATATGGTAGGGGATGTCATGTCTTCGTCATGTCCTTGTGGGCCTATATATATATATATATATATATATATATATATATATATATATATATATATATATATATATATATATATATATATATATATATAATATTTAGCTATATTTAGTGACTAAATATGGCAAGGGATGTCATGTTTTCATCATGTTCTTGTGGGAATGCATATATATATTGTGAAAATATGCCTTGAACTTTGCAAATGATTTATATTTCCCATACAAGCTTGACGAGAGACAAGGATGTTGGCTTACCAAAATATGAAAATCCATGTGATATAAGACAAACAATATCCTGTTCTTCTATGCACGTGATTGTTGAATGGTATACCATAGCAAGGCATGCCACACGACTTCACAAACATCTGCTTCGACTGGAGGAAACTGTGACTCATTTGGCTCTTTCGATGCCATCAATGTTGTAATCAAGATCAACCATGCATAATTAATGGTTCTACCTTTCTCCTAGACTTTGCAATAACCATCCAAACAATCCTTGCAGAGATATCTGGCCTAATTGTACTGAACCTTGTTGTTTCAATACACATAATAATATCATAATGTCATCCCAAACTTCTTCTTTATTATAATTTATATTTAGGTATATATCAGATCTTCGACCTACGCACTAAGTTGTAGGTGGTCTGTGCAATACACTTTAGGTGGTCTGCACACTAAGATGCTGACTCTTCCAAGGTATCTTCACACTCAACTACAAAGCCTTCCCTTCGCTACAAAATACAGACTACAAATACTTAACCATAATCATCCAATCTAACATGTCTTTATAGCATATCATTACATCCCTTTTTATATTATTACATCGTTACAATACCATGGGACAAATACTATGGGCTCCATAAAACAAGAAATTATAACCCAAAACCCATTAAAAAAAGGAGGGGCTTTGACCTGTTGAAAATGCAGCAACATGATGGAGCTTAGTGAAATGAAGTCGCCTTCACTAATGGGCCCGCAGGCAAATTCTGGCGCAAAATCTATTTTTAGACTATGTCTATTTTTAGACATATGGAGCATGGTCCAGGGATTGCAGTATGTTATTCTTGGAGTATTGGTCATGTTGGTAAAAATATATGGGACTCTATTTTTTGGACCTATAGGTTGAAGTCTATTTTTAGACTGCCTCTCCTTAAAATAGGGAAGTCAAATATTATTTACCCTTAATAATATTTGGACTCTAAACTTCAGTTTACTCTCTTGGAGCACTTCAGTTCGAGCCTTGGAAGTGGCTCATGCATCTGACAGAGGAATCATGCTATTCCTAAGGGTTTGGTGATCACATGCATGGTTGACTTCAGTTAGGACTTCAGTGGCAGAAGTTTGGTGGAGTTAATGAGACAACTAGTGGAGTTGTGTTAGGTTTAATTTAGTTGAACTGGTTGAGATTAGTTTAACTAGCTAATCAACTAGTAATGAGTGGAGTGAATTAAATATTATTTAATTCATTAATTAGTAACTCATTATTCAACTCAAGAACACATCAGTTCACTACAGTGCATGATCAGCTCAGTGGAGACCAGTGAAAGAGGTAGATGAAAGGGTGGAGTTAGCTATCAATGGCGACATCAGTTGTGCATGAGATTTGCACCACACTTGGAGGAATTTCCCATGATGATTGCACTGTCAAGCCAAGGAGATTCGAACCTTGGATCTCTATATAGATAGGTCATGATTGCGCAATAGAGGCAAGGCAATTAGTGGTGAGTTTTGAACCAGTAACATGTTCAAAACCAAGCTAGTTTGTGTGTAACTTTATGAGAAAGTACTGAGTACTTGTGAGGAGTATTGTACTGAGTTTGTTACATGTTTTCTCCATTATAATATACACAATAGCTGCGGGGTTTTCATCTATAATCTTTCCCCATACATACTGTGTTAATGTGTATGATGAATTGATGTGCTATCACTTGTTTTATTTCCGCATGTGTGATGATCTGAGTGGAAGAGATTATGTGTTGCATATAAATTCGAATTGTATGTGATCAGGATAGTCTCGGTGAATAATTAATCATTATTCATCAAATTTCTACATGGTATCAGAGCTATTGAAGTTCAGATTGATCATCACAGTGATTACAAACTTATTTCGGTAGACAGAGTCTGCATGCGGGCCAGGTAGCCTCCGGATTCATCTTTCTTCGTAAAGTGAAAGGTCTGGTAAACGCCCCTTGCAGTCGATCTCTGTGCTAGAAATAATTTGTTCTCACGATCTAGAGCGGTTGAGCTTTGAGGTGGAATTCGAAATTTTGCAGCAGTTTTGTTTTCTTGGTGCCCGTGTTGAAAATGTCTTTCAACGGTTTGCGACTCGAATATGCTCTTGAAGGCAGTTCGAATTATGTTGCATGGAAGGATCGCATGGAGGCAGTATTAGAAGATAATGGACTG